>CM075806.1:108292251-108892251 GCA_037975025.1 Excoecaria agallocha | reverse complement strand
TATATCGAATATGTTCGAATCTAATTAAATGGGTCATCTTAGCTAGCCCATTTGCTTGTTGACCACAGTCAAGGCTAATGGTTTTAGAGGCAAGATTAGGAAATGCATATATGATATGCATGTATCAAGAGTTGATAACCTAATGATCCAATAGTTATGTGGAGCCACAATTGGTATAGAGATACCTACCTTTCAAGGGTATGGAGTTTGGCTTGTTGACCACAATCAAAGTCAAATTACATATCAAGGATTGATATTGGCCCACTAAGAAAATCATCGAGTATTCTCGGATTATATAGTGGGGCCTATTAATTCACAATAAAATAGTGGGAGTAAATGGATTAATTAAAGACCTAATGTACATATATATGAACATACTCTCATATATTTTCTTTTCACATCAAAGGTCATCATCATGAGCACATCGAACATTAACATACGATCAATCTTGGATAACAAGCTGGTTGGCAGCAACTATTATGACTGGATCAAATAAGTGAGAATTGTTCTCAGAGCTGAAAAGATCCATTATGTCTTGGATAAAGATCCACCGCCACTTCCATCAGATGATGCCATTGATGAGATCAAGGGCACTTATCGAAAATACATGGAGAATAGTGAAGCAGTGACATGTCTGATGCTGGGTGCTATATCCTCAGAGCTTCAGAAGCAACATGAGATGATGGATGCTAGAACCATTATTTTTAATCTATCATTGAGAATGGTATATTTATTCTTAATTTAATTAAAAAAGTGCATAATGTGGACACCAAGAGAATAAGATAAGATAATCTAAATACCTCATATTTATGGCATTGTTGTTACATTTTTAAGAAAAATATGTTTTATGCAAAAGCTATCATTGAGAATGGTATATTTGTTCTTAATTTAGTTAAAGAAGTGCATAATGTGGATACCAAGAGAATGAAACAAGATAATCTGAATACCTCATATTTATGGCATTGTCGTTTATGCCATATAAATGAGAAACGTATGACCAAATTACACAAGTCAGGTGATTTGGGATCATTTGATTATTAATCATTTGATACATGTGAGTCTTGTTTATTGGGAAAAATAACAAAAGCTCCCTTTATTGGTAAAGGAGAACGAGTTAAAATGGTTTTGGACTTAATACATGCAGATGTATGTGGTCCAATGACTACACATGCCAGAGGAGGTTACTCCTACTTCATTACTTTCATAGATGATTATTCCAGGTTTGGGTATGTCCATTTAATGAAATATAAATCAGAAGCATTTGAAAAGTTCAAAGAATTCAGAAATGAAGTAGAGAAGCAACATGGCAAGAGTATTAAGACATTTAGATCATATCGAGGTGGAGAGTACTTAAGTTAAGAATTTCAAGATTATCTTAGAGATAATGGAATTTTATCTCAATGGACTCCACCATATACACCACAACATAATGGTGTATCTGAAAGGAGAAATCGAACACTATTAAATATGGTTCAATCCATGATGAGCCGAGCAGACTTGCCTAAGTCCTTTTAGGGATATGCACTAGAAACTATTGTTTATGTGTTAAATAGAGTTCCTAGTAAATCGGTTGATGTTACTCCATATAAGATATGGAATAACAAGAAACCCACACTTTCTTATATGAAAGTATGGGGTTGTCCTGCTTATGTGAAGAAGACAATTTCAGACAAACTAGATATTAAGTATGACAAATGTTTATTTGTGGGATATCCAAAAGAAATATTTGGATATTATTTCTATCATCCCTTAGAACAAAAGTTTTTTGTTTCAAGGCATGCTATCTTTTTAGAGAGAGAATTTCTCCTACGAGAGGACAGTGGGAGTAAAATTGAACTTGGTGAAGTTCAAGACCCACAAATAGAAGTAGATCAACCGATTGGACCTGAGACTGAACTTCATAATTATGAGATTATAGTTGAACCTAATTATACACAAAATTCCAAAAGATCTACTAGGATGCATTCTATCCCTGTGAGATATGGATTTCACATTGATTTAGATAAAGGCATAACTATAGTAGAAGATAATAAGCCTACAAGCTATCAAGAAGTTTTGAAGAGTTTAGAACGTGATTTATGGCTCAAAGATATGCAGTCTGAAATGGACTCCATGTATGAGAATGAAGTATGGACTATAACTCAACCACCTGAATGGATAAAACCCATAGGGTGTAAATGGGTCTTCAAAAAGAAGACCGACATGGAAGGTAATATAGTTACCTATAAAGCTCGCTTAGTAGCAAGAGGCTATCATAAAAAAAAAGGTATTGACTATGATGAAACCTTTTCTCCTGTAGTGATGCTTAAGTCTATACGAATCCTTTTAGCCATTGCAGCACATTATGATTATGAGATTTGGCAAATGGATGTAAAGACAGCTTTCCTAAATGGAAATCTGACTGAGGATGTGTATATGACACAACCAGAAGGGTTCACATCAGGAGATGGCAAAAAGGTATGCGAGCTTCAAAGATCCATTTATGGATTGAAGCAAGCCACTAGGAGTTGGAACATACGATTCAATGAGACAATTAAAGATTTTGGTTTCTCACAGAATGAAGATGAACCTTGTATGTATAAAAGGGTCGGTGGGAGTGTAATTGCCTTCCTAGTTCTATATGTTGATGACATATTAATCATGGGAAATGACATTTCTCTTCTCTAATCTATTAAAATATGGTTATCTAAGCAATTCTCCATAAAAGACCTTGGAGAAGCATCCTATATTCTGGGATTTAGGATTTATAGAGATAGATCCAATAGGTTGTTAGGTCTTTCTCAAAGTAAATATATAGATAAAGTATTGAAGAGGTTCAATATGGATCTCTCTAAGAAAGGGTTTATACCCATGGTGCATGGGAAACACGTTTCTAAGTGTATGTATCCGCAAACACTAGAGGATATAGAGAGTATGAATAGAATACCATATGCATCTGCAATTGGTTCTATCATGTATGCTATGTTATGTACACATCCAGATGTTGTTAGTGTAAGCCCTAGCCCCAATACATTGTTATAAAACACTTAAGTTAATAAATGAGGCATTTGTTTTATCTATTGTATTCCTATGCATATCAATTGATAGAACTATCCAAGAATGTTGTTTCAGTTTAAGTTATCATATGTGAGGCACATGGTTGTAAGACCTTGAAACAATTGAGACTTCATTCTAAATATCCCTAGTCAGTCATACTTATGGGAATAACAAATGAATTAAGACTAGTATGCTCTCTCTGATAAGTTGAGTTTTGTCTTACGGATCATAAGGATTGGAGTGTTAATCAGAGATCATGGATACATGTTTAGAACATGGTATCTGGATTCGATCCATTAATGAGAACATTACATGGTACAAGTCAAAAGTGTTTCTCATGTGCAAGTTTTGCATCGGAGTTCTTAGACCTAAAATCTCTATGAAACTCTTTATGAATTACTGTGTACTTTGACATACACCTAACGTACTCGTAACAAGGTGACAAATATGGGTATGCTTGGATATGCACTAATTCATGTTAGAGAGCATGAGAGAAGTGAAGGGATGACCCCTCTCGATAAGAGAGAAAATATCATTGGCCACTTGATCAGTAAACTGAGAAGTGTATGGCCATACCGAGATAAAATAATGAGAAATCATTATTTATCTAAGAGTTCAGTGTCATTAGAATATCAAGAAAGGAATTAGTATATATAAGGATGACTAGTTCCATGCCTTATATTCATTCTGATATTTATGGGTAAGGGACTATGCAAAATTGCATTAGGTCACTAAATGCCATTTGCATTTTCATTTAATTTGGAATACTATAATATCTTGCTAGAGAATATATATATATCCTTTGAATTAATTTATTAATTCATTGCCAATATTAAATGGACCTATAGGATCGCACACAAAACATTGAGATTAAAATATTTAAATAGTGTATTGGGCATTAATTTGGGCTTTTATTTAAAGTCAAATTAATATGGATAATGGGTATTAAAATTACTAAATGGACTTTGGCCCATGAAGAGTGAAAAACATGGCAAAAGGAATGGTAAATTGATTATTTATTTATCTTTAGATAATTAAGTAAATTAAATTTAAATTCCTATATGTCTTTGAATCAAGATATACCACTTAATTAGGAAGCGATGGAGGCTGAAATTACTACCTAAATGCTAGTGAATTTTGGCACACACAAAACCCTAAGCTAAGTGATATATATAGAGAAGAAGTAACTTTTCCAATTAGATTTTTTTCTCTCTCTAAGCCGCCATTCTCAAGGGGAAAGGACTCTTCCTTCTTCTCTTAGATTTGGGTAGCCATTGGTGAACCTTAGAAAGAACAAGATCAGGTCTTGTGTCTTTAGTTTAATACCCATTGCCAAATACACAAAGATTAGACCTAGCACTCTAGGTTTTAAGTCATCCTTGCTAGTGTGTGTGTGAGCATAGAGAGGAGTGGCGTAAAGGCAGTTCTTTTGGCATTGGTGATCAAGATCTAAGGCATATAATTCTAACTTATTTGCAGGTCATCTTCAAAAATAAGTGTTGAAGTGCATCTAAACTTGTAAGTTTTCAAAAACCCTAAAATTGCATGTTTCGATTTTTTATTGTATATTGCGTGGCATGTATGATCCAAATTTTTAATTTTTCAGCTGCGTGATCATCATGTATATGCCATGTGATATCCCATCAGTGGTATCATAGCCTAAACATACTTATTTTAGTGCTTTAGATACATTAAATATTGATTCAAAAATCATTATTACATAAAATCATAATGCTGAAATTTTTTGTTTTGAGTTTTTTGCATTGTTTTAGTGTAAAAATTATTTTAAATGATTAGTTAGGTATTATAATTATTATGACATGTTAATATACTATCCTAAGATATTCTTAGAGCTGTTCATGGTTGGTTTTAATTATAAATACCTGATTGTACATGTTAATCTTGAAACTAGGTGCTAGTTTGCATGTTTTGTGTTTGTAAACAACTAGTTTCTCAAAATTAAATATAAAACCATGTTTGGCATGTTTGTAAGTAATTTTTAAATATTAATAATAGGTCTGGATATGTTTTAAAAATATTTTTAATTCAGGTCCATGACAATTTAATTGATTAATTTTAAAATCACTTAAAACTATGACTAGTTTGTGTTTGTTACATGTTTAATCAACATTGTTTGTTATGTTTTGATTAAAATGGAAAAAAAATCTTTAGATCAGATCTGAACATAACCTTAACTCAATGTTTATGACCTTATTTAAATTACTAAATAGCTCATAAAATTGTTTTAAGTGTTTGTGCATTGTTTATGGCATTATATGAGCATTAAACAACTAGTTTCATTGTTGTTTGTTTGTTTTAGTATATATGCCATGTATGACATATGTTCTTCATGAATTTTTATGTTTAATTCATGTTGGTTCATATTATATGTATTTTAATATTTATGGGCTGTATGACATAATATTAAAAAATGGCAAAATTGGAAATTATACTAGAGTTAATTTATAGCACAAATCTAACTAGTTTGTGTTTTGGGCTTTTAAGAGAACTTATTCAATAAGGGGATTTAGTCCATTGGGCATTGGCCCAGGCCCATCACGGGATCTTCTCTTAAAATTTCAAGTACACAATTTCCATTAATGAGCTTGGCTAAATTAATTAAAATTGGACTTTGTTTTATCCATGAATGTTATGTATATTTATTTGCTCATTTTGTGTGATGAATGGATATGCATGGTGCATTCATGGACCCTAGGTTTTTGTAATTGAATAAGGCCTATGAGTCATTATGTATTATTTTAAAAGTTTCATTTATTTCTTAGTATAAAATTTATTTGAAGACTTTGTAAATCAAGACGAAGCCCACCGGAGTGTAGAAGCCCAACTCGAAGAGTCTTATGTAATAGTATAGAATCTTAGTTGTAGGTTTTTGGGCCCATGTTTGTCATGCTTTACTTTATGCAATTATATATATGCATGCTATGAATGGATGACAAAGCTTATGCCATATAAGCTGTAATAAAATAAATCCCTAAAATAGTAAGTCACAAAGTTGCCTTCCTAATTCGAAACATGTCAAGGCATTGATCATTGGTCACATAGACTAGGAGTTCTAGATGCGTCTGATTATCTTTGTGAGACATGGGTTGTGGATTTAGGTTATACTTAACATTGAAAGGGATGCCCGGATCTAGGCAACTAATAAATGGGTTTGTGCTATAAAATCTTAAGATGTTAGCCCATTTGATCCAAGAGTCATATGCGAGACATGATTGGAGTTTTCCTACCTAAGTAACTTAACTTGTTGGGTCTACAAGCTCATCTTGACTAATAAGTTATTGTGAAAAGTGGATCTTGGCCCACATTAAATCACTAACACAAATCATTTAAAGGGATATTAATTCGGTTTGTGGGATTATAATAAGACCTCATTTAATCTTGCTAAGTTTTATTATTGTAGATTGAAAAATGGCATCTTCAAACAATAACTTTTCATTATGATTGGTCCTAAAAAAGGACAAATTGAATGGCACCAATTTCATAGATTGGTCTCAAAACTTGAGAATAGTTCTCAAGCTAAAGAAGAAGTTATATGTTTTGGATGCACCCTTGCCCGAAGAATCTGCTAGGAATGCCTCTGCAGTTTAAAAGGAAATTTTTGAGAGTAAGAAGAGTGACTCCAATGATATGACCTACCAGATGCTGGCCACTATGGTGCCTGATTTACAAAAGAAATTCATCGACCAAGAGGCTTATGCGATCATGGCGCACCTCAAGGAGATGTTCTAAGAGCAAGCTCATCACGAGAGGTTTGTGACAACAAAGGCCTTGATTTCTTGTAAGATGGCTGTGGGTACTTCCGTTAATACTCATGTATTCAAAATGAAAGGGTATCTTGATACTCTTAAGAAACTTGAGGTACAAGTGCCAAAAGAATTGGCCATTGACTTGATCTTGGGTTCATTGACTGATGATTATGATCCATTTGTCATGAACTATAACATACATGCAATGAACAAGACAGTCACCAAGCTTCATGGGATGCTTAAGAATGCTGAAGAGAACATTCAAAAGACTAATCTCGTACTTATGGTTCAAGGAGGCATTAAGAAGGGACCCACAAAGGGAAAATGGAAGGGAAAGGCAAAATCCAAGTATGACCTGGCTCGGCCTAAGTCTAGTGAGAGTGCTGTTGGAGTTTAACGGTTACATGCATCACATACATGAGCGGAATTTTAAAATTTTTAACCATTAGATTTGATCTTGCCATGAATACACAATATAACTATATGAGAATAAGAAAAATCACCTTTGATTTTTGTTGAACAGTTGATTTTACTTCGCACCGGGTTGTCGCAAACCATAATGTCCAAAATCGAACACCTCCAATGAGTAATCCACAATAGAGAGGGATAAATTAAACCAACAAATTGCTGTAATACAAGAAGTGGCCAAAATCCAAGAGGCTAGCAATGGAAGTGGCGCAGAAGAGAGAGAGAGAATATAGAGAAAAGACTTTTTTTTTCTGTTTTAACTCTTAACCCTAATTCCTCATTAGTTGGCCTTTTATAGTTAGGTTAAAATTCCAACTCCTTAATGAGATTAGGCTCTTTAAAATTGCTGGAGAATTATTAATTGGGCCTCTGGAATTAATTATAATAATTTGGGCTTAATTAAATCTAAATTAAACATTTTCATAAAAGACCATGCACAAAATCCACAAACTAGGCCCTTTGTGCATCTAATTGGATTTAAATACCCAAATGGATTCCAAATCTAACCAAATTAAATATGTGAGTTCCATAACACTTATGTAACATATATAAATTAATTTGGTCCAAGAAAAAGCCCTCTAAGCCCTTCCGTATGGAGTTGGCGTGTGGCCCTTACAAAATGGCTTCCACCAACTTTCTTCATTCCTCTGGCCCTGAATAATTCCTCCAATGGACCTATTAATTATTATATCAGTCCTATAACACTTATAGTAGTCTTATAACACTTATAAGACAATAATAATTAATCATGAAATACATTATTTCATTTAGGTCCAATTTACAGAACATTTCTCAAAAGTTTCGTGGATAATTGTACTTGATCATAATTAATTAAACTCTTTAATTAATTATTATCATATTCACTTCTCTTCCTTCATAATAATATAAAATATTATTATCCTTGCCATTTTACCATTTTATCCTTTCTCTATATGTGTGTGACCTATTGGGTTCCTGTCCATGTTGGCAGTATAATATGTAATTGTAAGTTCTTCTCAAAACTCACATGTTTTAAACTCCTTTAAATCATTTTATCAATCTCTATTAATATTTTGATACATCATTATACAAGTCATGATTGGCCTCTAGCTAGGCATCATGACTACCCAAATGTCAGGAAAGTCATGTGGTTTGACTGTACCCTTCCATAGAAACAGTTACCGTGCAATTACTCCTTTCACCACACTTATCTCAATTAGATTCTGAGTATGGATTTCTGTCAACTCATATAAATCTAATTATGTATGTTCTAATAATTTAACCATTGTTCCCAAAATGCCCCCATGGATCTCTATCCATCTTGGCAATTTACTCTGGCTAGAGATTCACTCAACAAGGTAATTACAGAAACAGACTACATAACTTCCCTTATTAAATCTGGGATGGTGAATCCTTTGTTAATCACTCAAATACCTTCAAGTAGGTCATGATATACCCAACCTCCTAACTATGTTCACTCCCAGTTGGAAGTAAGTAGTTATGGAGTCAAAGCATACCACTTGCTACTTAAGATAACTTTGGTGATCTCAAGTCTAAGGATACTTGCACCACTACTATGAAGAGATTCCTCACTGACATAGATTTAATATCCATGTGAGGATTCTCTATGCAGGTCTCTAATGAACTTGTTCTTCTAACAAGCATCCACATGTTAGCTTTGATTATCACCCATAATCACAGTTATGAGAACCACTGCTTGAACCATTCAAGAAGCATAACATGTGCTAGTCTGTCTGAATTAACAATGTCCTGTCTTGTTAATTCTATGACTAGGGATATTTAGATATTAACACATTTGTATGCAATAGACATCTCATATCATGAACACTTTCATGATTGTCTTTGCACTGTGTTTATAATATCTAGGACTTCATTTATTAATTTAAGTTTTACAAACTCATGTATTTAAACATAGCATTAATAAATGAA
This sequence comes from Excoecaria agallocha, assembly GCA_037975025.1. Lineage (NCBI taxonomy): Eukaryota > Viridiplantae > Streptophyta > Magnoliopsida > Malpighiales > Euphorbiaceae > Excoecaria > Excoecaria agallocha. Next base: position 108,883,051 of record CM075806.1, on the reverse strand, counting down.
TAATGCCTTTTATTAAGAATATAAAGTCATACATATGAAAAACATCCCTATTACATGGGCTCTAGGGCATACTCTCTAACAAGTGCACCTCAGGCCCAACCCAAGCCCAAAGCAAAAAAGCTCAAGGAGAGCGAGAGCACATGCTTCCATTACAACAAGTTAGGGCATTGGAGGAAGAATTGTACTCTCTTCAAGGACGAACAAAAGAAGAATAGAGCCAAGGCATCCAGTTCTGGTATTTTTGTTATTGAAATTAGCCTTTCTATTTCTACCACTTAGGTATTAGATACCGGTTGTGGTTCTCACATTTGTTCAAATGTGCAGGGGTTAAGAAATAAGCGGTTACTTGGGAAGAATGAAGTGGACCTCCATGTGGGGAATGAAGCACAAGTTACTGCCATGGAGATAGGTGACTATCAACTCACTTTACCTTCCGAACTTTGTTTAGATTTGAAAAATTGTTATTATGTGCCTGCTATGAGTAGAAACATTATTTCAGTTTCTTGTTTGGATATGGATGGATTTGATTTTGTTATTAATAATGGCAATATTCATATTCGTCGCCAAGGCATTTCATATGGAAATGCCATGTTACAAAATGGCCTTTATATCCTTGATCTACAAAACAAAGAGTCCATATACAACATTAATACAAAGAGGGTTAAAACAAATAAATTGAACCCTACTTACTTCTGGCATTGTCATTTAGGATATGCAAATGAAAAATGCATTTCAAGACTCCGCAAATCTGGAGTGCTTGGGTTATTTGATTTAGAATCTTATGACACATGCGAGCCATGTTTGTATGGAAAGATGACAAAGAGTCCTTTTAACAAGAAAGGTGAAAGGATTAGTGACTTACTAGAATTAATACACACCTATGTATGTGGACCATTAAATACATAAGCTAGAGGTTGTTTTAGCTACTTTGTAACATCCACAGAAGACTTTAGTAGATATGGCTATATCTATTTAATGAAGCACAAGTCTGAAACTTTTGAAAAATTTAAAGAGTTTAAGAACGAAATAGAAAACCAACTTGGCAAAAGTATAAAAGCCATTCGATCAGATCGAGGTGGCGAATACTTAAGCTAAGAGTTTAATGGTCATCTGAAGGAGTGTGGAATTATTTCATAGCTCACTCCTCCTGGAACACCACAATGGAATGGTGTGTCCGAAAGGAGAAATCGAACTCTATTGGACATGGTTCGATCGATGATGAGTCAAGCAAATCTTCTGTCTCTTTTTGGGATTATGCATTAGAAACTACTGCATTTCTTCTCAACCGTACTCCAACTAAAGCAGTTGCAAAGACACCATATGAGATATAGACTGGGAAAGAGCCCGATATGTCTTTTCTCAGGATTTGGGGCTGTGAAGCACATGTTAAGAAATTAACATCTGACAAATTAAAGTTTAAATCTACTGTCTTCTTATTTGTGGGTTATCCCAAAGAAACAAAGGAGTACTACATTTACTCACAAGCCGAGAACAAAGTATTTGTTGCTCGAAAGGCTATTTTCTTGGAAAAGGAATTTCTTCTCAAGAAAGATAATGGGAGTAAAATATAACTTGGACAAATTCAAGTGCCACAAACTTTTTTATAGGATGAGTTGGAAATGGGATCAAGTTCACAACCAGTTGTGGAACAAGAACCTAAAAGGTTCGGTAGGGTGCATCAGGAGATTGGGAGATACAGATTTCTAATCACCAACAGTGACACTATTGAGTTAGTGGATCGTGAGGATCCAACTACCTACCGAGAAGCTATTGAGAGCCCTGACTCAGAAAATTGGCTTGGAGCCATGAAATTTGAGATGCAATCAATGTACGATAACTAGGTTTGGATCTTGGTTGATCCATCGAAAGGTACTAAAGTAATTGAATGCAAGTGGCTATTTAAACTCAAAGCTGATGAGACCAACAAAGGTAGACTAGTAGCAAAAGGTTTTCAACAAACTCATGGTGTAGACTATGATGAGACCTTTTCGCCTATACTTATGCTCAAGTCCATTAGGATCTTGCTTGCCATAGCTACATATGATAACTATGAGATATGGCAAATGGATGTTAAAACTGCTTTCCTCAATGAAAATCTCCTTGAGGATGTGCATATGACATAGCCTGAGGGTTTTGTCAATCCCAAGCATCCTAAGAAGGTTTGCAAGCTTCAAAAATCCATTTATGGATTAAAGCAAGCATCCCAAAGTTGGAATCTCTATTTTGATGAAGCAGTCAAAGAATTTGACTTCATCAAGAACGAAGATGAGCCTTGTGTGTACAAGAAGGTTAGTGGGAGCATAATACTATTTTTGGTCCTATATGTAGATGACATCTTTCTCATTGGGAATGACATTCCAACATTGCAAAAGGTTAAGCAATGGTTGGGAAAATGTTTCTCAATGAAAGACTTAGGTGAAGCCGAGACAATACTTTGTATTCGAATCTATAGAGATAGATCGAATTGGCTTTTGGGACTAAGTCAAGAAAAGTAAATAAATAAAGTACTAAAGCATTTTAGTATGGCAGACTCAAAGTAAGGAGACATACCTTTGGCTTTGGGAGTTCCTTTAACTAAAGAACAGTGTCCTAAAACCAAAGAGGAGAGGGATAACATGAGTAAAATCCCATATGCATCTGCTATTGGATCTATCATGTACGCTATGTTATGTACTAGGTTAGATGTTGCTCATACACTGAGTAAAACCAGTAGGTTTCAGCAAGACCCTAGTGAGAAGCATTGGTTTATTGTAAAGGGGATTCTTAAGTACCTACGAGGGACTAAGGATCACTTCTTGGTGTATGGTGGTCAAAAAGAGCTCGTGTTATATAAGGTTATGCCGATGCTGCTTTTTAGACCAGCACTCAGGACTCAAGATCACAATTTGGTTTTGTTTTTATTTTGAATGATGGTGCTGTTAGCTGGAGAAGCTTAAAGCAAGAGACCGTTGCTGACTCAACTATAGAATATGAGTATATTGTAGTTAGTGGGGCTACAAAGGAGGCTGTTTGGATTAGAAAGTTCATTTTTGGATTAAGAGTGGTCCCAAGCATCCTAGATCCATTAGAAATTCTCTGTGATAATAACAGGGCCATCGCACAGGCAAAGGAGCCCCGGTCACACCAGAAATCCAAACACATACTCAAGAGGTATCACCTGATCAGAGAGATTATTGATCGTGGGAACGTCAAGATTAGCAAGATAGTAAGTGGAAACAATGTAGCATATCCTTTGACGAAACAGTTGCGTCTAAATCTACATGAAGCTCATTTGAGAGTGTTCAGTATTAGGGCTATGTCTAATTGGGAGATTGTTAGTGTAAGCCCTAGCCCCAATGCATTTTTATAAAACACTATAGTTAATAAATGAGGCATTTGTTTTATCTATTGTATTCCCGTGCATATCAATTGATATAACTATCCAAGAATGTTGTTTCAGTTTAAGTTATCATGTGTGAGGTACATGGTTGTAAGACCTTGAAACAATTGAGACTTCATTCTAAATATCCCTAGTCAGTCATAGTTATAGGAATAACAAATGAAATCAGACTAGTATACTCTCTCTGATAAGTTGAGTTCTGTCTTACAGATCATAAGGACTAGAGTGTCAATCAGAGATCATAGATACATGTTTAGAATATGGTATATGGATTTGATCCATTAATGAGAACATTACATGGCACAAGTCATAAGTGTTTCTCATGAGCAAGTTTTGCATCAGAGTTCTTAGACCTAAAATCTCTACGAAACTCTTTATAAATTACTGTGTACTTTGACATACACCTAACGTACTGGTAATAGGGTGACAAGTATGGGGATGCTTGGGTATGCACTAATTCATGTTAGAAAGCATGAGAGAAGTGAAGGGATTACCCCTCTCAATAAGAGAGAAAATATCATCGGCCACTTGATCAGTAAACTGAGAAGTGTATGGCCATACCGAGATGAAATAATGAGAAATCATTATTTATCTGAGAGTTCAGTGTCACTGGAATATCAAGAAAGGAATTAGTATATATAAGGTTAACTAGTTCCATGCCTTATATTAATTCTGATATTTATGGGTAAGGGACTATGAAAAATTGCATTAGGTCACTAAATGCCATTTGCGTTTTCATTTAATTTGGAATGCTATAATATCTTGCTAGAGAATATATATAGCCTTTGAATTAATTTATTAATTCATTGCCAATATTAAATGGACTTATAGGATCAAACACAAAGCATTGGGCATAAAATATTTAAATAGTATATTGGGCATTAATTTGGGCTTTTATTTAAAGTCAAATTAATGTGGATAATGGGTATTAAAATTGCTAAATGGACATCGGCCCATGAAGAGTGAAAAACACGACAAAAGGAATGGTAAATTGATTATTTATTTATTTTTAGATATTTGATTATTTATCTTTAGATAATTAAGTTAATTAAATTTAAATTCTTATATGTCTTTGAATCAAGATACACCACTTAATTAGGAAGTGATGGAGGCTGAAATTACTACCTAAATGCTAGTGAATTTCTGCACACACAAAACCCTAAGCTAAGTGATATATATAGATAGGAAGTAACTTTGCCAATTAGGTTTTTTTTCTCTCTCTCTAAGCCACCATTCCCAAGGGGAAAGGACTCTTCCTTTTTCTCTTAGATTTTGGGTAGCCATTGGTGAACCTTAGAAAGAACAAGATCAGGTCTTGTGTCTTTAGTTTAATACCCATTGCCAAAATACACAAAGATTCGAGCTAGCACTCTAGGTTTTAAGCCATCCTTGCTAGTGTGTGTGTGAGCATAGAGAGGACTGGCATAAAGGCAGCTCTTTTGGCATTGGTGATCAAGATCTAAGGCATATAAGTCCAACTTATTTGCTGGTCATCTTCAAAAACAAGTTTTGATGTGCATCTAAACTTGTAAGTTTTCAAAAACCCTAAAATTGCATGTTTCGATTTTTTATTGTATATTGCGTGGCATATATGATCCAAATTTTTAATTTTTCCACTGCGTGATCATCATGTATATGCCATGTGATATCCCATTAGATGTAGCATTTGCTTTGACTGTCATAAGCAGATTCCAATCCAATTTTGGAGAGGAACACTGGGCAGATGTCAAGAATATCCTTTAGTACGTGAGAAGGACTAAGGACATATTCTTGGTATATGAGGAGGGCATTTAGAAGTAAATGAGTATACAGATGCCAGCTTCTAATCTAATAAAGATGATTGTAAATCACAGTCTAGTTTTGTGTTCGTAATGGCAGGAGGGGCAGTTAGTTGGAAGAGTTCCAAACAAGAAATAATTGTTGATTCCACGATAGAAGCTGAGTACATTACTGCTTCGAAAGCAACCAAAGAAGCAGTTTGGATCAAAAATTTCATATCTAAACTAGGAGTGGTGCCTAGCATTGTTGATCTGATTCCTTTATATTGTGACAACAATGGAGCCATTGCATAAGCAAACGAACCACGGTCTCATCAGAGATCCTTGTATGTTTTCGGATGCTACCATCTCATAAGGGAAATAGTAGCTAGAAATGATGTGAAAATAGAAAGGGTCCCCACAGATGATAATGTGGCAGATCCCCTCACTAAAGTGCTTTCCTAGATAAAGCATGATCACCATATAAATAGCATAGGTTTAAGACATATGAGTGATTGGCTCTAGTGTAAGTGGGAGATTGTTAGAGAGCATGTCCTAAAGCCCATGTAATGGGGATGTATTTCATATGTATGAACTCATATTCTTAATAAATGGCATCATTCATTTATTAATACTATGTTTAAATACATGAGTTTGTAAATCTTAAATTAATAAATAAGGTCCTAGATATTATAAACACAGTCCAAAGGCAATCACGAAAATGTTCATCATATGAGATGTCTATTGCATGGAAATGTGATAATATCTAAATAGTAATAGAATTAACAAGATAGGACATTATTAATTCGGACAGACTAGCACATGTTATGCTTCTTGAATAGTTCAAGCAGTGGTTCTTATAACTCTGATTATGGAAGATGATCAAAGCTAACATGTGGATGATTGTTAGAAGAACAAGTTCATTGGAGACCTTCAAAGAGAATCCTCACATGGATATTAAATCTATATCAGTGAGGAATCTCTTCATAGCGATTGTGCAAGTATCCTTAGACTTGAGATCACTAAGGTTATCTTAAGTAGCAAGTGATATACTTTGACTCTATAACTGATTACTTCCAACTGGGGGTGAACATAGTTAGAAGGTTGGGTATATCATGACCTACTTGAAGATAGTTGAGTGATTAACAAAGGATTCACCATCCCAGATTTATTAAGGGAAGTTATCTCATGTGATTCTATAATTTCCTTGTTCAGAGAATCTCTGGCCAAAGTAATATGCCAAGATGGATAGGGATCCATAAAGGGAATTTTGGGAACAATAGTTAAATTAATAGAATATACATAATTAGATTTATATGAGTTAACAGAAATCCATACTCAGAATCTAATTGAGATAAGAGTGGTGAAAGGAATAATTGCACGGTAGCTGTTTCTATGGAAGGGTATAGTCAAACAACTTGAATTTCCTAACATTTGGGTAGTCATGATGCCTAGCTAGAGGCCGGTCATGATTTGTATAATAGTGTATCATAAATATCAATAGGGATTGATAAAATGATTTAAAGAAATTTAAATCATGTGAGTTTTGAGTATAACTCATAATTACATATTATACTGCCAATATGGATAGGAACCCAATAGGTCACACACATATAGAGTAAAGGATAAAATGGTAAAATGATAAGGATAATAATATTTGATATTATTATGGAAGAGAGAAATGAATAAGAGAATAATTAATTAAAGAGTTTAATTAATTATGATCAAGTAGAATTGTTCGCAGAACTTTTTAGAAATATTCTGCAAAATGGACTTAATTGAAATATTGTATTTCATAATTAATTATTATTGGACTATAAATGTTAAAGGGCTGATATAATAATTAATAGATCCATTGGAGAAATTAAAAGAGCCCCAAAGAATTGGTTTTGGCGCAGAAACCCTTCAGAAGAAGGGTTGCACGCCAAACCCATATAGAAGGCCTTAGAGGCCTAATTATTGGACCAAAATAAATTAAATATATTTCATAAGTGTTATTGAGCCTACATGTTTAATTTGGATAGATTTGGAATTAATTTGGGTGATTAAATCCAAGTGTATGAACAAAGGGCCTAGTTTATGGGTTTTGTGCATAATCTTGTGTGAAAATATTTAAATTGGATTTAATTAAGCTCAAATAAATTATTAATAATTCCACAAGCCCATTTAATATTTCTCAAGAAATTTTAAAGAGCCCGATCCTATTATGAAGTTGGATTTTTAACCTAACTATAAAAGTCCAAGTGATGGGGATTTTAGGGTTAAGTGAACATTAAGAGAAAAGAAATTCTCTCTCTTTGAAAAACCCTAGCCGCCACTCCCTTGCTAGCATCAAGGGGAATTCAGCCAGCCCTTTCGTTCCATCATTCTTGGTTCATTCAATCCTTCTCTAGTGTGGATTACTAATTGGAGGTGTTTAATTTTGGATACTGTGGTTTGTGATAACCCGGTGAGAAGGAAAATCAACTGTTCAACAAAAATTAAAGGTGATTTTTCTTATTCTCATTAATATTTATATTCTAAATTCATGGCAAGATTCGATCTATTGGTTAAAAAATTTAAATTCTTCTTATGCATGTGATGCATGTAACCTATAATTCCCAAAAGAAAATAATTGTTCATCTTATAATAGTGATCATGGATGTTTAAATGTTGCTCAAGTAATTATGTATCGATATGAATATTATGATATTGTATGGAAGCTACTCATGGTAAATAGCAACATGGTACGTCTTTGAGAACTGTTAATGAAGTGTGTAAGTGCAATGCCTTATTGTTGATGTATCTATGCGATGATTAATAATCTGACTCAGTATGTGAAAATGTATGAATAACAAAGCATGTAATACTATGATTCAAGTTGCCTTTATTTGTACACACACACACACACAAGAGCGCGCGCGCGCACACACACACACACACATATATATATATATGGACATGTATATAATCTTATGAAGACTTTTAATTGCAAGAACTACACTTTCATAATTGACTCATTGGCTTCATGCATAATATTAAGTATGATGAGATAGATCAATGAAAATAATACTTCATTATGTTTTCATAATCATGCAACTATATGACTATATGACCGGCCTCCATGTGTACTAGAGCCTAAAGCTCAATACTGATCTAAGATAAGAGTAATATGCATTCTTATATGAAATGTGGCTTTAAACAAATGTTGTAATGAGTAAGAAGAATATGTTGAACTAAAGATGTTCTTAATATTGGTAAAGCCTGCGGGTCTTAGTTTAATTGTGGATTAGATAGGCATGCCTAAAGGGATATATTTATAGCTACCATAGTTGATCCCATTTGGGTCCATTGTTTGTTCCATATTGGAACCATAGTTCGGCCCTTTTGGATCCATCATTTGTTATCTTTGGATATCCATAGTTTGATATCTTCGAATATCCATTGTTTGATACCTTCGGATATCCATTACTCCCATTATCCATCCTTTGAACTAGTACTTAGGCAGGCTATTAAAGATTAAAGATTAAGAATGGGTTCGAAATAAAGAAATACATGTATCGATTGTTTCACTTATATGATATAAGTATGATGAATGGCCTATTATGTTACCTTATCATAATTCCTTCAGGTTTTAAACTATTACAATGAAATGAAATTATTGTATACCTATGATATTTAGTTTGCCATGCTCAGATAGAATACGTGTAATGTCATAATAAGAACTATTGGGCTATAGCATGCACAATGAGTTTCATATACTTTGTAATTTATGAAAGGTATGCAAGTGATAATTAGACCTTATCGGGTAATCATGATACATAATGTCGTTCTCTATAACTATATGCAAAGCTGGTTAGTCATTACATATACATGTTTGAACATGATAGTGCATACCAATAACTCTAACATAAGCCAAAAGCCAGTATATGACATAATGTGATGTTGTTTGACCTTTAGTTGCCATGCTAATACATCATTAAGAAATGCATGATTATAAACCAGAATTGTGAATTATAATCATATTTTATAATTAAGATTGCATGATATATGTGAAGTAGTTATGCCTACGGTATCTCTTATAAATGTTATATGACATACCAACTCCCATATGCATTGATTAAACATTTAAGGCATATCATATATATATATATATACACACACACACACACATATATATATATAATCAATTACCAATGTGATTAAATGCATATGATTAAAGCTGTATTATCAATTACCAGGATGTCTAGTTTCTTAATTAATGCATTATAAGGAGCATGAATTACTAGAGTAACAGTAAAGAGTTGTGATATTAAGAGTAAAGTCAAAAGTCTTTAGGAACTAGACAAGTTCACGGGTATAACAAGTGTGAGATTATTCATATTTCAGATGTATATGTTTTCTTTAATTGTAACGTTTGGAATGATTTTATGATATTTTATTTAGAGCTTGTCTATAATCTTTTGTTTCCCCATTAATCTTTATAGCTTAGCACGGGTTTGTTATCCGTGTAGGTTTCTGGATAAGCTCTATTTTGGATTGATAGTTTTGGTGGTTCAAACCACATTAAAGAGAAGATCTGGCAGGTTGTTATAGTCCTTAAGAGTCTTATGTTTTTTTAATGCCATTTATGTTATGTCTTCTTATTTTGGAGTTTGTTTTGGTTATATTATGGCATGTAATTAAGGCCTTTGCTATTATTATTATTATTATTATTATTATTATTATTATTATTATTATTATTATTATTATTATTATTATTATTATTATTATTATTATTATTATTATTACTGCCAAATCTTTACTAGAGTTATGTTAATTTTTATGATTATGCATGCTTGATGGATTAGGGTGTTACAATGTGCTAACATTGAGATGGAGTAATCTTACATAAACTTACTTGGGTGTAAAATGTAATAAGATGCAAAGTATAAGTAAGGTGATTGAGGTATATATGATCATGTTAGGTTATATAACATATTTTCCATGATCTAATAGACAATAAAAGTGAACTAAGGAGTTAAATAAGAACAAGTGTTGACCTTAGGATGAAAATAACTCATTTATCTTATTATATTGATCATAGATGCTTAAATGTTGTTTAAGTAAATATGTATTGATCTGAATATCTATGATATTGTATGGAATCTACTCATGGTAAACAGTAATAAGGTATATCATTGAGAACTATCAATGAATTATGTAAGTGCAATATCTTACTGTCAATGTAACTTTGCTATGATAAGTAGTCTAACTCAGTATGTGAACAAGTATGAATAACAAAAGAATGTAATGTCATGACTTAAGTTGATATGTATATGTATACTTATATGGACATGCATTCAACCTTTTGAAGACTTTTAGTAGATAGGGCTACACTTTCATATTGCCTTATTGAATTCATGCATAATGTTGATTATGATGAAATAGATCAATGAAAGATTATGCATTATTATTATTTGCATAATCATGTAAACTACTATGATATGTATGAGTAAATATTGATGTAATTATGTAATCCTATAATCGAAATCCATGTATACTGGACCCTAAAGCTCAATATTGATCTATAATGAGAATAATATGATTCATTTATGAATTGCGACTTTAAGCAAATGTTTTCATGAATAAAAAGGAATATGTTGAATAAAAGATGCTCAGTTGTGGATTAGATAGGCATGCCTAGAGGGATATAGTCATAGCTGCCATAGTTGACCCCATTTTGGTCCATTATTTGTTCCTTTAATGGAACCATAGTTCGGTCCTTTTAGGTCTATGGTTTGATATCTTTGGATATCCATTATTTGATACCTTCAGGTATCCATTACTCCTATTATCCACCCTTTGAACTAGTACTTAGGCAGGCTATTAGTGATTAAAGAATAAGAAATGTGCTCGAAATGAAGAAATACATATATCGACTGTTTCACTTATAAATATAACCTTGATGATGGCCTATTACATTGTTTTATCTTAAATTCCTTTGTCTATAAACTATTTCATTGAAATGAAATTCTATGTTCAGTATTATATAAGGGTGATAGCTCACATCAACTGTGAAGGGTTAAGATTCCCGGATGAGTTTCATGTGCTTGGAAATTATGAAGTGTATGTATATTATACTAGGATTTGTCGGCAATCATGAAATGCAATGCCTGTTCTCTGTAATTTATACAAATCTATTTAGTGTATATATATAAATATTTACACATATATGTGCATACTGATAATTTTGATATAAGTTAAGGATAGGGTATGGTATAATATGATATTATATGATAATTAGTTATCATGCCGAGATAGTATTAAGAGATACATGATTTTAAATAGGAATTGTTAATTATAAATGTATTCTATACTTAAGATAATATGATATATGTGAAATATTTATGCCTAACAGTATCTTTTATAGGCATTACATGACATATACACTCCCTTATGCTTTGAAGGAACATTGAATGCATATCTTATGTAACTAATGTGATTAAATGCATATGATTGAAGTTTGTACTATCAATGATAATGATGTCTAGATTCATGAATGAAATGATTACAAGGTGTATGAATTATGCTAGTTTATCACGTAAGAGATTAAATTACAAAAGTAAACTGAAAAGTGTTCAGGAACTAGATGAGTTCACGAAATGTTCATGAGTAATGTAAGAATAGTACTTATTATCAAGGTTAAAGACTCCTCCAAAATGCACATGGTAATAGTTAATATTGCAGACTCATATATTTTTCCTTAATTATGAAGGTTGTACTGATTTGATGATATTTATTAAGGGTTTGTCCATAGAGTATTTGTTTCCCCATTAAGCTTTATAGCTTAGCATGGGTTTGTTATTATGTAGGTCTCAGGATAAGCTTCACTTAGGATTGATAGCTATTGTGATTCAACCCACTTTGAAGAAAAGATCTGGCAAGTTGCAGTTGCCCTCCATGTTGGAATTTTATCGGTTACATGCATCTCATACATAAGTGAAATTTAAAATTTTTAACCAATATATCTGATCTTGCTATGAATTTACAATATTCATATTAATGAGAATAGGAAAAATCAACTTTGATTTTTTTTACAGTTGATTTTCCTTCGCACCGGGTTGTCATAAACCACAATATCCAAAATCGAACACCTCCAATGAGTAATCCACACTAGAGAATGATAGAATGAACCAACAATTGGGAGAGAACAAGGGACTGGCCAAAAATCCATTGAGCTAGCAAAGGGAAGTGGCGGCTAGGGTTTTTGGAGGAGAGAAAAACTATTTCTCTTAATTGTTCACCTTTTTTTTCCTAATTTCCACATCACTTGGATTTTTATAGTTAGGTTAAAAATCTAACTTCATAATGGGATTGGGCTCTTTAAAATTGGTGAAAAATTATTAATTGGGCTTTTGGAATTATTTATAATTATTTGGGCTCAATTAAATCCAATTTAAGCCCTTTCACAAAAGACTATGCACAAAACCCACAAACTAGGCCCTTTGTACATATACTTGGATTTAATTACCCAAATGAATTCCAAATCCAACCAAATTAAATATGTAGGCTCCATAATACTTATGTAACATATTTAATTTAATTTGGTCTAAGAAATAGGCCTCTAAGGTTTTCTGTTTGGAGTTGGCGTGTGGCCCTTCTTCTGAAGGGCTTTTGTGCCAACTTTATTTCTCTGGCCCTTTATAATTCCTCCAATGGACCTATTAATTACTATATCATTTCTATAACACTTATAGTTCAATAATAATATATTATAAAATATTTTATTTCAATTAGGTCCAATTTTACAGAAAATTTCTCAAAAGTTCCGCAAACAATTTTACTTGATCATAATTAATTAAACTCTTTAATTAATTATTATCTTATTCACTTTTCTATCCCCATAGTAATAACAAATATTATTATCCTTGTCATTTTACCATTTTATCCTTTTTCTCTATATGTGTGTGACCTATTAGGTTCCTGTCCATGTTGGCAGTATAATGTGTAATTGTGAATTCTATTCAAAACTCACATGATTTAAACTCCTTTAAATCATTTTATCAATCCCTATTGATATTCTTGATACATCATTATACAAGTCATGATTGGCCTCTAGCTAGGTATCATGACTACCCAAATGTCAGGAAAGTCAAGTGGTTTGACTATACCCTTCCATAGAAATAGTTACCGTGTAATTACTCCTTTCACCACTCTTATCTCAATTATATTCTGAGTATGGATTTCTGTCAACTCATATAAATCTAATTATGTATGATCTATTAATTTAAACATTGTTCCCAAATTGCCCTCCATGGATCTCTACCCATCTTGGCATATTACTCTGGCTAGAGATTCTCTGAACAAGGAAATCATAGAATCATGTGAGATAATTTTCCTTATTAAATCTGGGATGGTGAATCCTTTGTCAATCACTCAACTATCTTCAAGTAGGTCATGATATACCCAATCTCCTAACTATGTTCACTCCTAGTTGGAAGTAATCAATTATGGAGTCAAAATATACCACTTACTACTTAAGATAACTTTGTTGATCTCAAGTCTAGGGATACTTGCACAACCACTATGAAGAGATTCCTCACTGACATAGATTTAATATCCATGTGAGGATTCTCTTTGCAGGTCTCTAATGAACTTGTTCTTCTAACAAGAATCCACATGTTAGCATTGATTATCTTCCATAATCACAGTTATGAGAACCAATTCTTGAACCATTCAAGAAGCATAACATATGCTAGTCTGTCCCAATTAACAATGCCCTATCTTGTTAATTCTATGACTAGGGATATTTAGATATTAACACATTTGCATGCAATAGACATCTCACATCATGAACACTTTCATAATTGCCTTTGCACTGTGTTTATAATATATAGGACTTCATTTATTAATTTATGACTTACAAACTCATGTATTCAAACATAGCATTAAAAAATGAATGATGCCTTTTATTGAGAATATAAATTCATACATATGAAAAACATCCCTATTACATGTGCTCTAGGGCATACTCTCTAACAATCTCCCACTTGCAATAGAGCCAATCACTCATATGTCTTAGACCCATGCTATTTATATGGTGATCATGCTTAATCTAGGAAAGTGCTTTAGTGAGGGGATCCGCCACATTATCATAGGTGGGAACCCTTTCTATTTTCACATCATTTCTAGCTACTATTTCCCTTATGAGATGGTAGCATCTAAGAACATGCTTGGATCGCTGATGAGACCGTGGTTCCTTTGCTTGTGCATTGGCTCCATTGTTGTCACAATATAAAGGAATTGGATCAACAATGCTAGGCACCACTCCTAGTTCAGTTATGAACTTTTTGATCTAGACTGCTTCTTTGGCTGCTTCCGGAGCAACAATGTACTCAGCTTCTATCGTGGAATCAGCAGTTGTTTCTTATTTGGAACTCTTCCAACTAACTACTCCTCCTCCCATTATTAATACATAACCAAACTATGATTTACAATCATCTTTGTCAGATTGGAAGCTGGCATCTGTATACCCATTGACTTCCAAACTACCCTCTCCATATACTAAGAATATATCCTTAGTCCTTCTCAAGTACTTAAGGATATTCTTGATAGCTGTCCAGTGTTCCTCTCCAAAATTGGATTGGAATATACTTGTGAAACTTAAAGCAAATGCTACATCTGGATGTGTACATAACATAGCATACATGATAGAACCAATTACAGATGTATGTGGTACTCTATTTATGCTCTCTCTATCCTCTAGTGTCTGTGAAAACATAGACTTAGAAAGGTGTTTCCCATGCACCATGGGTATAAACCCTTTCTTAGAGAGATCCATAGTGAACCTTTTCAATACTTTATCTATATATGTACTTTGAGAAAGACCTAGCAACCTATTGCATCTATCTCTATAGATCCTTATTCCTAAAATATAGGATGCTTCTCCAAGGTTTTTCATGGAGAATTGCTTGGATAACCATATTTTAACAAATTAGAGAAGAGAAATGTCATTTCCCATGATCAATATGTCATCCACATATAGAACTAGGAAAATAATTGCATTCCCACTGACCCTTTAATACACATAAGGTTCATCTTTATTCTGTGAGAAACCAAACTCTTTGATTGTCTCATTGAATCGTATGTTCCAGCTCCTAGAGGCTTGCTTTAATCCATAAATGGATCTTTGAAGCTTGCATACCTTTTCGCCATTTCCTAATGTGAACCCTTATGGTTGTGTCATATACACATCCTCAGTTAGATTTCCATTTAGGAAAGTTGTCTTCACATCCATTTGCCAAATCTCATAATCATAATGAGCTGCAATGGCTAAAAGTATTCTTATAGACTTAAGCTTTGCTACAAGAGAAAAGGTTTTGTCATAGTCAATACCTTCTTTTTGATGATAGCCCTTTGCTACTAAGCAAGCTTTATAGGGAACTATATTACCTTCCATGTCGGTCTTCTTTTTGAAGACTTATTTGCACCCTATGGGTTTTATCCCTTCAGGTGGTTGAGTCAAAGTCCATACTTTGTTCTCATACATGGAGTCCATTTCAAATTGCATAGCCTTAAGCCATAAATCATGTTCTTAACTGTTCAAAACTTCTTGATAGCTTATAGGCTCATTGTCCTCTACTATAGTTATGCCTCTATCCGAATCAATGTGAAATCTATATCTCATAGGGATAGAATGCATCCTAGTAGATCTTCTAGGATTTTGTGTATAATCAGGTTCAACTAAAATTTCATCATTATGAAATTCAGTTTCGGGTTTAATCGGTTGATCTGCTTCTATTTGTGGGTCTTGAACTTCACCAAGTTCAATTTTACTCCCACTATCCTCTCATAGGAGAAATTCTCTTTCCAAGAAGATAGCATGCCTTGAAAAAAATACCTTTTGTTCTAAGGGATGATAGAAATAATATCCAAATGTTTCTTTTAGATATCCCACAAATAAACTTGGAAGAGGCAAATGGTAAGTCCCCACAACCGCTGTAGAGATGTTTTGTCCAGTAGCTGACTATAGACATATTTTAGCCTTTCCAACTCTTCTAATGCTTTTAAGCCCCTGTAGATCATTACACAAATGAGATCCACATCAGGTATCTAATACCCAAGATTGTTTTGAAGCAATATAATAAGTATTAATTTCAATCATATGAATACCTGAAGTAGAAGCATCAGCTTGCTTTTTCTCCTTGAGAGAATCTAGATAAGCCTTGCAATTACGCTTCCAATGACCATCTTTTCCACAATAAAAGCAAGTTCCTTTGGGATTCTCTTTCTTGGCAACCTTCTTCTTATAGATCCCACCATTCTTTGGCTACGCCTTGGTTATCTTCTTCTTTTTTTGCTTCTTGCCTTTAGCAGAAGTGACAACCATGACATTTTTTGGATCCTTCTTGAAGGATCCATCAGCAGTTTTAAGCATGTTGACTAACTCAGGAATGGTTACTTGGATCTTATTCATGTTGAAGTTAAGCACGAAAGGTACATAACTTGGAGTCAATGAGTACAAGATTAAATCTATGTATAGATCATTATCCATTACATAGCCAAGTCTACTCAAATTCTTAATATACCCATACATCTTGAATGCATGAGTAGCAGCTGAAGTGCCTTCCACCATTTTGCAGCTAAATAGAGCTCGAACAATCTCAAATTGCTCAGTTCTAGCCTGAGAAGAATAAAGCTCCTCTAGATGCAAAATGATGGTTCTAACATCCATCATCTCATGTTGTTCCTGAAGCTCCGAGGACATAACACCCAGCATCAGACATGCTGCTGCTTCACTATCCCCCATGTATTTTCGATAAGTGCCTTTGATCTCATCAATGGCATCATCTGATGGAAGTGGTGGTGGATCTTTATCCAAGACATAATGGATCTTTTCAGCTCTGAGAACAATTCTCACTTGCCTGATCTAGTCATAATAGTTACTGCCAACCAGCTTGTTATCCAAGATTGATCGTATATTAATGTTTGATGCGCTCATGATAATGACCTAGATGTGAAAAAGAAAACATATGAGAGTATGTTCATATATATGTATGCATTAATTAGGTCTTTAATTAATCCATTTACTCCCACTATTTTATTTCAAATTAATAGCCCCCACTATATAATTCGAGAAAACCTAATGGTTATCTTACTAGGCCAATATCCAATCCTTGATATGTAATTTGACCTTATCTATGGTCAACAAGCCAAACTCCATACCCTTGAAAGGTAGGTATCTCTATACCAATTGTGTCTCTACATAACTATTGGATCATTAGGTTATCAACTCTTGATATATGCATATCATATATGTATTCCTTAATCTTGCCTCTAGAACCATTAGCCTTGACTGTGGTCAACAAGCTAATGGGCTAGCTAAGATGACCCATTTAATTAGATTCGAACATATTCGATATAATGTGAGCTTGACTGTAGTCAACAACCCACAGTATAAAGAACTCTGGTTCTCCTCAAATTAATGGAAAGCTTATATACCTTAGTATTTATTTGAGGGTTTTAGTTAATTAAATCTCATCATACATGGTTGGCATACATTGATATATATCCTATATCTATCACATAAATATAAGCATACAAATATGGTATAGTTATGGACTTTACTACATTGATTTCCCCGAGCCAAAAGGGAAATCAAAAGGTCACACCTAGGTAATATGCATGATTCAAACAAGTAAAATAATTACATTATCTTCAAACTTGTTGGATCTCCATGCGGCCCATCTTGCTCCTTGATAGTGGTCTCCATCTTTATCTCTAAATCTAATCTAAGTAATCTAATTACATATTACAATTTGAAAAAGAAATACAAACCAAAAACAAGTGGCCAGGACATGAAAGTCCTAATTGGGCCAAAACATGCATAATGCTTAATCACATTGGGCCTTATACATAATTATCCATTATGCCAATCATACACCCTTATATGCATTTCTAATGCATAAAGTAAAAAATATAATGGATTAATAACTTTGTTTCAACTCTTGAAACATAATTTTGATTTATTTTAATAATGTAATCAAATTAGAAAACTTTTTCCATTTTGGAAACTTTCATTTTAGGAAACATTTTTGCATGCATGTGTTCTTGCCTTAATCATCAATCAAATTGATTATTAATTAATTATCAATTGATTATTTAATTAATTAATCATATTAAATAATTAAAAAATCAATTTTGGGCTTAAAACAAGGGTGGACTGAAACCCACACAATAAAACCCTAAAATGTGTTCACACACAAACTAGTTTTGTGTCTATTAGACCATTTGGGCCTTTTAGAATGAGCCAAGCCCACTCCAGACATTAAAATCCATTAATAAACTTAATTATAGTTTATAATATTTAATTTAAATCAGCTCATTGGGCCAACCAAGTCATTTACTAATTTAAATCAAGTCCATAAATATAATTAAACCCATTAAGTGGTTTTAATGAATTAAAATTAATCCAATTAATTCAAGGTCAATTTTAATTAATCCAATTAATTAAAAAGACATTAATATATCAGATTTAGAAGATTAAAAATCATTCTAAATATGAACACACCAAGAACACACAAATAATACCAATTTATCGAACTTTTCGGCTAAACTAGTTTTCATGCAAAACTTGTTCGATTTTAATTTTGTTTGATCCTATGGCTTAATATCACATATTAAACACATAAATTATCATCAACATAATTTTAGAGAGGATCAATAAAATTTTAATTTAGAACAGCCCCTAAACTTTATTGAAAAATAAAAGCCATTCGCATCATTCACAATGGTTATTTTCTCAAAAGAATCGTTTTTATTTTTCGTTTTATATATTTGATCACATATATCCAGAAATCAATATTTCTCATTCATTAACAATCAAATCTTATATTTTAAAGTTCATGAAATAAATAACTCAAAAATAAAACTTATTTCCCAGAAAAATATAGAATTGTAGATTCATGGCAAAACCGAGGCTCTAATACCATATTGGATATTATCGGTTACATGCATCTCATACATAAGTGAAATTTAAAATTTTTAACCAATAGATCTGATCTTGCCATGAATTTACAATATACATATTAATAAGAATAATAAAAATCACCTTTAATTTTTGTTATACAGTTGATTTTCCTTCTACCGGATTGTCGCAAACCACAATGTCCAAAATCAAACACCTCCAATGAGTAATCCATACTAGAGAAGGATTGAATAAACCAAGAAAGAAAAAGAAAAAGGGCTGGCCAAAATTCCCCAGATGCTAGCAAGGGAAGTGGCGGCTAGGGTTGAGAGAGAAGAGAGAAAAATATTTTCTCTTAATTGTTCACACTTAACCCTAAAACCCTATATCTTAGATTTTTATAATTAGGTTAAAAATCATACTTCATAATAGGATTGGGCACTTTAAAATTTCTGGAGAAATATTAATTGAGATTCTAAAATTATTAATAATTTATTTGGGCTCAATTAAATCCAATTTAATCCCTTTCACAATAGTCTATGCGCAAAACCTACAAACTAGGCTATTTGTACATATACTTGGATTTAATTATCCAAATGAATTCAAAATTCAACCAAATTAAATATGTAGGTTCCATAACACTTATGAAATATATTCAATTTATTTTGGTCCAAGAATTAGGCCTCTAAGACCTTCTATTTGTAGTTGGTGTGTAACCATTCCTCTAGAGGGTTTCTGCGCCAACTTCACTTTTTTGAGCCTCTTTAATTCCTTCAATGGATCTATTAATTATTATATTCACCCTATAACACTTATAGTCCAATAATAATTAATTATAAAATATATTATTTCAATTAGGTCCATTTTACAGAATATTTCTAAAAAGTTATGTGAACAATTTTACTTGATCATAATTAATTAAACTCTTTAATTAATTATTCTCTTATTCATTTTTCTAACCCCATAATAATATCAAATATTATTATCCTTTTTATTTTACCATTTTATCCTTTTTTCTATATGTGTGTGACCTATTGGATTCCTATCCATGATGGCAGTATAATGTGTAATTGTGAGTTCTATTCAAAACTCACATGATTTAAACTCCTTTAAATAATTTTATCAATCCCTATTGATATTCTTGATACATCATTATACAAGTCATGATTGGCCTCTAGCTAGGCATCATGGCTATCCAAATGTCAGGAAAGTCAAGTGGTTTAACTATACCCTTCCATAGAAATAGTTACCGTGCAATTACTCCTTTCACCACTCTTATCTAAATTAGATTCTGAGTATGGATTTCTGTCAACTCATATAAATCTAATTATGTATGTTCTATTAATTTATCCATTGCTCCCAAAATGCCCTTCATGGATCTCTATCCATCTTGGCATATTACTCTAGCCAGAGATTCTCTGAACAAGGCAATTATAGAATCATGTGAGATAACTTCCCTTAATAAATCTGGGATGGTGAATCATTTATCTATCACTCAACTATCTTCAAGTAGGTCATGATATACCCAATCTCCTAACTATGTTCACCTCCAGTTGGAAGTAATCAATTATGGAGTTAAAATATACCACTTGTTATTTAAGATAACTTTGGTGATTTCAAGTCTTAGGATACTTGCACAACCGCTATGAAGAGATTCCTCTCTAACATAGATTTAATATCCATGTGAGTATTCTCTTTGCAGGTCTCCAATGAACTTGTTCTTCTAACAAGCATCCGCATGTTAGCTTTGATTATCTTTCATAATCACAGTTATGAGAACCACTGCTTGAACCATTCAAGAAGCATAACATGTGCTAGTCTATCCGAATTAACAATGTCCTGTCTTGTTAATTATATTACTAGGGATATTCAGATATATACATATTTGCATGCAATAAACATCTCATATCATGAACACTTTCATGATCTCCTTTACATTGTATTTATAATATCTAGGACTTTATTTATTAATTTAATATTTACAAACTTATGTATTTAAATATAGCATTAATAAATGAATGATGCCTTTTATTAAGAATATGAATTCATACATATGAAATACATCCCTCTTACATGGGCTCTAGGGCATACTCTCTAACATCATACAACCTTATATGAATTTCTAATGCATAAAATAAAACCATATAATTGAATACAAATTATTTTTCAACTCTTGAAACTTACTTTTGAGTTATTTTAATAATGTGATCAAATTAGAAAACTTTTATTTTAGGAAATCTTTTTGCATGCATGTGTTCTTGCCTTAATTATCAATCCAATTGATCATTAGTTAATTATTAATTGATTATTTAATTAATTAATCATATTAAATAATTAAATAATCAATTTTTGGCTTAAAATAAAAGGTAGGCCAAAACCCACAAATTTAAACCCTATAGTGTGTTCACACACAAACTAGTTTTGTGTCTATTGGACCATTTGGGCATTTTCGAATGAGCCAAGCCCACTCCAGCCCCTAAAACCCATTAATAAACTTAATTAAAGTCTATAATATTTAATTTAAATAAGCTCCTTATGCCCACCAAGTCATTCACTAATTTAAATCAAGTCCATAAACATAATTAAACCCATTGAGTGGTTTCTATGTATTAAAAGTTATCCAATTAATTCAAGGCCCATTTTAATTAATTCAATTAATTAAAAAAACATTAATATATCAGATATATCAAATTTAAAAGATTAAAAATTGTTATAAATATGAACTCACTAAGAACACACCAAGAACACACGAAGAATACCAATTTATCGAACTTTTTGATTAAAGTAGTTTTCATGCAAAACTTGTTCAATTTTAATTTTGTTTAATCCTATGGCTTAATGTCACATATTAAATATATAAATTATCATCAAAATAATTTTAGAGTGGATCAATAAAAATTTAATTTATAACAGCCCCTAAACTTTATTGAAAAATAAAAACTCTACACTCCAAAAATAATGATTCTTTTTTCAAAAGAATCGTTTTAATTTTTCATTTTATATATTTGATCACATACATCCAGAAATTAATATTTCTCATTCATGAAGAATCAAATCTGATATTTTAAAGTTCATGAAATAAATAACTAAAGAATAAAAAGAAAAACTATTCCGCGAATTATAGGTTACATGTTGGGAATTATAGGTTACATGCATCACATGCATAAGAGGAATTTAAAATTTTTAACCAATAGATCAGTTCTTGCCATGAATTTACAATATAAATATTAATGAGAATAAGAAAAATTACCTTTGATTTTTGTTAAATAGTTGATTTTTCTTCTCACCGGGTTGTCGTAAACCACAATATCCAAAATTGAACACCTCCAATTATTAATCCACTCTAGAGAATGATTGAATGAACCAAGAATGATGGAACACAAGGGCTGGCCAAATTTCCCTTAATGCTAGCAAGGGAGTGGCGGCTAGGGTTTTTCAAAGAGAGAGAATTTCTTTTCTCTTAATGTTCACTTAACCCTAAAATCCCTATCACTTGGATTTTTATAGTTAGGTTAAAAATCCAACTTCATAATGGGATTGGGCTCTTTAAAATTGCTTGAGAAATATTAAATGGGCTTATGGAATTATTAATAATTTATTTGGGCTCAAATAAATTTAATTTAAACCCTTTCACAAACAACTATGTACAAAACCCATAGACTTGGCTTTTTGTGCATACACTTGGATTTAATCACCCAAATTAATTCCAAATCCATCCAAATTAAATATGTAGGCTCCATAACACTTATGAAATATATTTAATTTATTTTGGTCCAATAATTAGAACTCTAAGGCCTTCTATATGGGTTTGGCATGTAACCCTTCATCTAGAGGGTTTCTGCGCCAAAACCAATTCTCTGGGCCTCTTTTAATTTCTCCAATGGATCTATTAATTATTATATTTTCTATATAACACTTATAGTCCAATAATAATTAATTATGAAATACAATATTTCAATTAAGTCCATTTTACAGAACATTTCTACAAAGTTCTGCGAATAATTCTACTTGATCATAATTAATTAAACTCTTTAATTAATTATTCTCTTATTCATTTCTCTCTTCCATAATAATATCAAATATTATTATCCTTTTCATTTTACCATTTTATCCTTTACTCTATATGTGTGTGACCTATTAGGTTCCTCTCCATATTGGCAGTATAATATGTAATTATGAGTTTTATTCAAAACTCACATGATTTAAATTTCTTTAAATCATTTTATCAATCCCTATTGATATTTATGATACACTATTATACAAATCATGAGTGGCCTCTATCTAGGCATCATGACTACCTAAATGTCAGGAAGTTATGTGGTTTGACTATACCCTTCCATAGAAACAGTTATCGTGATAATTACTCCTTTCACCACTCTTACCTCAATTAGATTCTGAGTATGGATTTCTATCAACTCATATAAATCTAATTATGTACGTTCTATTAATTTAACCATTGTTCCCAAAATGCCCTTCATGGATCCCTATCGATCTTGGCAAATTACTCTGGCCAGAGATTCTCTGAACAAGGCAATTATAGAATTATGCGAGATAACTTCCCTCAATAAATCTAGGATGGTGAATCCTTTGTCAGTCACTCAACTATCTTCAAGTAGGTCATGATATACCCAACCTTTAAACTATGTTCACCCCCCATTAGAAGTAATTAGTTATAGAGTCAAAGTATATCACTTGCTACTTAAGATAACCATGGTGATCTCAAGTCTAAGGATACTTGCACAACTGCTATGAAGAGATTCCTCATTGAAATAGATTTAAGATCCATGTGAGGATTCTCTTTGAAGGTTTCTAATGAACTTGTTCTTCTAACAAGCATCCATATGTTAGCTTTGATCATCTTTCATAATCACAGTTATGAGAATCACTGCTTAAACTATTCTAGAAGCATAACATGTTCTAGTCTATCCGAATTGACAATGTCCTATCTTGTTATTCTATGACTAGAGATATTTAGATATTATCACATTTGCATGCAATAGACATCTCACATCATGAACACTTTCATGATTGCCTTTAGACTGTGTTTATAATATCTATGACTTCATTTATTAATTTAAGATTTACAAACTCATGTATTTAAACATAGAATTAATAAATGAATGATGCCTTATATTAAGAATATGAGTTCATACATATGAAATACATCCCCATTACATGGGCTCTAGGGTATACTCTCTAATATTTTCATCATAAGGTCAACACTTGTTCTTATTTAACAGTTTAGTTTACTTTTATAGTCTATTAGATCATGGACAATAGGTTATATACCCTAACGTGATTATATATATATATATATATATATATATATATATATATATATATATCAATTAATCTTATTTGTACTTTTGACCTTAGAATATTTTACACTCAGGTACGCTTATGAAAGATTATTCCATCATACACCCTACTTGTGGGTATGAGTTTTCATAATAAAACACATGGCATAAGCAAATTGACAAGCATGTTTCTTTATATCAAGGCTAGTCAATACCTTCTAATATAACTTAAAGCATAACTTAACTTCTGCGGTCTCATGACTAAGCATAAAAAGGTAATATCCCATCTCTTTTATCTTAGACTTACAACATTGCAACTATCTTCTTATTGTCACTAGGCCATATCATAGTATTTTCATGTCATGCAAAGACACATCAATGCATAACATTAGGGCAAAACCATTTACTTTAATAGGTGAAATACCTAATACAACCTTATGTGGCACATTTAATAACATATAATCTTTAGGTTACTATATTGTCTCTTACTCTTGTGAGTTATGTGCTCAAACAATATCCAAAATACATTCTAACAAAATTATTCCTATTAGCATCGCCCTAAGCAAGTCTTTCTCTCTTTCTAAAAAAGCTTTTGAGTGAAACCCCACCTTACCTCAGTGAGTTTTGTTAATCTAAAATCCCTCACTCTTAATATATACACGCATACATACGTAGGATTTCTCCCAATCCAATGATCATATGACTACTCATATATTAATGACTTTAAATGACTTACAATCTAGTTTAATCTATTCCATCGCATAAATACATTCATTTTACTCACATTCACATTCAGATAACAACTTATGAATTCTAGCATTAGGGAGACTTTACAACTGCATTGATTCAATAGTGATCAGATAACATACTATCCACCACTTTAGTATACCATCACCATCATCATTACTCATTGCTAGGTTACTTTACCTCAATTATATACCATGCAATATTGGTTTCATGATTCATGAATGATTTACAAATTGGGTGAAGGAGAACCAATAAAGATAGAGTATAAGTGGCAGTGCATAAAGAGAGGAAAAGGCCATGATTGGCCATGCATTGCAAGAGGAAAAAGGATAATTGGCCTTTCACTATAAGAGGAAAAAAGCCAATTGGCCGTGCATGAAATAACAAAGCATCATGAGTGGCCGTGTAAGGAAGAATCACTTGGACACGTGGCCATGCAAGAAAATAATAAAGGGTGTGCGCAGCTATGCAGTGGGAATTCAAAAAGGCCTAAGCGAATGTGTAAGGAAGAGTGACTACATGCGGACGTACATGAGAAGAAGAGATTCCATGTATGGATGTATAAGGAAGAATCTCGGCCAGAAACACCCAAAACCAGATTATACAGGTCCAATCCTAGATCTCATTTCAACAACTTACAATAATACTCCTTAAACCTTTAAACCATTTTAAACACATATAAATCACTAAATTTTGACTAGATTTAGCCTATACTTCCTCAAGAGAACACACACACAAAGGAAGAGAGAGAAGATTCCCAACATCAATCATATGAACATTACAGTAAACCTAATTTCCCGTACCTGATATTTAAGCTTCATCTCTTTCAAAATCCACTGATCCATCTCTTAAGGTTATCCTTCCCTTATACAAGAAGATAACTATCATATACCCTTTTACCCAAAATTTGGAAATAAAACCTAACCATAAAAGAAGGATTACAAGTGAGGAAAACATTACTTAAAAATGCTAGCTCTCAAAACCCTAAGCCATCGTCTTCTTCAATCCATCACCAAGGAGAGAGAGAGATATATTTTTCTACCCTTATCCCAATCTCAACCATCCTCAGGAAGCCTTAAAAGAGTGAGTGAGGTAAATATCTCACTCAGAAAATTCCAAGATTGCCCTTATACATTTTTAACCATCTAAAACTTATTTTCTTAACATTTAACCCCAAACTTCTTATTTTATTTAATTACATCATTCCTTAATATTTTAGCTACACTCCAATACACATGTGCATAATTACCAATATACCCTTTATATGACTTAACTTTAATAATGCAAAATAATTTAATTTTACCTTATTAAACCTTAATCCTTAGTAATTCACCATAATTTGATTAGGGTCATGATTTGGGCCTTATAATTCTCTCCCCCTTAAAAGAATTTCATCTTCGAAATTCAAAATTTGTAATCTTTATCTTTATTGTTACCAAATCTTAATTGTGTTTTAGCTATAAGCAACTATAACCATAAGTATTATTTATATCCATAATAACTCATCTATTAATAACATTAGTACCTAGTCTTAATCTCCAGATACTTTTATTCTCGTTATACTTTCTATCAGTTTTCCCTTTTCAACTCTGCTAGAATATGATGCGGTGATTTTCATGTTTTATGAAATGATATTGGATGTTATGCAATGTGTTAATGTTTTTATATATGCAATGAATACCAATGCGTATTCTAAAATATGGTACATGTTTTACTCCATCCTAGTATTAGAGAGTATGCCCTAGAGCCCATGTAAAAGGGATGTATTTCATATGTATGAATTCATATTCTTAATAAAAGGCATCATTCATTTATTAATGCTATGTTTAAATACATGAGTTTGTAAACCTTCAATTAATAAATGAAGTCCTACATATTATAAACACAGTGCAAAGGCAATCATAAAAGTGTTCATGATATGAGATGTCTATTGTATGCAAATGTGTTAATATGTAAATATCCCTAGTCATAGATTAAACAAGATAGGACATTGTTAATTCAGACAGACTAGCATATGTTATGCTTCTTGAATGGTTTAAGCAATGGTTCTCATAACCGTGATTATGAAAGATAATCAAACCTAACATGTGGATCCTTGTTAGAAGAACAAGTTTATTAGAGACCTACAAAGAGAATCCTCACATAGATATTAAATTTATGTCAGTGAGGAATCTCTTCATAGCGATTGTGCAAGTAGCCTTAGACTTGAGATCACCAAGGTTATCTTAAGTAGCAAGTGATATACTTTGACTCCATAACTGATTACTTCCGACTGGGAGTCAACATAGTTAGGAGGTTGGGTATATCATGACCTACTTGAAGATAATTGAGTAATCGATAAAGGAATCACCATCCTTAATTTATTAAGGGAAGTTATCTCTCATGATTTTATAATTGCCTTATTCAGAGAATCTCTAGCTAAAGTAATATGCCAAGATGAATAGGGATCCATGAAGGGCATTTTGGAAACAATGGTTAAATTAATATAACATACATAATTATATTTATATGAGTTAATAGAAATACATACTCAGAATCTAATTGAGATAAGAGTGCTGAAAGGAGTAATTGCACAGTAACTATTTCTATAGAAGGGTACAGTCAAACCACTTGACTTTCCTGAAATTTGGGAAGTCATGATACCTAGCTATAGGTATCTCATGATTAGTATAATAGTGTATCATAAATATCAATAAGGGATTGATAAAATGATTTAAAGAAGTTTAAATCATATGAGTTTTGAATAGAACTCATAATTACATATTATACTACCAATATGGACATGAACCCAATAGGTCACACACATTTAGAGTAAAGGATAAAATGATAAAATGACAAGGATATTAATATTTGATATTATTATGGGAGAAGAGAAATGAATAAGAGAATAATTAATTAAAGAGTTTAATAAATTATGATTAAGTAGAATTGTTCGCAAAACTTTTTAGAAATGTTCTACAAAATGGACTTAATTGAAATATTGTATTTCATAATTAATTATTATTGGGCTACAAGTGTTATAGGGCTGATATAATAATTAATAGATCCATTGGAGAAATTAAAAGAGGCCTAGAGAATTGGTTTTGGCATAGAAACCCTTTAGAGGAAGGGTTACATGCCAAAACCATATAGAAGGCCTTAAAGGCCTAATTCTTAGACTAAGACAAATTAAATATATTTCATAAGTGTTATGGAGCCTAAATAATTAATTTGGATGGATTTGGCATTCATTCATGTGATTAAATTCAAGGGTATGCATAAAGGGCCTAGTTTATGGGTTTTATGCATATTCCTTTATGAAAGGATTTAAATTAGATTTAATTGAGCCCAAATAAATTATTAATAATTCTAGAAGGCCATTTAATATTTATCCAGCAATTTTAAAGAGCCCAATCCCATTATGACGTTGGATTTTTAATCTAGCTATAAAAATCCATGTTAAAGGGATTTAGGGTAAAGTGAACTTTAAGAGAAAAGAAAAATTCTCTCTCATTTCTCTAACCCTAGTCGGCACCCTCATTCCTTGCTAGAATTAATAAATTTTGGCCAGCCTTTTAACTCCATCAATCTTAGTTCATTTGATCATTCTCTAGTGTGGATTACTAATTGGAGGTGTTCTATTTTGGACAGTATGGTATGCGTCAACCCGGTGAGAAGGAAAATCAACTGTTTAACAAAAATTAAAGGTGATTTTTCTTATTCTCATTAATATTTATATTGTAAATTCATTGTAAGATTGATTAAAATTTTTAAATTTCGCTTATATATGTGATGTATGTAACTGATAATTCCTAACATGGTATTAGAGCCATGGTTTTGCCATGAATCTACAATTCTATATTTTTCGCGAAATAATTTTTATTTTTGAGTTATTTATTTCATGAACTTTAAAATATCTTATTTGATTTTTCATGAATGAGAAATATTGATTTCTTGATGTATGTGATCAAATATATAAAATGAAAAATAAAATGATTCTTTTGAGAAAAGAATCATTGTGTTTGGCATGAATGAGTTTTATTTTTCAATAAAGTTTAGGGGCTGTTCTAAATTAAATTTTTATTGATCTACGCTAAAATTTTTTTGATGATAATTTATGTGTTTAATATGTGATATTAAGCCATATGATCAAACAAAATTAAAATTGAACAAGTTTTGCATGAAAACTAGTTTAATAGAAAAGTTTGATAAATTGGTGTTCTTCGTATGTTCTTGGTGTGTTCTTGGTAAGTTCATATTTAGAACGATTTTTAATCTTCTAACATTGATATATCCAATATATTAATATGTTTTTAATTAATTGGATTAATTAAAATGGGCCTTGAATTAATTGGATTAATTTTAATTCATTAAAACCACTTAAAGGGCTTAATTATGTTTACGGACTTGATTTAAATTAGTGAATGACTTGGTGGGCCAAAGGATCTAATTTAAATTAAATATTATAGAAATTAATTAAGTTTATTAATGGGTTTTAAGGGCTGGAGTGGGCTTGGCTCATTCCAAATGGACTAAATGATCCAATAGACACAAAACTAGTTTGTGTGTGAATATACTTTAGGGTTTAAATTTGTGGGTTTTCGTCTACCCTTTGTTTTAAGCCCAAAATTAATTTTTTAATTATTTAATATGATTAATTAATTAAATAATCAATTAATAATCAACTGGATTGATAAATAAGGCAAGAACACATGCATGAAAAAAGGTTTCCTAAAATGAAAGTTTCCAAAATGGAAAAAGTTTTCTAATTTGATCACATTATTAAAAAAACTCAAAAGTAAGTTTCAATAGTTGAAACATAGTTTGTATTCGATTATATGGTTTTATTTTATGCATTAGAAATGCATATAAGGGTGTATGATTGGCATGATGGATAGTTATGGACAAAGGCCCAATATGATTGAGCATAATGCATGTTTCGGTCCAATGAGGACTTTTTTGTCCCGGCCACTTGTTTTTGGTTTGTATTTCTTTTTCAAATTGTAATATGTAATTAGATTACTTAAATTAGAATTAGAGATAGAAATGGAGACCACTGTCAATGAGCAAGATGGGTCGGATGGAGATCAAACAAGATTGAAAGTAATGTAATTATTTTTTCTTGTTTGAATCATGCATATTACTTAGGTTTAACCTTTTGATTTCCCTTTTGGCTCAGGGATATCAATGTAGTAAAGTCCATAACTATGCCATTTTTGTATGCTTATATTTATGTGATAGATATAGGATACATACCAATGTATGCCAACCATATATGATGAGACTTAATTAACTAAAATCTCTTAAACTAATACTAAGATATATAAGCCTTTCATTAATTGAAGGAGAACCAGAGTTCTTTACAGTGTGCATTGTTGACCATAGTCAAGCTCACGTTATATCGAATATATTTGAATCTAATTAAATGGGTCATCTTAGGTAGCCCATTAGCTTGTTGACCACAGTCAAGGCTAATGGTTCTAGAGGCAAGATTAGGAAATGCACATATGATATGCATGTATCAAGAATTGATAACCTAATGATCCAATAGTTGTGTAGAGACACAATTGGTATAAAGATACCTATCTTTGAAAGTTATGGAGTTTGGCTTGTTGACCACAGTCAAGGTCAAATTACATATCAAGGATTGGATATTGGCCCACTAAGAAAACCATCAAGTTTTCTTGGATTGTATAGTGAGGGCTATTAATTTGCAATAAAATATTGGGAGTAAATGGATTAATTAAGGACCTAATTAATGCATACATATATATGAACATACTCTCATATATTTTCTTTTTCGCATCCAGGTCATTATCATGAACACATCAAACATTAACATACGATTAATCTTGGTTAACAAGCTGGTTGGCAACAATTATTCTAACTGAATTAGACAAGTGAGAATTATTCTTAGAGCTAAAAATATCCATTATGTCTGGATAAAGATCCATCACCACTTCCATCAGATGATGCCAATGATGAGATCAAAGGCACTTATCGAAAATACATGGAGGATAGTAAAGCAGTAACATGTTTGATGCTGGGTGCTATCTCCTTAGAGCTTCAGAAGAAACATGAGATGATGGATGCTAGAACCATCATTTTGCATCTAGAGGAGCTTTATTCTTCTCAGGCTAGAACTGAGCAATGTGAGATTGCTCGAGCTCTATTTAGCTGCAAAATGGTGGAAGGCACTTCGACTATAGCTTATGCATTGAAGATGTATGGGTATATTAAGCATTTGAGTAGACTTGGCTATGTAATGGATAATGATTTATACATAGATTTAATCTTGTACTCAATGGCTCCAAGTTTTACACCTTTCGTGCTTAACTTCAACATGAACAAGATCCAAGTAACCATTTCTGAGTTAATCAATATGCTCAAAACAGCTAATGGATCCTTCAAGAAGGATTCAAAAAGTGTCATGGTTGTCACTTATGCTAAAGACAAGAAGCAGAAAAAGAAGAAGATGACCAAGGAATAGCCAAAGCATGGTGGGGTTTCCAATAAGAAGGATGCCAAGAAATAGAATCCCAAAGGAACTTGCTTCCATTGTGGGAAAGATGGTCATTGGAAGCGTAACTGCAAGGCCTATCTAGATTCTCTTAAGGAGAAGAAGCAAGTTGATGCTTCTACTTCAGGTATTCATATGATTGAAATAAATACTTATTCAATTACTTCAAAACAATCATGGGTATTAGATACCAGATGTGGATCTCATTTGTGCAATAATCTACAAGGGCTTAAAAACAATAGAAGAGTTGGAAAGGCAAAAATATTCTACAGTCAGCTACTGGAAAGAACATCTCTACGACAGTTGTGGGGACTTATCATTTACCTCTTCTAAGTGGATTAATACTAGAGTTAAATAATTGTTATTATGTTCCAGCATTGTCCAAAAGTATTATTTCTTTTAGTTGTTTAATGAATGATTATGACATTTCTTTAAAGGACAAATGTTGTTACATTTTTAAGAATAGTATATTTTATGCTAAAGCTATCAATGAGAATGGTATATTTGTTCTTGATTTAATTAAAAAAGTGCATAATGTGGATACCAAGAGAATGAAACAAGATTATCTAAATACCTCATATTTATGCCATTATTGTTTAGGCCATATAAATGAGAAACACATGACCAAATTACACAAGTCAGGTGATTTAAGGTCATTTGATTATGAATCATTTGTTACATGTGAATCTTGTTTATTAGGAAAAATGACAAAAGCTCCCTTTATTGGTATAAGAGAAAGAGCTAGAATGGTATTGGACTTAATACATTTAGATGTATGTGGTCCAATGACTACACATGCCAGAGGAGGTTAGTCCTACTTCATTACTTTTAAAGACAATTACTCCAGGTTTAGATATATCTATCTAATGAAATATAAATCAGAAGCATTTGAAAAGTTTAAAGAATTTAGAAATAAAGTAGAGAAACAACTTGGCAAGAGTATTAAAAAACTTAGATCAGATCGAGGTAGAGAATACTTAAGTCAAGAATTTCAAGATTTTCTTATAGATAATAGGATTTTATCTTAATGGACTCTACCATATACACCACAACATAATGGGGTATCTGAGAGGAGAAATTGAACATTATTAAATACGGTTAGTCCATGATGAGCCGAGAAGCCTTGCCTAAGTCCTTTTGGGGATATGCACTAGAAACTACTGTTTATGTGTTAAACAAAGTTCCTAGTAAATCGGTTGATGTTACTCCATATGAGATATGGAATAACAAGAAACCTGCACTTTCTGATATGAAGGTATGGGGTTGTCTTGCTTATGTAAAGAGGATAATGTCAGACAAACTAGATGTTAAGTCTGACAAATGTTTATTTATGGGATATCTAAAAGAAATATTTGGATATTGTTTCTACCATCCCTTAGAACAAAAGGTATTTGTTTCAAGGCATGCTATCTTCTTAGAAAGAGAATTTCTCCTATGAGATGATAGTGGGAGTAAACTTGAAATTGGTGAAGTTCAAGATCCATAAATAGAAATAGATTAATCGATTGAATCCAAGACTGAGTTTCATAATGATGAGATTACAGTTGAACCTAATTATGCACAAAATTCTAGAAGATCTACTAGGATGCATTCTATCCCTGTGAGATATGGATTTCACATTGATTCAGATAGAGGCATAACTGTAGTAGAGGACAATGAGCCTACAACCTATCAAGAAGTTTTGAACAATTCAGAACATGATTTATGGCTCAAGGCTATGCAATTTGAAATGTACTCCATGTATGAGAACAAAGTATGGACTTTGGCTCAACCACTCGAAGGGATAAAACCCATAGGGTGCAAATAGGTCTTCAAAAAGAAGACCGACATGAAAGGTAATATAGTTACCTATAAAGCTCGCTTAGTAGCAAAAGGCTATCATCAAAGAAAAGGAATTGACTATGATGAAACATTTTCTCCTGTAGCGATGCTGAAGTCTATAAGAATACTTTTAGACATTGCAGCTCATTATAATTATGAGATTTTGCAAGTGGATGTGAAGACAACTTTACTAAATGGAAATCTGACTGAGGATGTGATATGACATAACTAGAAGGGTTCACATCAGGACATGGTGAAAAAGTATGCAAGCTACAAAGATCTATTTATGGATTAAAGAAAGCTTCTAGGAGCTGGAACATACGATTCAATGAGACAATCAAAGAGTTTGGTTTCTCACATAATGAGGATGAACCTTGTGTGTATAAAAGGGTCAGTGGGAGTGCAATTGTCTTTCTAATTCTATATATGGATGACATATTGATCATAGGAAATGATATTTCTCTTCTCCAATCCGTTAAAATATGGTTATCCAAGCAACTCTCCATAAAAGACCTTGGAGAAGCATCCTATATTTTGGGAATAAGGATCTATAAAGATAGATCCAATAGGTTGCTAGGTCTTTCTCAAAGTACTTATATAGATAAGGTATTGAAGATGTTCAATATAGATCTCTCTAAGAAAGGGTTTATACCTACGGTGTATGGGAAATACCTTTTAAAGTCTATGTGTCCGCAGACACTAGAGGATAGAGAGAGCATGAATAGAATACCATATGCATCTGCAATTGGTTCTATCATGTATGCTATGAAACACCTTAATCTAATGCCTTTATCATGTATCATGCTATACCTTTTAATCACATTATAGTAGGTTATTAACCCAAAGTGGTATACATTTATCATATCAAATAGTCTATTTATATAGGTATCCTATGCATCAATTAGGTGTTTCCGACAACTTCAATCTCTTAATTATGTATGCATAATGGCTTATTCTGTAACATACTCATCATTTTCATGTTAGTTATAACTATCTTAACTTTGTATCTTATCATGCATAACATTTATCAATTGATCTAGCATATATATGACTAAGCATTTTAGCTACTATATGCATGCATGCTTTAGCATTCTTTCACTAAACTTAATTACATTACTTACTTCATATATATATATATATATATATATATCCCTTTTTATACATATTACACGTGCAAAAGAACTTGCACCAAACATAGCCAAAAAGAATCCTACATCAACTTCTACGACTTAGGTGTTGGCCTATCCTGATGCAGAGATCGTTCCTGAGCAAAAGCTTTTATAGCAGTACCTACACGGATTAAATAACCCATGCTAAGCTATGAAGCTTAGTGGGGAAAAATTAAACATGAAAGACCATTACTTACAGTGGTTGACAGAAATATTTAATATACAAAAAAAAAGAAAATAGTACAGTTTACATAATAGAAATAAGTATAAAACAAAGCACAATATCTTAGCAACAATGTAACTCTTCATCAAAATTCAGCATATTTGAATCTAAACAGTTTATAGATGATCTATACATAATATAAATAAATATCCATACACGTACTTAAAATCATAGTTAAACATGATAATCCATATATCATATGCACAAATCATATTGTGATTTAATTGTGAAACATTTATATTTTTAATTTAGACTGCTTAAGTTCTGAAGGTGGATAACGAGATCAGTGGATACCCGAGGGTATCAAAACAGTGGATATCCGAAAATATCAAAACTATGGACCCAATCAGGGCCAACTGTACGGTGGACCGGTTAAGGACCCAAATAGGTGCGCAAGATCCAGCAGGATCAACTATACTGTGGACCTAAAAAGGTCGACTATGGCAGCTGCAAATCCCTATAGGTGCCTATCCATCCACAATTGAACTCTAATTGCAGGTAAAACTCTATTTAATCTTTCTTTTCATATATCATGCTTGCACTTATATTATTCATTTTGCACATGTATAATCATATGATAGCTATATTATTACTATGACATAACTGCATATGTAAGTTCATTTAATGATACAATTACTTTTTACATACAATCATTAGATATCTCATATTAGCATAATCATAATATGTCAATCAAGTAATGCATCATACCTATTCAAGTGCTCATTTTTAAAACTTTACTATATAGCATATCGTATATACATGATCATGTATACAAATGCATAATCCCTAGTTAATATGAATATATATATACACACACCCAATTATTCATAGTCATATAATGATACGAGCATCAAAAATTGAACATATAACATCATAATAATATATTTTATTATGTTATCATTCAGGCACCACACATGAACATAGTCATACATAGTATTTCTTATTTCACAGTATAAATGCAGGTTCAAATATAATTCACTCTATCCTTAGAGTATAAATATGTAAGATTAATTGCACAAAATAATCATGTACAAAAGATTAATCATATATAATATTTTATATCATTAACATTATTCTTTACTTGTGTGTATATATATATATATATATATATATATATATATATATTTATGTAAACCTTTATCAAAAATTATATTATATGCCATATATAGTTCCGTATATTTTCATATAGTTACATATTTAGCATAGTCACATTTAAACCTTAATAGAAAAATACATTAAAAATTCTATCTACAAAATTCTGCACATGGCAGAATTTTGGATCCAACTTGCATGTCATTTTTGATTTAGAAAACATCATTTTTAAGCCAAATGGTCTTCTACAAACTTATTCCACTATGTATTCAGTTTACAAAACATCAAGATTAATCTCAATAGCACATCTGTAACTCGAGATATCTAAGAAACATCATAGGCTGTTCAAACTACCAAAACCAATTTTATTTTTCTTTTATCACCAAATCATAAAATTCATCGAATAAAATGAGAACAGAATTTGGCCATCATTACTTCATCAAAAACGTGCTCCTAGGTATCTATTTTATCCATAATTTTACAGTATAACATTTTGACTTCTCTACTAATACTTATTCCCAAAACACCAAAATCTGTACCTTAACAGTACAAACAGATTCAACGAATTTCATGCTAATATTTGACATGCTTGGAAATAAAATTAGGCATTACTTCCTTCATATCAAATGTATAATTAGAAGTCTATTTTTCAAAGAATTTAACTTCATAGAAATCCAACCACCATACACAAAAATACAGTATAATTTCTACAAACTGTTCCAGAATCACAAACAACAGCTCTCATGCATTTCAATTAAATATTAGAATGGCTTAAAGGAAAATTTAGTGCTAAGTCCCTTCTACAAATTTGTAGAAATATCTCTTATATAACCTTAGGAACTAGAATGGCCTCAATTAGAGTTTTCTAACTCATTTTATGATAAAATTACAGCCATTACTCCATAAGGTTTTTCATGTCTTCACTTGTTGTAACAATTTCTAAAATTATTTCTCTTTTCATTTAATCATACCCAACATTGAAATCATCATTTAAAATCTAATTTATGTACATGGAAGTATGAAAATCCTAATTGCCATACCTTGGCCGAATTTCTCTTAGCTAATTAATCCTTTGTAAGACCTTTTCCTTTGTCTCTTCTACCTTCTCCTTCTTTATCTACAATTTAATTAGTTATCTAATCAAACATTTTCAGCATTTCTTTTTTTTTCCCAACCAAAATCCAAATAGAGGAAGAATAAGAAGAATAAGAAAAAGATGATAACCAAAAATTAAAGCCATACCTCAATAATATACATCACTATTTTCTTGAACAACCCACATGCAAAGTGTTTCTCTTGAAAAATTTAAGGATTCAAGATGAAGGATTAACAAGAGAGAAATGAGAGGTGAAAGAAGAAATAAAAATTTGAAATTTTCTCCTCCCTATGCCTTGCCACTCACTAATCCAACCAATTCTTGCATTTCTCTCTCTTACATGCAAGAGTTAAGCCTTTATAAATGGGTGAAAAGTTCTCTTTTGGTCCTCCTAAAAATTGCATGTCCCACAAATCTCTCTATAATTTTTGCACACATTGACCTCTCCATTTATTCCTTCCCTTAAATCAACCTCTCAAACATTTTTTTATTCACATTTTACCTTTAAAATGCCATATTTATAAATTGACCCCTAATTAAATACTTCATGCTTTAATTAGACCCTTGACCATTATTAAACAAAAATAATAATTTAATTTCTTTCATGCGATTAGTATAATAAAAGAATTTATCACTTAACCCATAC
The DNA here is from genome assembly GCA_037975025.1 of Excoecaria agallocha. NCBI lineage: Eukaryota > Viridiplantae > Streptophyta > Magnoliopsida > Malpighiales > Euphorbiaceae > Excoecaria > Excoecaria agallocha. The sequence continues at coordinate 108,845,398 of CM075806.1, read as the reverse complement.
CTTATATGAAATTTTCATTTGAATTTGATCTTAGTCAAATAAAATCCTACTTAAAACATGAAATTCCAATTAGGTTCATATTAGGGGCGTCACATGCTATGTTATGTACATGTCTAGATGTAGCATTTTCTTTAAGTGTCACAAGTATATTCTAATCCAATTTTGAAGAGAAACACTGGGTAGCTATCAAGAATATCCTTAAGTAGTTGAGAAGGACTAAGGATATATTCTTGGTATATAGGGATGGTAGTTTAGAAGTAAATGGGTATACTGATGCCAGCTTCCAATCTGACAAAGATGATTGTAAATCATAGTCTGGTTTTGTGTTCATAAAGGAAGGAGGAGTAGTTAGTTAGAAGAGTTGCAAACAAGAAACAACTGCTAATTCCATGATAGAAGCTGAGTACATTGCTGCTTCAGAAGCAGCCAAAAAAGCAGTGTGGATCAAAATTTCATATCTAAACTAGAATTGGTGCCTCACATTATTGATCCAATTCATTTTTATTGTGACAACAATGGAGCCATTGTGCAAGTAACGGAACCATGGTCTTATCAGTGATCCAAGCATGTTCTCAGATGCTACCATCTCATAAGGGAAATAATAGCTAGAAATGATGTGAAAATAGAAAGAGTGCCAAAAGATGATAATGTGGTGGATCCCCTCACTAAAGCACTTTTCCAGATAAAGCACGATCACCATATAAATAACATGGGTTTAAAACATATGAGTGATTAGCTCTAGTGCAAGTGGAAGATTGTTAGAGAGTATACCCTAGAACCCATGTAAAAGGGATGTATTTCATATATATAAATTCATATTCTTAATAAAAGGCATCATTCATTTATTAATGATATGTTTAAATAAATAAGTTTGTATATCTTAAATTAATAAATTAAGTCCTAGATATTATAAACAAGTGCAAAGGTAATCATGAAAGTTTTCATGATATGAGATGTCTATTGCATACAAATATGTTAATATCTAAACATCCCTAGTCATAGAATTAATAAGATAGGACAATGTTAATTCGGACAGACTAGCACATGTTATGCTTCTTGAAAGGTTCAAGTAGTGGTTCTTATAACTGTGATTATGAAAGATAATCAAAGCTAACATGTGGACACTTGTTAAAAGAAGAAGTTCATTGGAGACTTGTAAAGAGAATCCTTACATATCTATGTTAGTGAGGAATCTCTTCATAGCGGTTGTGCAAGTATCCTTAGACTAGAGATCACAAAGGTTATCTTAAGTCGCAAGTGTTATACTTTGACTCCATAACTGATTACTTCCAACTGAGAGTGAACATAGTTAGGAGGTTGGGTATATCATGACCTACTTGAAGATAGTTGAGTAATCGATAAAGGATTCACCATCCCAGATTTATTAAGGGAACTTATCTCTCATGATTCTATAATTGCCTTGTTCAGAGAATATCTAGCCAGAGTAATATGCCAAGATGGATAGGGATCCATAAAGGGAATTTTAGGAACAATGGTTAAATTGATAGAACATACATAATTATATTTATATGAGTTAATAGAAATACATACTCAGAATCTAATTGAGATAAGAGTGGTGAAAGGAGTTATTGCACGGTAACTGTTTTTATTGAAGGGTAAGTCAAACCACTTGACTTTCCTGATATTTGAGTAGTCATGATGTCTAGCTAGAGGCCATCTCATGATTAGTATAATAGTGTATCATAAATATCAATAAGGGATTGATAAAATGATTTAAAGAATTTTAAATCATATTAGTTTTGAATAGAACTCATAATTACATATTATACTGCCAATATGGACAGAAATCCAATAGGTCACACACATATAGAGTAAAGGATAAAATGATAAAATGACAAGGATAATAATATTTGATATTTTTATGAGAGAATATAAATGAATAAGAGAATTATTAATTAAAGAGTTTAATTAATTATGATCAAGTAGAATTATTCGCAGAACCTTTTAGAAATACTCTATAAAATGGACTTAATTGAAATATTTTATTTCATAATTAATAATTATTGGACTATATATGTTATAGGGCTTATATAATAATTAATAGATCCATTGGATAAATTAAAAAGGCCTATAGAATTGGTTTGGGCGCAGAAACCCTTTAGAGGAAGGGTTACATGCCAAAACCATATAGAAGGCCTTAAAGGCCTAATTCTTGGACCAAGACAAATTAAATATATTTCATAAGTGTTATGGAGCCTACATATTTAATTTGAATGGATTTGGAATTCACTTGGGTGATTAAATTCAAGTGTGTGCATAAAGGGCCTAGTTTGTAGGTTTTGTGCATAGTTCTTTATAAAAGGATTTAAATTTAATTTAATTAAGCCCAAAATAATTATTAATAATTCTAGAAGCCCATTTAATATTTCTCCAAAAATTTTAAAGAGCCCAATCCCATTATAAAGTTGGATTTTAACCTAGCTATAAAAATCCAAGTTAAATGGATTTAAGGTTAAATGAACATTAAGAGAAAAGAAAAATTCTCTCTCATTTCTCTAACCCTAGCCACCACCCTCATTCCTTGCTAGCATCAAGAAATTTCAGTCAGCCTTGTAACTCCATCGATCTTTGTTCATTTGATCATTCTCTAGTGTAGATTACTAATTGGAGGTATTCTATTTTGGACACTGTGGTTTGTGACAACCCAGTGAGAAGGAAAATCAATTGTTCAACAAAAATCAAAGGTGATTTTTCTTATTCTAATTAAAATTTATATTGTAAATTCACGGCAAGATCAGATCTATTGGTTAAAAATTTTAATTTTCGCTTATACATGTGATGTATGTAACCAATAATTCCCAACTCCTAATACCATGAAACATGTTCAATTTCCCATGCTGATTAGGAAAATTCTAAGAAATATATAGAGTAGCTTAATAACCTCGGCATCTCGCATCATCATTAATGCCAAAATCAAATTCTCTTCTAATTATACAAACTTTTCCTCAAACATCTTAAAAAACAATCTAGATGTACATAAAATCAGACTTATACTATACTTCAATCATAGAATATCAAATCATTTACACTTTCAATATCACGAGGCGAGACATACTAGCAATTCCTCTAGTATCACTTCACAATCTCTAAACCAAAATCTTACTAGTGCTCTAATATATATCAATTATAGGTCGATCATCTATCACAATCATCAAAATTAGTATCCCAATAACAATAACATTGAATATGGCTATTTGGTCTAGACCAATTCATCTCGACCTTTAAGAACAATTTTTTAATTCCTTATTACCCAAAAAAGAGTAAACCTGGGTGCTTTGATACCACTAACTGTAACACCCTAATCCATCAAGCATGCATAATCATCAAAATTAAGATAACTCTAGTAAAGATTAGGCAGAAATAATAATAATAGCAAAGGCCTTAATTACATGCCACAATATAACCAAAACAAACTCCCAAATAAGGAGACATAACATAAATGGCCTTTAATAAACATGGGACTCTCAAGGACCACAACAACCTGCCAGATCTTTTCTTTAATGTGGTTCGAACCACTATAGTTATCAATCCAAAATGGATCTTATCCAAAAACCTACACGGATAACAAACCCATAATAAGCTATAAAGCTTAGCAGGGAAACAAAAGACTATGGATAACCTCTAAATAAAATATCATAGAATCATTCCAACCGTTACAATTAAAGAAAACATATAAGTTTGAAATATGAATAATCTCACACTTGTCATACTGGAGAAGTCTTCATTCTTAACCATGAATACTATTCTTACAATAATCTAGAGCATTTCGTGAATTTGTTTAGTTCCTAAAGACTTTTGACTTTACTCTTAATAACACAACTCTTTTCTATTACTCTAGTAATTCATGCTCCTTATAATGCATTAATTAAGAATCTAGACAACCTGGTAATTAATAATACAATTTCAATCATATGCATTTATTCACATTGATTTTATATATATATATATATGGTATGCCTTAAATGTTCAATCAAAGCATATGGGAGTAGGTATGTCATATAACATCTATAAGAGATACCATAGGTGTAGCACCCCCTATGCAAATACCCCATTAAACATGTATCATGAATACTATTAATCATGCTTATACTACATGTTCATTTAATCATCATTTAGCCATTAATCATGCCATATGATTTCATATGCTTATATTCGTGCTACAAGTCTATTCATGTTATTCCTTTTTATACCTATTATCATGCATACTAAACTATATGAAGATTACTTTATGCATATCACATGCACACACATCTGCCTTAGCTTTACTACTAATGAGTTACAATATTCCATATAGGTTTTATACATATCATAAGATAACTGGCCCATATACAAAACATATGATAATTGTATTACAAAATATCCTACATCAAGGTTATAAGTCGATGGTTGGCCCTTCCTGATGCAGAGAACGTCCCTCAATAAAAGTCTTGCTATTTGAACCTACACGGATAAAATAACCCGTGCTAAGCTATAAAGCTTAGTGGGGAATATCTACAGATGGATGACCACTCACACAGGTCATCAAAACATACATATACAATGTATATATAATAATAACATATGCAACATATCATGTCTTTAATAACACATACTTTAAAACATAACATATTTTCCCATGTTCCTAATCATTGTACCCAGAAGAGTAACAATTATGCTCATATTCATAATTCATATAGACAGCAATTTCCCATGTAAACATATTCAAATAAAACATAATTCCTGTGGTAAAACAACATTATAATCCACAATATCAATCTTTAGTCAAATCACTTTAACTGATTAATTTCGATCATTACTATGAATAACGTTTAGCCTGCCTTAGCTTTATCAGTGGATAACGGGAACTATGGATACACATCGGTATCAAAGAGGGATATCCGAAGATATCAAATCTATAGACCCAAACGGGGCCAACTGTACTGTGGACCGGTCAAGCATACCCAAATGGGGCTGATCATGATCCAAACAGGATCATATATATACTATGGACCCAATCGGGCCAAACTATGGCAGCTGCAATTTCCCTATAGGCGCCTATCTATCCACATCTAAAACTCTATCGCAGGCAGAACTATATTCGTGTTCAATTCACATATTAATACTGTATTCATAGTATAATGTTGTGCACATATACATAGTCTTATATAACTATGAATTCTATGGTGCATAATCAGATATATGCACATTTCACATGCCAAGTAATACATTTGGCTTATTCAAATCTGTATGACTATATAATTTGCATCATAACATATAGGCATGACATATAATCATCATATCATATGCTTGATCATGTTCTCATTAAGCATTTCACATGTTTATGGTCATGCTAATTCATCTTCTATCTCATAAGGCAATTACATGCTCATATACTCATATACATAATCATAAATGTACATACCTGTGGGTACATTCGCATATAGTTGATTTATTCTTATGAGCATGTTTTCAACACATATATATACCTTTATCATCATTGAAGTCATGTGCTATACAACATATCAACATGTTTTCATATGGGCACATACACATGCCAAGGTCATACTATTATAATCCCTATTTTATAGCATAGGTACATGTCAATATGTGCACCTTTATGTAATAGGATTTACATGTGTATATATATCAATTTGGCATATGACCATCATGCACAAGACTAATCACATGTATAGGTTAGATATTTCATCACTAGTCTTTATTCATATACACAATTGAATGCATTTGTATTCATATAAATCCTTCAATTAACTTTACTATCACATAAGCAACTATCAGTCTCAATCAATTTAAAATCATATTATCAAGTGTAGCAACATTCTGCACATAATTGTAATTTCTGTTACATTGAACAGTCTAGAAAACAAGTCCGGATTCAACCCTATATTACATGTACTTAGAGATAGATTTAAGCTTAGGTTTCTTCATATGATATGTAGGTATGGAAGTCTATTTTTCAATGCAAAAAGAATCATTTAATTTGCTGTTGTATAGCTCCACTTATGAGCAAAACATTCCAGACAGGTCATTCAGTCGTGAAGGGGAGTTCGACTAGTGAAGAGCTTCACGAGTGAAGGAAATAAGGCAAATCTCACGACTCATGAAGGAGTTCACGAGTGGAGAAGAAAGGCTATACATCACGACTCATGAAGGAGCTCATGAGTCGGTCTATAATTCACGACTCAACTAAAATTCACGAGTGAAAACCAATGATCCCATAAACAGATGCACGACTCGTGAAGAGCTTCACGAGTTGGACAATAGTTCACGACTCCTGAAGGACTTCACAACTCGGCAAGGATACAAACTGTTCATCAAATTCACTTCGATAAAATCCCATAAAATGCAATCTTAATTTCTGTCAATCATAACAATTTCCAGCAACTATTTTCCACATGCAATATGATTAGCCTAATTCCCATACCTTGGCTGACAAAACCTATATCTTCAACCTCTAGCAATATCCTTTCCCTTGCTCCTTCTTCCTTCCTCTTCTCTTTCACAATTACCATCACCATCATCATATATTTCCAGCATAATTACATTGTTCTAAGTTAACTTGAAAAGAAGATGAAGATGAAGATGATGGAGGGTTAAATTAAGAGTTTAATTACCTTTAATTTACTGCATTATACTCTTGCTTAACCCACAACATTATCATCAAATTGCTTGAGATCATTCAATGAAAATCAAAAGGAAGAAGAAGATAATTTTTCTGGTTTTTCTCTCACAATTACCGATCTCAAAGTCTCACACAACCACCTCCACATTCCACTAACTCCAGCCTTTTATACCAACATAACAATCCCCTCTTTAGTCCCTTGAAAATTTGCATGTCAAACAAATGGCATAAACCTTAATGCATGCTATAAAATGACCCCTCCACTAACTCTTTTTCTTAATTCAACCTATCAATTTAATCATTCTTTCAAATTAACCTTGAATTAAATGCTTTTATTCACAATTGGCCATTAATATGCCACAATTACAAATTAACCCCAATTAACACCTTTATACTTCAATTACACCCTCAAATACTATTAAACCATATTCTTTTATTTTATTTTCATGTAATTAACATAATAGCATGATAATTTATCCCCTTAACTTAATCATAAAAATATGCAAATTAAATTAGGGTCATGTTAGGGTCTTACAATAGGCATAACTGCTTCACATATATCATGCAATCTTAATTATAAAATATGATTATAATTCACAATTCTTGTTTATAATCATACATTTCTTAAAGATATATTAACATGGCAACTAAAGGTCAAACAACATCACATTATGTCATATATTGGCTTTTGGCTTATGTTAGAGTTATTGGTATGCACTATCATGTTTAAACATCTATATGTAATGACTAACCAACTTTGTATGTAGTTATAGAGAACGGCATTACATATCATGATTACCCGATAAAGTCAAATTATCACTTGCATACCTTTCATAAATTCCAAATCATATGAAACCTATTATGCATGGTATAGCCCAACAGTTCTTATTATGACATTGCACATTCTATCTTAGTATGGCAAACTAAATATCATAGGCATACATTACAATAATATTATTTCATTGTAACAGATTAAAACCATAAGGAATTATGATAAGGTAACATAATAGGCCATTCATCATGCTTATATTATATAAGTGAAACAATTGATACATGTGTTTCTTTATTTCAAACACATTCTTAATCTTCAATCTTTAATAGCTTGCCTAAGTACCAGTTCAAAAGGTGGATAGCTAGAGTAATGGATATCCGAAGGTATCAAACAATGGATATCCAAAGATATTAAATTATGGATATCTGAAGATATCAAATGATGGACACAAAAGGGCCGAACTATGGTTCCAATAAGGAACAAACAATGGACCCAAACGGGATCAACTATAGCAGCTGCAACTGTATCCCTTTAGGCATGCCTATCTGATCCACAACTAAACTAAGATTCGTAGGCTTTACCATTATTAAGAACATCTTTAATTCAACATATTCTTCTTTACTAATTCCAACATTTGCTTAAAGCCACATTTCATATGAGAATGCATATTATTCTCATCTTAGATTAGTATTGAGTTTTAGGCTTCAGTACACATGGAGGCCGGTCATATAGTCACATAGTTGCATGATTATGCAAACATAATGAAGTATTATTTTCATTGATCTATCTCATCATAATTAGTATTATGCATGAAGCCAATGGGGCAATTATGAAAGTGTAGTTCTTGCAATTAAAAGTCTTCATAAGATTATATATGTGTCCATATATATATATATATATATATATATATATATATATATATATATGTGTGTGTGTGTGTGTGTGTATGTGTGTGTGTGTGTTTATGTGTACATATAAAGGCAACTTGAATCATAGTAATACATACTTTGTTATTCATACTTGTTCACATATTGAGTTAGACTACTTATCATCGCATAGATACATCAACAATAAGGCATTGCACTTACACACTTCAATAACAGTTCTCAAAGATGTACCTTATTGCAGTTTACCATGGGTAGCTTCCATACAATATAATAGATATTCATATCAATATATAATTACTTGAACAACATTTAAACATCTATGATCAATATAATAAGATGTACAATTATTTTATCCTAAGGTCAACATTTGTTCTTATTTAACTATTTAGTTCACTTTTATGGTATATTAGATCATGGGCAACATGTTGTATACCCTAACATGATCATATATATATCAATTTATCTTACTTGTACTTTTTACCTTATAATATTTTACACTCGGGTATGCTTATTAAAGATTATTCCATCATACACCTTACTTGTAGGTATGAGTTTTCATAATAAAACACATGGCATAAGCAAACAGACAAGCATGTTTATTTATATCAAGGCTAGTCAATACCTGTTAGTGGTTGTGCCCTAGGCCAAACATTAGGGCCTTTATGTAATGTTAAATTTCATTTTATAAAATTGGGTTTTCTTTATGTTATTGTATTGTAGGCATGTTACATTATAATAATATTTGTAAATAACAATTTAATGTTATTTTGACTATCCCTAGTTATTTATTGTTAAATGATTGATGATAAATAAAGACTAGTATAAGATTAATTGATGATCATGGGATGATTATATATGATGATATGAATTAATCTTATAAGTACTTGTTAGGGAACAAAGTACTGGATAGACCCGCAATGAGACACTACATGGGTCAATGTCATTAGTGATCTCACAATAGTTATGTTATTAATCCTTAGACCTGAGATTATCATAGTATCCTACATGACGAACATTATGTTTTGACACAATCAAACATTATCTTTAATCGGATAATTATAAAGATTATGATTGGACATAATGAGAATCATGTAGAGGATAGTGAATAATCAAGAAGGAATTTGTCCCTCTCTTATGAGAGAGATATCTGTCGGGCCCCTCGATAAGTAGGACTGAGAAATGCATGGCCGTGCTCAAATGAATTGATGGAGAGATCAATATCATTTGATATTATCAGTCTACTTAGTGATCGGGAAATTATATGTTTGGATTATATAAGTTTGACATGGACCATGACTTATGTTCAAACAAGATATCGTGTGACAAAGGAATTATAACATGTTCTATTAGGTTAAAATCGAATTATCGATATTCATATTATTTGGGTAGTCATAATGTCTTGCTAGAGGCCACTTATGACTTGTGGGCCCGTGATGGGGTTGAGACCCACTGCCAATATAATATGAACCTATTGGGTCGCACACATAGAATGTAATGAATAGACTAAGGGTTAATTCGGGCATTTCGAATTTTATTTTGTGAAAAATTAAAATTCGAATTTTATTTTTTAAGATAAGAAATAAGGCATTTCTTATTTTAAAATAGAATGATGATAATAATAATATTTAAGATAAATATTATTATTATTATTATAATTATCGTTTTAGGTAAGAAATAAGATTTTTCTTATTTTAAAACGAGCCCTACGTTTTCTCTCTCTTAATTAGGGTTAGGTTAGTTGTATATATATATGGTATGTATATATAAAACCCGAATTAAGCAAAAAGGACTTAGCCGCCACTTAAGAGAAAAACAAAAAGAAAATCGTTTTCTTGTGTGATTCTAGAGAGAGAATAAACTAACCCTAGCCGCCAGGAAGGGAGCTAGCACCCCGGGCGATTCTGTTCGTTGCTTTCGCGTGTGGATACTGGTAGAGGGTGTCATTTCGCGTGAGATCGCACCTACAATTCGATTTATCTGCGCTACAAGAGGTTGGTAATCGTTACACTTCTCCTTTTATTGAATCAATTGGATCGCTTGGATCCGTGGTGGGTTTCCATTGTTCCGCTGCGATATTTTATTTACTATTTCGAAACCTAACAGCTTCTAATATAACTTAAAGCATAACTTAACTTATGTGGTCTTATCACTAAGCATAAAAAGGAAATATCCCATCTCTTTTAGCTTAGACTTACAACATTGCAACTATCGTCTTATTGTTACTAGTCCATATCATAGTATTTTCATATCATGCAAAGACACATCCATACGTAACATTAAGGCAAGACTATTTACTTTAATATGTTAAATATCTAATACAACCATATATGGCGTATTTAATAACATATAATCTTTAGGTTACTATATTTTCTCTTACTTTTGTTAGTTATGTACTTAAACAGCTTTCGAGTGAAACCCCACCTTACCTCAGTAAGTCTTGTTACTTTAAAATCCCTCACTCTTAATATATACACAAATACATATATTGGATTTCTCCAAATCCAATGATCATGCCACCACTTATGTATTAATGACTTTATATGACTTACAATCTAGTTAAATCTATTCCCTCACATAAATACATTCATTTCATTGACGTTCAGATCACAACTCATCCTAAGGTCATACCATTCTAATTATATCTTACAAATTCTAGCATTGTGCAGACTTTATGTCACACCCTAATACTGTCTTCTATACAAAACATCTATCATGTCTTCAACAACCATAACTCACACAAATCATTCATCAACATATCATCATATACATATATGGTGCATGCATATCCTAATAATTAACCTAGAAAGTCATGCAAAATAGTCATAATATGGCAATCACACATTAGCCACCATAACCTTGAAGGACATGCAAGCAAGGTAATTTAATTAAATTTTTACAGCCCTCTATATTACATTTCCCCACTGAATCATGGCAAAATATAAGACTAGACAAAAAGGAACTATCCAAAAAATATTCTACATCTAAAAGTCTGAACCGACTCTTGTTGGCTAATCAATACAGAATTAAGTCCCTGTATGACCTTCAGTTAAAACTACTTGGATGTAAGGAAACCGTGCTAAGCTATAAAGCTTAGTGGGGAGTTAACATACAAATTAATACTATGATTGATCAATAGCATCAATCAAATATAAATATCTTTACACTAACATTTCAATATGAACATCAACATACTTGTATCATGAGTTATTCTCAACCTGATAATATAGCCACAAAGAACGAAGATAAAACATGGTAATCAATCATTCACATGCTTACATTATATAGATGAAGAAATTGATACATGTATTTCTTATTTTTAACAATTCTCTTAAACTTAATAGCCTGCCTAAGTGCTAGTTCAAAAAGGGTGGATAATGGGAGCAATGGATACCTGAAGGTATCAAACAATGGATATCTCGATGATATCAAACAATGGACCTAAGGGGTCGAACTATGGTTCAATCAAAGGAAAAAACAATGGACCCAAACTGGGTCAATTATAGCAGCTACAACTATATCCCTTTAGGCATGCCTATCTAATCCACAACTGAACTAAGGCCAGTAGGATTAAGCACTTAATCGAAAGAATATTTGATTCATCGTGTTCCTTCTTACACCTTACAATATTTTCTCAAGCCAAAATTCACATCCAAATTCACATTTTCATACACATATGATGGCATCAATATTTGTTACCTCAACTTATAACTCATATACCGCATATTCAACCTCATTTAAGGAAATTATCATCATACATTGCATAAACATACATATTTTCATAGTACTTTCATGCAACCATGACATTACTCTCATTACGATCACATATCGAAGTAAGTTGTAATTAACACCACTTGATAAACTTACCATGATAACTTTACCTTAATCGTTACTGCTTGACAATAAGAGCATACCATAAAACAATCACATACTACCTTTAGCAAACATACTCATTAAATATGCCAATTAGATTGCATTAAAGGATTAATTATCATTATAAAGAGTGTTGGCTTAATTAATATTCATGTGGAAATATTTGTTAGATGATTCAAATAAATATGCCTGATAAGGAAGTGAAGAGTAAATAAATGGTCTAAATAGTATTTTCCTTCATTAAGATTTGACTCACAATGAAATGCAAGAAATGTTTTGACTCATGAGGATATGTTGGACTCGTGAAGGGAGGATGTCATGACTAATGAAGAGATTCACGAGTCAGTAGCCAAGGAAGGATGTCATAATTCGTGAAGAGGTTCACGAGTTGGCAGCCAAGGAAGAACCTTCACAAGTCGTGAAGGACTTCACGAGTGATGTAGAGGCAAAAGGTGCACGACTCATGAAGAGCCTCATGACTCAGAAGCCAAGGAAGAGTATTCATAAGTTGTGAAGGGATTTAGGAGTGATGCACAGACATAAGGTGCACAACTCATGAGGACCTCACGACTCAGCAATGGCAAAATACCTATTGGCTGCACCCTAAAACATATCCGATCAAAGAAAAATACAAATGATTCCATAAGCCAACAATGTTTCAAAACTCATCTTAAAGCAAGCAATCATTCACAACTCATCTTAAAAGTCCTGATTAAGGAGTCCAAATAACCTAACCCCAGTTTCTATAGATTCACAAAACAACCAGTATCCCGTACCTGAACACCATGATTTTTCCTCACTCCTTCACGATCTCCTTGCATTTGCCCTTGCTTGACTCTGCTATAACAAAGCATAAAACAAAATACAAAATTTCCTTCTTTCTTTACAAAATCTTTCATTAGTTAAAAGAGATAGGAGGGAAAAATTCCTCGTACCAAACCCTAGTTCCAAACTCAGAGAGAAAAATGAGAGAAAGACAGAGTAAAAGAGAGAGATGGTCTTCCGTTAACACTAATGATAATGGTCATTTATATAATGTTTTTAGTATATTTTTAGGTGTTTAATTAGGTTAGTTTTGTGATAATTAGGTTAGATTTTAGTTTAATTGGTTAATTTTATGTTTTTGGAGTTAATTGTAAATTTTGGTATTTTTCAGGGTTATTTTGCAAGAAAAAGGACTTAATTGTAAAAAGGACAAAGATTAGGGCCAAAACTGCAAATATGGAAAAGTTGATGCGAGAAAATTGAGCATTTAGTCAGAAGCTTTATACGTGACCACGTGAAAACAATGAAGTGATCAACCTGTGGCCACGTTAAAGAACAAATGAAGAAAACCAAGTAAACACGTGACCACATGTGAGGAAGTGTTAATCCACACGTGGCCACGTGTGAAGGAAGGCTTGTGGAACACGTGGCCACGTGTGGATTTACACTAGAAAACACATGGCCACGTGATGAAGACTCCCATGAAGCAAAGGATTTGCGATTTTTCCAATTCAAGAAGGATTCTTTTCCTACTCCAATTTGGGAAGTTTGGAAGGCTTCTACAACATCTTTTGCCTATAAATAGAAGGCTTAAACACCAAAGAAAGGATCCAATCTTAGAATCAATGAAGATCGAATTAGAGAATTAGGGATTAATCTTAGAATTAGGTTTAGTTATTTTACGTTGTTTTTATGTTTTCATTATTTTTCTTCAACTTTGTCTTTAGTTTTTAAACATGTTTAGGAAGTAGTTTTTCTTCTTTTGCTAATGGATTCTTGAAATCTTATATTTTCATTGTTATGACTTTATTTTGAGCTTAATTTCAATATCGGTTGATTATTTCTTGGTTTTAAGCATATTCTTATCTTTGATTGTGTTGAGATTGATTGTTGGTTTATTGAATAAATAACTAAAAATTAATTTTGACATAGTTAATGATTTGCATGTTCTTAGATTGACTCTTTAATGTTTATGCATGATTATTATCCGATATATGAGATGATTATGTATGAATTTTATTGGTTAATACTAAGAGAGGAAGAATTAAGAATGAATTGGAGTTGAATCACTTGAGAAAGGCTTCAATGAAAGTTTAGGAAGTTGAAACTAGATTTGCATGCTAAGTATTAGATTTGTCTATGAGTTTAATACTAAGAATGATATACTTGAATAAAGATATCTTGCTTTATTACTAGTTTTTCCATAATCGCTGGTGTTTATATTGAATTTAAGTCATTACAATGAAAGTTAAGGTGGATAGTTTCCTTAGCAAGAGAATTCTAGTTATTGCTTTGCTTTTAATTCATGTTTTAGCGTTTGTTTTGTTTAATTGTTTATTTTATTTAATTTTTTCTTTTAAATCAAAAACATTTGGGAAACAATCTCGGATTAATTTAATTCATATATAGGTATTATCCTTAGCAATCCATGTTCCCTTGGGTACGATATTTGGGGTCTTAATCTATATTTCCCTATATTACTAGCCGATCTAGTACACTTGCTAGACACCGGTCAAGTTTTTGGCGCCGTTGCCGGGGAACAGCGGTGTTGTTTGTTTAATATCTTTGATTGAGTTAGTCCGATATTTTTATTTTTATTTTGTTTTAATTTGGTGATTGTTCTTTGCAGGAACAATTCTAAACATCTTTCAAGATGATGCAAGATGAGGTTCAAGATTATGAATTGTATCTTTTGAAACAACGAATGAATGATCTACTAAGAGAAAGAGAGGAGATAGAACAATTGCATGCACAATCACAAAATCCTTATTCATCACCATCCATGGCTGAAGATTCTTATTCTCTTTGGACTTTGAAAGCAAAAATGGAAGAATTAAAAAGAGAGAATCAAGAATTGCGATACTCAAAAGAGGCTTGTATCTCCAAAAACCAACGTCTTCATAACCAGCTTTTATGTAAGGACGAGCAATTTAGGGTTGAAAAAGAAAGATGGAGGGCCACACAAGAAGCTATTATCTCCGAAACCGAAAATGTTTGTGACTTGCTTATAAGAAAGGAAAGGGAATATTATGCTGAAAAGGAGGAATTGGAGGCTACATTAAAGACTCAAGAGGAAAAGTTTAGAATTCAAGAAGAGAAAATAAGGGCTCAAGAGGAGACAATTGAAAGTCAAGAACATTTATTAAGGGATAAAGAGCATGGAATTGAAAAGTTGGAATCTAAGCTAGAACTTTTGAGTACTCAAGGTGATGATGGTAAGGAAAAGGAACAAAATCATTCATTTATGGAGGATAAGGAACAAGAGGAACAATTCATATTTGAGGATAAGTCGTGTGTTTATTTAGAAGGTGTAGGATCTTTTGTAGAGAATTTTTCACCAAAGGAGCAAGAAGGAAAGGATTCTCAAGTGGAGATACCGAATTCAGTCCGCTTGAAGGATTTATTTAGGCTAGAAGAGCCTGTAGAGTTCGTGATAAATAAGCCAAAGGAGGAGTCATATTTTATTGAAGATATGGAGTTTCCAGCTTTGATAAACTATGACAAGTTTCTTCTATCAATGGGAGAAAATGAGGAGCAAATTCCGGAAAGACCTACATTTGGATCATAAGCTCAACCTCCCGAGAGTAACATGAGTCGAGCTGGGACTCAATAAACTAGAACTTCTTCTCTAACTTTTCTCTTTAAATTCTCATCAATTTTTTTTTTTATGTTTTGCATGTTATTTTCAATAATTTGTTTTACCATTGTTTTAGTTTAAAGTTTAATGCATGTTTGTTATTAGTTCGTGTCTTTTAATTCATGAGTTTAAGATTAGGGGTTGGAAATAAGTTACTCCTAGTGATTTTGTGCTTAATTGTCATATTTAAGTAAGGGCTTTTAAGAACTACAATAATTTTTGAAGTGAATTACAAATTAGTTGAACTTAATATGGATTTATGAGTCTTGAGTTATTTTCATTGTCTGAACAAGAATTTGATCCTAGTTGCTTGATACTTCATGAACTTAAGAGGGAATTATTCAGTTTGTTAAAAGAATGGACTTGATTTGTAATTCAACTAGTTTGAAGATTTACATATTGTTTAGCATAACTAAATTAGAGCTTAAAGAAAAAAGAAAAGGCATAATTAAGTGATTAAATGAGTATGAGGAATGTTTTATTCATACGGTGAATGAAATTTAATTTTTGTGCAGAAAAATGAAGCCGAGAATGAAGTAGAAAGACCAATGCGTGGCCACGCCTCTCTCAGTACAAATATACACGTGGTCACGTGTCTAGCTCTTTGTTCTTCATGCGTGACCACGTGTTGGAGGTTTGCCTGGAAGTAACCTTTTGCGTGCCCACGTGCTCCAGATGGCTTTGCCTTCACACGCCCACGTACCTGCTGCCTCTTGCCCATATGCCCCCATGCGTGCCCATGTGTGGGTATGCCTTTACCTACACGTGACCACGTGTAAGGGCACTTCCAAATGACCACGGTTTTGTTTTCTTTCTTCTTTTACACTTGCATTTTTCTTTGCTCTTACCACTCTCCTCACTCATACATCAACCACCACACCTTCACACACTCATATTACTACACTCACTCACTTAATCAAAGCAATACCTCACACACTCACTTACTCATACACTCAAGCACACACTTTCCATAAAGTGATCAAAGTTTAATTATACTTATGCATTAGTTCATCCCTTATTGCTTAATAATAAGGTTTTGTGCATAAAATTTTTCATGAGTTCCTCGTTGCTTTAAAGCTTCGAGGGGCGCTGCTCCTCGACCCTGCCCAAGGGCGCTGCCCCTCCAGAACCTCATAAGGGGCGTCGCCCCTTAACCCTGCCCGCTAACCGGCTAGCGGACCGCCGTGTTATCTAATCCTAGCGCCTTCAATTTTATTCAAGTCATTAGTTGCAATTTTGATACATCAATTTTTATATATACACTTAGTTGAGCAAGATTTGAAAATGACTTGATTTTTATTAATGTGTTTATGATACATGGCATGGCTAATTGGGACTTTTGTGATGAAGCATGTTACACTTCAATTTTTTTTACCCAGGAACACACCTTACCACTAAGGCACACATACTTAGTTTTTCATTTGCATGATGTACTTAATTCACATAAATTGGCATAGGTTTCATTAGTGTTGAATATAAGTTTGCTTAGAGATTGATTTTCAGTTATGCATTGCATTTACTCTTAGCTACTTATTGTTTGACATTGAACTTCATTATGGCTTCATATAGGTTGAGTTTGTATTTGAATTGGCTTATTTTCTTTTGTGCCTATCATAACCAATTAAAATCTTTCTCTTCCTTTTATTTAAGCCTAACCATCACCAATTATCTTTACACTTGAGATTATGCATTCATACACTGTCCACCTTGTCACCTATGGATAGTATGCATTTAGCACTTAAGCAAGTTTGGCCTAGTAACATTTATTCACTTAGTTACCATGTTTATTAAGTCTTGTTCATTGCACTGCATGTGGTTTAGAGGCATGTTTACTTGTTAACTTAATTCCATTGACCTCTTGCCTTCTTTTTGACTTGATTATGGTTCTAAGTATGGTGAGCTTACATTTTTCCTTGGTCACTAACTTGTTTCTAAAAAGTGATGAAGTGTGCTGAAAATTTTCATACTTTGCTGAGGACAGCAAGATTTTAAGGAGGGGGATAGAGCTCAACTGAGCTAGAAATTGAAGACCAATTTGAGGGAGTTTTTCTTACCATACTCATTTTCTTACTCATGAATTATGTAGCTATGTGTTTTAGTCATTTTGTTTTTGTTTTAGTTATTTAGTTTTGTTTTTAGGTTGCATGTTTAGTTTTTATTTTGCATATTAGTTTAGTTAATTCATTTATCATTTATTTTACATTTAGCTTAGTTCGCCCTAGTTATTCTCAAAAATTGAACATTTTGAACTTGAATTTAGAATGTGCAATGTTTAAAATTCTTGTTTAGCATTAGAACAAGCATGTTGTTTAATGAATTTCTAGCTAGTTTAATATTTAATTTGACTTATATTTGTTAGTTTCTACATTTTTGAGCACTTAAGACCAATTTTTGAACTTAAAGAAAATCAATGCATTGAAATAGTTGAGTGATGAATTTTAGAACACTAGAACCTTCCTCATCACCCTTCAAAGCATATAAGCAACTCAAAACAACTTTGAAAGTGATCTAGGCAGTGTTTTTCTTGTTGAGCCATATTTTAACTTATTTTCCTATCCTATATGTATATTTATCCTTTGTTAGCCATGTTGAGCCTAATGAGGTATGCTTAATGGGTGCCATATTTATTTTTTCTTGTTACACTTATATATTTTACCATATAGCCTAAAAAGCTTTTATCTTCCCTTCTAGAATTGGCCACTCTAGGATTGGATGGATTAATGGAAATTGAGTATCTTTATGAGTGTAGTAAGATAATTTTGAATTTTATTATCAAGGGCTATTGTTGAAGTAAAGTGAATAGTGAATTATGATTTTGTGATTACCCATGTTATATTATTGTACTGCCAACAAAGCTAGTGAAAAGAAAAAGGGAAAAAAAAAGCTAAGAAAAAAAAGGAAAAAAAAAAAGGAAAGAGAAAAAAAAGAAAGAAATATTGAAATAAAGCTAACATGTATGGCAAAATCTTAAGTGTGGGGTAGTTACAAGGAAAATTATGACTTCTAAAAGGGTATAAATGGTGAAATTGAGAGAATTTTAAGATTGTACTTTGAATTGTGAAGGGATGGGAAATTTTGGCTAACTTCTTTATTGATTAAGTTAATGGGATGAAATTTGTGAATTATTAGTCTATTTTATCTTAGAATGGCTATTCTTGTTGTTGATCTTTTATCCATTCTTTGATAACCAATACCTTAGCCCCATTACAACCTTTTAAAGACCTAAGTGATTTTAAGTTATGTTTTTGAGTTGTTTAGCGGAGATGACCTTCAGGTTCCGGTGCTAAAGGAGAGGCCTATGGTGTTTCTAGAGTTTCAAGTGCGAAACCATGTGTATACTCATGTATACATTCATTCTAAACTTGACTATGAATTTGCATTGGTGTTTTGGATTTTGAAAATACTTAAAATGTTTTGGTCTTGCACACACACAAGGAAACTAACTCATGTTTTCTTGGTTGAATTTATTCTAGTTGAAAATTTTATTAAGTGCTCTTGTTAATTGTTAAACTTGATTTTAAAATGCATGATTCTTTATTGGAGTTTGATTATTTTGAGAAGTTGGATTGTTCTAAATCGCTCGAGGGCGAGCAAAGTCTAACTGTGGGGTAACTAACAATGATATTTATCACTGGAGTCACATGGGAAGACCACCAATTTACTCTTTTAACCTCCATTCTCAAATTTCTTTCTCCAAAATAACCCTTCCAACTTTCTAATTTATGATTTGATCCCAAAGAAATCGTAAATTCTAAATCTTACCCCAACATCTCTTTTATCATCCAAATAACCCTTTTATTCATAAATTTCCCTAAAATTACCATATTACCCTTTAAAAAGCTTTATTCCAATATGGCTATAACTATGAAAAAAAAATTTAATTCCACACATAGCATTAAATAATTAAACATATTTCCTACTAGGGTTAAGATTAGACCCTCACAAATCTTCCCATCTTAAAAGAATTTCGTCCTCGAAATTCGTACCTGAATTAAATGGGTGAGGATATTAGGCCCTTATCATCGCTTTTGGTTCCCAAGTTACTTCTTGAATGTTATGATGTTGCCAAAGTACCTTGATAAGAGGAACCTGCTTACTCCGTAACTACCTAATTTCCCTAGCTAAAATCTCTTTAGGCTTTCCATTGTAGGTAAAATCTATCTGAACTTGAATGTCTTACACTTGCAGTACATGGGATTCATCTGAACGGTACCTTCAAAGTATAAAAACATGAAATACATCATGCAACTTTGATAATTCCATAGGAAGTGCTAATCTATATGCCACTGTTCCAACCCTTTGCAGAACTTCATAGGGACCAATGGATTTTGGAGTCAATTTTCCTTTCTTTCCAAACCGTAAAACCTTTCTCTATGGCAAAACTTTCAAAAATACCTTATCCTTAACTTGATACTGGACATCCTTTCTTTTCAAATCTACATAAGATCTTTGCCTGTCACTTGCTTCTTTTAATCTCTGCTTAATAACTTAAACTTTTTCTTTAGTGTCTCTAGCTAGATCTAGCCCAATTATCTTGCATTCAGTTAACTTAGTCCAACATATCGGGGTCCTGCAACTTTGACCATACAAGGCTTCATAAGGAGGCATGCCTAAACTAGTCTAATAACTATTATTATAGGCAAACTCCATGAAGGCTAGGTATTTGTACCAACTATCGAAAAAATTCAAAACACAACCCCTTAACATATCTTCTAAGACTTGTATCACCCTTTTTGATTATCCATCTATTTGGGGATGAAAAGTCATACTGAATTTTAATCATGTTCCCAAAGACTTCTATAAACTCTGCCAAAATCTAAAGGTGAATCTAGGATATTGATATGATATTATAGTTACCAGAATACCATGAAGTCGAACGACCCCATTTATATACAATTCGGCCAACTGGTCCTTGGAATAATCTATTCTGACCGGCAAGAAATGAGCTGACTTGGTTAACTTATCCATAATTACCCACACTGCATTATGCTTTCTCTATGTATAAGGTAGTTCAGTGACAAAATCCATAGTGATATTTTCCCACTTCCACTGAGGAATTGGAATAAGATTCAACAATCCAGAAGAAAATTGATGCTCGGCTTTCACTTGCTAATAAGTTAAGCATTTAGAGATATAATCGA
The DNA here is from genome assembly GCA_037975025.1 of Excoecaria agallocha. Lineage (NCBI taxonomy): Eukaryota > Viridiplantae > Streptophyta > Magnoliopsida > Malpighiales > Euphorbiaceae > Excoecaria > Excoecaria agallocha. The sequence goes on along the minus strand of CM075806.1, from coordinate 108,824,466 downwards.
CCACATCCTTCTTCATACCCAACCACCAATAACCTCGTTTAAAATCCTAATACATCTTATTACCTCTAAGATGCATAGTAAATACAGTGTGGTGAGCTTTATGCAATAAGATTCTTTTTAATTCTCTGTCATCTAGAACACACAATCTATCCTTGAAGTATAAACTTCCATTTTCTTTGATTGAATACTTAGATTGTTCCCCATCGTGCATAGATTGCATAACTCTTTGTAATTTCTCATCATTTTTCTATGCATTGATTACCGCCTGCCTTATACATGGCTTATCTCTTAATTAGGCCACTAGAGCACCATCTGAAGTAAACCTCAATCTACCCCACTATAACACTATAGATGCCATCATTCTTTTGCTCAAAGAATCTACTACTACATTAGCTTTACCTGGATGATAGTCCACCATGCAATCATAGTCCTTAAACATTTCGAGCCATCTCTGCTGTCTCAAGTTAAGTTCCTTTTGAGTAATTAGATACTTAAGATTTTTATGGTCTGTGTATATCCTACATCTTTCATCGTATAAGTAATACCACCAAATCTTTAAGGTAAAAACTACTGCTACCAACTCTAAATCATGTGTTGGATAATTTTGTTTATGTGGTTTAAGTTGACGAAGACGTATAAGCCACCACTCTATCCTCTTACATTAGAAGAAAACCCAACCCAACTCTAGAGGCATCACTATACATAGCGTACTCCTTTCAAAGATACCAGTTGTGTCATGATCGGACATCGGGCGGTCCATTGAAATTTAACATTTTTTCCTTAACAGCTTTGTAAATGGAGATGGCACCACAGAAAAGCCTTTCACAAAGCGACGATAGTAACCAGCCAATCCAAGAAAGTCCGTACCTCAAGTACACTCTGAGGCGATCTCTAGTGACAATAGCCCTCAATTTTTGCTGGGTCAACTCTAATATATTTTGAAGATACCACATGGCCAAGGAAGGAAATCTTTGTCAGCAAGAACTCACACTTGCTTAATTTGTAAACAATCAATTCTCCCTTAAGGTCTGTAGCATAATTCTCAAATGCTTAGCATGCTCTTTTTAAATTTTTAGAATAGACCAATATATCATCAATAAAAACCACCACAAATAGGCCCCAAATATCATCTAAACACAATGTTTATTAAATCCATAAATACGGCTGGTGCGTCCATTAACCCAAATAGCATTACTAGAAACTTATAATATCCATATCTGGTTTTAAATGCCATCTTTGAAACATCTACATCCCTAACTCGGAGTTGGTAGTACCTTGATCTCAGGTCAATCCTTGAAAACACTCCCTGTGCCCTTTCAACTAATCAAATAAATCCTCAATTAGAGGTAATGGATGCTTATTTTTCACTGTAACTTTATTTAACCGACGGATAGTCAATGCACATCCTCATAGAACCATCTTTTTTCTTAACAAATAGGACTGAAGAACCCCATGGAGATACACTAGGCCTGATAAAACCCTTGTCAAGCAGTTTTTGCAACTGTATCTTTAACTTTTTCAATTCCTTAAGACCCATTATGTAGAGGGACTCTTGAACTGGGTGCTATGCCAGACAATAACCTCAATAGATAATTCCACCTCCATGTCAGAGGAAGACCAGGTAAGTCTTTAGGAAACACATCTGAAATTTCATTCACTACTGGTATACTCTAGAGCTTAACTATGTCCTTTTTTGAATCAAGAACTAAGGCCAAAAATGCTTCACACCCCTTTCTCAGAAAATTATCTAGCTTGAATGGCATATATTACATTGGTCAAAGGTTATGTCAGAATACCTGCAACAATTACCTCATTACCATCTTTATTACTAATAGTTACAGTTTTAGCCCTGCAGTTCACCAATACATGATGCTTAGACAACCAGGTCTATGCCTAAAATAACATCAAATTCTTGAAAAGGTAGTTCGATAATATTGGCTAAAAATTATCTTTCTTATATCAAGATGGGATAGTCAGGGAACATTTTATTCACACATACATTGTGCCCTAATGGGCTCATTACACAGATATCATATTCCAGTTGATGCACCTTAGTTACACCCCCACTCATACTCTCAAGGGAAACATATGAATGAGTGGATCCAGGAACAATAAGTGCATGAATATCAGAATCATAAAGTAAGAAAATACTAGCTATGACTTGTGGAGCATCTTGATCCTCTCATGCTTTCACAGCATAAGCCTGCCTTGGGAAAGCTGGAGCAGCCGATCTATCCACTAACTTAGATACATTATGAGACTGGGATCCATAGCGACCAAAACCACCTCGCTCTCTGCCTCTTCTTTCTATTCTTGCAGTCAAAAACATATTTGAAGCTCCTCTGCTACCTTACTGTACGGAGTCTTATGCCCGCTTAAAGGGGTAATTAGCTATATAGTGGTCAGTAGCTCCATAATTATAGTACGCTCCTAATTCTTTCCTACATGGAGCCTAATATTGCCTAAAATAATGAGGGCACTCAGGTGGCTGACCCCTTTTTTGCTCTGATGGGGTATGATGACTTGGCTTGGATACTACAACATATCCTTATCCTTTCATCTTGCTAGAAGAGAGATACATTCCTCCTGCTTTTTGGACATTCTATGCTCCTTTAAACCTTTTCTCAGTAGACCATCCACCCCTAACCCCACTCCCTTTTCGTTCTCTCTCTCTTAGCTGACACATGCCTCTCCACCTTCATAACAACCATTACTAGCTAATGAAAGTTCACATTCTGAAGTGATGTATCCCTTATTAGTTTCTCTCTGATCTGGTGATGCAGCCCATCCTCAAATTGTCTACTCTTAAAGTCATCGGTCAACATCTCTTTGGGAACATATTTGTACAACCGGCTGAATTCCTTCTCAAACTACACTACATATATAACCCTTTATTTTAAGGTCAAGAATTGTCTTAGATTCTCTTGTTTATAGGCCTCAGTAACATATCTCTTTTTGAATTTAGTTTCAAAGAATTTCCAAGTAAGAGGATCCGGTAATTGACGTTGTTCGAGTACTAACTTCCACTAATCGTATGCGGGTCCTTAAAGTAAAGATACAACATATGATACCTTATAATAAGCAGGGCATTGAATATCATCTAGAATCATCTCCAGCTTATCTAGCTAGAATCCAGTTTCCTCTAATTGCTCCAAAGTGGTACCCAAAAATTCTTCCCCACCATACTTTCTGACCTCTGAAATTGGGGCCTTAGGTGTCTTCATCCTTTGCAAAATTTAGGCCATATCCTAAGAAATTTTTAGCAATGCCTCTCCAAGAATAGCAACAGGGATCTCATTCTGATTTGTCAACAAAGATTTCATAATAGAGGAGCCGATTGCAGCTGGTAAATTACTTTCTGCTGATTCTTCGATAGCATATCCAGAATCATCCATTTTTGATCTATAATTAAACAAGGACTTACTGCATTAGGCCAACAAGACACAATACTATACCCAATATTTCTAGACCTCTATTGCCTAGAAAAGGCTAAACCTAGGCTTTGATACCACTAATTGTCACACCCTAATATGTTCTTTTATCCAAAACATCTATCGTGCCTTCAGCAACCATAACTCACACAAATCATTCATTAACATATCATCATATACATATATGGTGCATGCATATCCTAATAATTAACCTGGAAAGTCATGCAAAATAGTCAAAATATGACAATCACACATTAGCCACCATAACCTGGAAGGATATGCAAGCAAAGTAATTTAAGTAAATTTTTACAATCCTCTATGTTACATTTCCCCACTGTATCATGGCAAAATATAAGACTAGACAAAAAGGAACTATCCATAAAAAATCCTACATCTAAAAGTCTGAACTGACTCTTGTTGGCCAACCGATGTAGAATTAAGTCCCTGTATGACCTTCAGTCAAACCTACACAGATGTAAAGAAAACTTGCTAAGCTATAAATCTTAGTGGGGAGATAACATAAAAAATAATAATATGAACGATCAATAACATCAATCGAATATAAATATCTTTACACTAACATTTCAATAAGAACATCAACATACTTATATCATGAATTCGTCTCAAAGTGACAATATAGCCAAAAAAAACATAGATAAAACATGGTAAACAATCATTCACATGCTTACATTATATAGATGAAGAAATTGATACATGTATTTCTTATTTTTAATAATTCTCATAAACTTAATAGTCTGCCTAAGTGCTAGTTCAAAAGGGATGGATAATGGGAGCAATGGATACCCAAAGGTATCAAACAATGGATATCTCCAAGATATCAAACAATGGACTCAAGGTTCCATCAAATGAACAAACAATGGACCCAAATGGGGTCAACTATGGAAGTTGCAACTATATCTTGTGTTTAGGCACACATAGATTTAAAAAGGTGTTTCCCATATACCATAAGAAGGAAGCCCTTTGTGATGTATGGTAGAGCCTACTCCATTCCGATTTGATTCTCGAAGGCTTGCTTTTTTAGTTCAAGATTGGATGAGGCCCACAAAAATTCACAAATTGGCCACTTTATAATAGAAAGGGATTCTGGACCTAATTTATTATTGATGGGCAACACATGAAGGCATCTAATATGGGTTCAAGTGGCATGTATCATGGAGTCAACACCAAATGAAATGTTAATAAATGAATTTTAACCTTTTGATGCCCAAACAGAGATCAGTGTTTGGGACATTACTCTTACTTGGCACCTTGGTTATGAGTTTTTTATAATTAAGTTTTTATTATTAGTCCACTACCTCCCATCTCACACGATGTATTATAATTAACTAAATAACAAATGCTCAAGCATGTAGGAAAGCGATAAAGAAAAAAAAAGAGTAAATCTACTTAAGTAATTACATAAGCAAATTGTCTAATGAGAGAATAAGAAATAAAATGCCATATATAAAATGGGTAATTAATTATGTTGGGAATATTGGTTACCTCATGTATATTTACTTACATCTCTTTTTATTTGTCATGTGATTTTAAAATGAAAACTTGGGCATTAACCCACTTTATTAGAAAAACCCAATTAATTAATAAAAATATTTTTATAAATTTTTATATTAACATGCAAAAATCCATTTTATTAGTACCTATTACATTCCCAAAAATAAATACCTCCAAATAAAATAAAAGCAATAAATAAATAAAATAAAATGGGAAAAAGAGAATTAATATCATCCGTGGGGATACTCCACAATATTCAACCCAAGCTCTAAGAGTTCCAATGCAATAAAATGAATTGCTCAAAAAGGTATAAAAAAAATAAATGGTTAATGTGTATTAAAAGAAATTAAATAATAAAATGATAAATATTAAAAAATGCATTCTGGAATGAAAATCACATATATAAAATACTAAGATGCATAAAATAGAATTAAAATGACATCTAAAAATGCAACTAAGCATGCAAATAGATTAAATGTGAGAAATAAATATAATATAGCGTGAAATATGCTAAATAAAGGTCACAAATGACCACAGTAGGAACAAATAGCCAAAATAGGAAAAGAAAGACTTGATAGAAAGAACTCTATGACATCCCATCGATCGATGTGATCAACAGGCATCTGTTGAAACTTTTTCTGTCCATCACTCAAAGAATAGACAAAATGTAGGATTCGTGCACAAAAACAAAAAGTCTAAATGTATGGCCTGAGCATGCAAATTTTTACAACCTAAAACATGCTAGATCTAATTCTAAAACATATTTATAACATGAAATGACAACTAAATTAATCAATAAAACAAAATTCAATCAAGAAGATGAACAAACCTATATTAATGATTCAAGACCTAATATGATGCCATGGTATTTATCAATTACATTCAAATTCTTCATGGTAAAAATACTAAAATAATAATGGAATAAAAACAAAAAAAAAAATAAGTCATACCTTCACATAAATGAATTAATGTATATACATGGTAATACCCATAATAGAATGAAAACCCATAATATTACCCTTAATTTCTTTTTAGAAGGATAGAGAATCGTGCTCCAAGTTCCTCTCCAATTTATTTCCATAATTGATAAAAATGAAAAAAATTGTTATGTAGAAAGATTGAGTTATCCCAATAAAGAATGTAAGGATCTTTACCCTTTTTTGAAGAGATAAAAATTATATTTTTTATTCTCCAAAAAGAATGGCTACCTTCTTCAAGTTCCTCTAAATGAAAAGATGAATTTTTAGCCACCAAAAGTGGAAGAATAAGAATTCTCCCAAAAACCCTAAGTTTTTTCCTATTTATTTAAGGGAGTTTTTAAGTCCAATTAAAGCTCTCCATTTTAGGATTCAAAACCCTAATTTTATTCCCAAAGATTATGTCAAATTTGAGATCAAATTTCTCTAAAAAATCCTCTTTTTCTCTTCAAAAAATTATAGAAAGTAAATCTAGAAATTGCATGATAGAAGAGCAGTGACAGATGGGCAGGGTATCTATTATAACACCCCAAAAATTTGCATTCGATATTCTTAACATGTTGTAAGGGTGAAAGATAATTCCATTAACCCAGCTAGTATACGCCGCTACTAATATTATGCATTAGTTATCCATGTGTACATTTGTGTTTCTGTCCATGCATAGATATATGATATTTATACATACAGTTCAGTCATGTGGCCACATGCTTCATAGTATACATATGCATTTGTTATTGCATAGTCATACAGTTATATGTTTTGTATTCGATTTTGTTAGTGGCAGTTTTGTTATACTAGTAAGGGGTATAGCTGAAACCCACCATAGCTTTCGTCAGTTATGTTGAATAAAAGCCCCATTGAGATAAAAGATATGCTTGATTTCTATTAGTTATTGAATCATTCAAGAATAGACAGTAAACATAGGCCTTTTCTTAATATGGAGTGTATGTACATAAATCAAATATCAGAGTTGCACAGCGAAAGCATGGTGGTCCCATAACCCATAGTCCTTAGATTGAAACCAGGCTATGATAACATTTACTGTGACACCCTAAGTTCATTCCTATGTCCCTATATTCCACATAAATCTAACACCGATATCAACACAACATTCACACACACACACACACACACACACATATATATATATATATATCAACATTTATAATATCATTGCGTTTACACTAATGATTCCATAGATTACATACCAGTCACTGATTATAAATAGCCTAACTTAACAGTTATTCTCTAACTCATCCTTGAGTACATACCAGATGTACATGCCATGCCAGTCTTCTATTATATCCTTGAGTACCTGTTCCTACACACAATCAATAAACCACGCGTTAAGCAACGTTGTTTCTTAGTGGTGGATACAACTACACAAAATTTCATTCAACTAAAATTTTATTTTAAATTATTATTATTATTATTATTATTTTAAACAATTCTATTTGGTTGACTGATGTTGTCTTCTAATGTTTTATTGATTTGTTATCACAGTTATAATTTAGATTATACTCCTACTCCTGCAATTTGTATTATTATTATTTACTAGTCCTTGCCTATCTCTTATTTCCCATTATCCTTTCTTTGTTACTTTACTTGGAATTCTATGTTGATTCATTATAATATATAAAGCAAGTTTTCCCTAGTCAAAGTTCATTAGTTGTGAAATTCCATTTATATTTTCTTTCCAATCTTCTTCTTTCATTTCTTAATTCATACTTTGTCATACGTCATTCTCCTGTTATTTTCTCCTTTCCTTTTATATTTTCGATTTGGTTCTTAATTTTTTTTTTCGAATTACAGCTTAAATTTTTCAGTCTAGCTAAATCAATATTTCATTAATTATTTTCTCAAAACTGCTAATTTACCCTTCGTTTCTCTTTAAATATTTCTCGTTATGAAAATTTTATTTTCTACCGATTTGATCCTTAATTGTTTAAAATCCTTGTTGTTTAAAATCCTTAACTAGCATCTAGGGCACGCAGAATCAGGATTTTAGACTAACTCCATTATAGGCAGTAAGTCTCCAGTTGTCTAATTAGTGCCTAGGGCAGGAAAAATTAAGATAACAAAAGGTTTTGCTTGATTAGCACCAGGAACATACAAAATCATGGCTTAAAAATAACTTTATTGAAGGCAACGAGTCTCCACTTGTCCTATTAGCACCTGGGACATGTAGAATTTGCCTAATTAGCTATTTGGGCATCATGTTATTTGAATGCATCTAATTAATGCTTAGGGTATGCAAAATTAGTGTTGCTTCAATATGTTTGATTATAATCTAGGGCATATAGAACAAAACTAACTTGGTTAAACTTGATTAGAATTTAGGGCATGCATAATAAAATTGCTATTGGCTAATATTTTTTTCTTAAGAAGTATGGTTGCCCCTCTCTTAAAGTAATCTTATACTGGGAGATTTTTGATAAATATGCATTTGTAAAGTATGACAAAGGTGCTAGAAATCTATTTTCTAGTGATGGTGTATCTTTCTAGCATTTGCTTTGTCATTAGGCTTTTGCCTTACTCAATAATTCCTTGTTGTCAACATCTGCTTTGTGATTCCTTGTTTAGGTAGCTCCTTATGAAAAACAAGGATGCTTGTATTTTCCATTTGTTGGAAGAGCATATATATACCCTTTGGTGAGAGTTTCTAGTACCTGCTATGAAAAAATGTTGAATGCTAGTGCATTGCTTATTGGAACTGCCCTTTTTGGGCCTTTTTTATTTTATCTTGTTGTTTCGTTCTTGCTTGTTGCCATATTTTGCTATTTTTATCTTACTTATCCATTTTTATTAGTTTTATTTCCTTTTTTATTCATTCATTTGATTCTGAGTGGCAACTATAAATTAAAACAATTATAAACATAAAATATATATAAAGTAAATAAATACATGTTTCGAATTTAAAATACATCAAAATTTTTGAACATGAGAAAAGGAAAACTCCCTGATTATAAAATGATCCATTGAAGTGGCCCTGGTGCTTTGTGATAGGCTATCTTGGTGGTGGTCTAAGAGATGGCAGTCTGGCTAGTGCCATAGCCTAAGGTGTTGTCGGTGCCTGCTCTTCTACCTGTTCGAATGCAAATTTAAGGCATGGCAATGTTGACATCCAAGGCTATAAAATCTGTGATATCACACCTGCTAGCCTCTCTCACCCCTGTCCTACCTTAGGGGACTGCTCTAGAGTGGCACTCCAAATACCTCATCAGATCTCCCTTTAGGTACCCGATATACCTCTTCAACTCCTTGTCAATCTCGACCACAGCCTATTTGGCCTCAAGAATCTCAATCTTAATATTGGTGCCCTAATCTCTAAGCTAAGTTAGAGAGTTATTAACTACCTATAAAGTGGAATCAAACCTTTCCCTTGTAGCTATTAAATCTGCTCTGATGCCTCGCACCTCCTCCTGCGAAGTCTATATAGTAGCTAGTAAGCCCTACAAAGACTAAATTGCAGTAAAAATTGCATGTAGTGTCTACTTCTAACATCTACTAGTATCCTTTAAAGCTACCTTCCTCCCAAAAATATCATCAGATAGAGGAGCTGAAGGTGCCCTCGAGTGCCCATAAGGTGGAGGAGCTAAAAAAGATAATGCTTCTGGATGTTCCTATAGGGTGAACCTCCTCATAGCCGGTGACCTCTGATGCTTGATAGGAGATCTGAGCCATATTAATGTTTGTGGCAATCCACCCAAAAGATTGTGCAGGTCGATCTGCATGTCAAACTTATAGTCTGAGTTTAGTCCTACCCCCTATGGTTTCAGTGACTTATGAGGCTCATTTGCCTAGCCTTTTTACTAATGCAATTGCTTTAAAAGTTCCTGAGGCTCTACTGGTGTCTCCCCTGGTGCTACACTTGGAACTATAGGATCAAGGCCACATCTATGTTATGTCTTTATGGTAACCAATCTATACTAAACCTCATGCCCCTTTACAAGCTTTACCATGCTTATCATGACTTCAGCTTATAAGTTGATATGAATGCCCTTTAGGATAGGATCACCAAAGTCCTTATCTTGTGCTGTAAGGAAAAGCAATAACCTTATAATGATTCCTCTCATGCATACTTGGATCCCTAGCGTGGTGCCTACCCTGGTCAATGTCGCAATAATCTCATACGTGATATTTATGCAGGGATGCTCCTACATAGCCTATAAGATCATGACATCTATTAAATGAATGTTACCTGGGCTCCCCATACATCCCAAATATGAGGTAGATAAAACTCTCTGGAGGTATCTATAGATTTGAAGAACCAACATGGTGCTTTTTGCTTTGTCTAAATCGTAGATAGCCTCTAGTAGTGTCACAGCTGCCTATCTATCCCTATCCATCAATTGAAGTAGTGTGACTATACCTATACCACTCAAGAGCCTTATAGTAGCTACAAATCTATACCTTAAGATGGTATAGTGTATCCCCAAGGCCTATAATTTGATGACCTATTCCTCTGTATTTGACCTAGAGCAGCTGCCATACTGCAGGGTGTCAAGGACCTCTCTAGTGACATTTGGGTATGTCCTATAAGCCGGGGCAAAGAAATCTATCCAGCCTGCTCTGGTAAGGAGTCTGATAGCCTTCTGTAATAGTCTAAAGTCCTGAAGGAACTATTTGGATATGAACTGGCTTTATTTATACTAGACCTCGCCTAAAGCTCAGTGTCTCCTAGCCTGCATGGGTATCATGTAAGCTAGTAATGGCTGGAATGGCTGGGGATGTGTCATCCTATGAGGCATCCTATAAAAAATTTTACATGTTAGTTTGAGGTTTAACTTGAGTCACAAGAAAGCCAAAATGTCACAATTTGCAAGAATAATTATTGAGTAAAAATCTTTACAACTGATCTACACTAGGAATGCTTAACACACAAATAATTCTAACAATCATGCAGAAAAGCAAGAAAAAACACACATTGCATGCTTTACGAGAATTTCAAATAAAATTTTGGCAGCATTCCTACTAGGTATGTGACTACACCATACATAACAAACACTTTAAACAACATACAAGCCATCTAAGCCATCAAATAATACAATTTCTAGCATTTCATGATGAAATTTTGGTAGCATTGTGACTAGGAATGAGACTACCTCCTATACAAGAAACAGATTTAAAACCAGATAACAAACCACATGTCATCATGGTTGCCAAATAACAAAAACTAAAATAATTAAAGCTTTATAAGAAATTTAATAAAATTTAGGCAGCATTGCGACTAGGAATGAGACTATCTCCTGGATAAAAATATACATTTAAAACAACACAACAACCCCTAGGCCATCAAGGTTACCAAGCAACACAAATTCAAGTGATTAATTACATGGTGCAAACACAATACAAAAGTGCCTTTAAAGTCACAAAGGCCGTATGCATGTTGTTGCTAAAAAGAAGAAAATTATAGGTTTACATGCTTATACATAAGGCTTTTAATTATCTACGGTGTTATACAAAGGAAGTTTGGCAATTAAAGTACATAACTTAAAAAATAAGGCAATATTTATTTTTAATGAAATAAATGAAAATACAGATAAAATAATGAGTGCTTGCATCCATCATGCCTAAAGCTAAATTTTAATAACCTAATCTTTGTTCTAACTAAGAAATGAAGTAATAAAGGAAGAAAGAAAGAGAAAAATGAAAAGAATTAAATATTACTTACTTATAGAAAAATGAAAAGTAAAAGGAAGAAATAGCAAAACAAGGATGTTCCCTAAACTGCATCTTGCTCCCAAGAGTCCTCTGGTTCAAAAGGCTTGAAAAATGGATGAACAAAGAGAGAGAAACACTAAAAAAAAGCTTTGAAATCGGAAGTTATGGAGGTTCCACTTGAAAAATGAAGAAGAAGGCTACTTATTCATGAAATCGAGTGAGGGACAAGTAGCCTATCCATTGCTAGCGATGGACGGGATTGAGGGAGATCCTATCTCTTAAGGCAAAAGAACAAAAATGACCTCTAACCCTAATTTAATACTTTTTTCTCATTTTTAACTCCTTTTTATTGCTTTATTTGACCATTTTCATTGATTTTTCGATCTTTATCAATTAAAAATTATTTTACAACATTATTTACAATTTTTGAGTTATAATATTATTTCATAATATTTACGAGTTTTAGTTTCATTTTAATACATAAGGTGTCTAAAAGTCTGAAATACCCCTTGATATTTGTTATTCCTCTCGAGATAGGTGACTTTTCACATTCTAGACCTTTTAGGGTTGAATATTCATGTCATCAAGTTTTCAGATTCCCTATAAGATTAAAACGAAGGAAAATGCAATAATACATGCGTTCAATGCATGGAATATGTAAATGGGTGACTTTTGGCATTCTAGAGGTAAGGAACGGGCAACCTACGGCTTACCCAATGTGAGGGACGATCGTGGCTCACACTTGCTATAAATAGTGCTTTACTTACTTAGTTTTTATGCCTTTAACCTTTCACCTTCCCATAAGCTTCCATCGGGTATTTTTCTCTCTCTTCCCTTATTTTTCTTTCTTTTCTTTCTTTCTATTTTTCCTTCAATCATTTATTTTCTTTTTCCATTATTCCTATACCTTAAATTGCTTAAAAAATTTTATTACCATGACTATTAGGCTTTTAAAATTACACCAACTACTGGATGACTCAAAAATTTGGAAGGAACATCGGTTAGCTCTATATTCTAGTTTATGATTCTTGAGAAGGGTGTCTTTGGATAGGAATTTACTTCTTGCTGCTACACAGTACTGGGATCCAAGGCTCTATGTATTTAGAATCACTTATTAGGAGCTCTACCCTCTACCAGAGGAGTTTGTTGCTATGGTTGGTATTAAATTCAAGCCTAATGCCTGACCTTATTTGCCATCCTCTATTTTCAGGTATCCTAGAGAGGTGGTCTACGCTCTTGACATTCTTCCTTTCGAGGCTCAAGGTCTGGCTCCTTTTGGGAGAACATTCCTTAATTGGAAAAGCTGATTGATGTTTTAGCAAACTTTGATGATGTACCTACCTTCTGAAATAGTATAGTGTTGCTTTATTGTTTCACTTGATGCTTGTAGGTGTATAGTGAGGATCCTATAACTGAGGACTATGAGCTATTTAGTATAGTGGATGGCATATACAAAGGGTGTAACCCATTTCTTGTGATCATACTAGAGACCATCTTAAGCTTGGATGCAATTCACCACAATCCTAACTCTCTCCTTACTGACAGTCCTTTGCTTTTTTAGGTATGTTCTTAATTTTAAAGGTAGTATAACCCTTGTGGGTTTTCATACTAGCTTTTCTTGTTGAAATATGCATCATTTTAGATCTTCACGCATCTCTTTACCTTATTTTTGCCTGAGATAAACCTAACTCAACCCAATGGCCTTTTTTAGGTGTGGCTCCATGAGAAGATATAGCAATAATCGAAGCCTCCTTTTTGAGTTAGAGCTATAGGCATTAGAGAGTATACCCTAGAGCCCATGTAAAAGGGATGCATTTCATATATATAAATTCATGTTATTAATAAAAGGCATCATTCATTTATTAATGCTGTGTTTAAATACATGTGTTTGTATATCTTAAATTAATGAATGAAGTCCTAGATATTATAAACACAGTGCAAAGGCAATCATGAAAGTGTTCATGATATGAGATGTCTATTGCATGCAAATGTGTTAATATCTAAATATCCCTAGTCATAGAATTAACAGGATATGACATTATTAATCCAAATAGACTAGCATATGTTATGCTTCTTGAATAGTTCAAGTAGTGATTCTCATAACTGTGATTATGGGTGATGATAAAAGCTAACATATGGATTCTTGTTAGAAGAATAAGTTCATTGGAGACCTGCAAAGAGAATCCTCACATGGATATTACATCTATGTCAGTGAGGAATCTCTTCATAGCGGTTGTGTAAGTATTCTTAGACTTGAGATCACCAAGGTTATCTTAAGTAGCAAGTGATATACTTTTACTCTATAATTGATTACTTCCAACTAGGGGTGAACATAGTTAGGAGGTTGGGTATATTATAACCTACTTAAAGATAGTTGAGTGATTGAAAAAGGATTCACCATCCCAAATTTATTAAGGGAAGTTATCTCACATGATTCTATAATGACTTATTCAGAGAATCTCTGGCCAGAGTGATATGCCAAGATGGATAGGGATCCATGAAGGGCATTTTGGGAACAATGACTAAATTAATAGAACATACATAATTATATTTATATGATTTGACATAAATCCATACTCAGAATCTAATTGAGATAAGAGTGGTAAAAGGAGTAATTACATGGTAACTATTTTTATGGAAGGGTATAGTCAAACCACTTGACTTTTCTGACATTTTTATAGTCACAATGCCTAGCTAGAGGCCATTTATGACTTGTATAATAGTGTATCATAAATATCATAAAGGATTGATAAAATGATTTAAAAAATTTTAAATCATATGAGTTTTGGATAGAACTCATAATTACATATTATACTACCAATATGGACAGGAACCCAATAGGTCACACACATATTGAGTAAAGGATAAAATTGTAAAATGACAAGCATAATAATATTTGATATTATTATGGGAGAAGATAAATGAAAAAGAGAATAATTAATTAAAGAGTTTAATTAATTATGATCAAGTAGAAATGTTCGCAAAACTTTTTAGAAATATTCTGCAAAATGGACCTAATTGAAATATTATATTTCATAATTAATTATTATTAGACTATAAGTATTATAGAGCTTATATAATAATTAATAAGATCCATTGGAGAAATATATGAGGCCCAGAGAATTGTTTTTGGTGCAAAAACCCACCAAAGGATAGTTTCCACGCCAACTCCAAATAGAAGGCCTTAGAGACCTAATTTTTGGACTAAAATAAACTAAATATATTTCATAATTGTTATGGAGCCTATTTATTTAATTTGGTTGGATTTAGAATTGATTTGGATGATTAAATCCAAGTATATGCATAAAGGGCCTAGTTTATGGGTTGTGTGCATAGTCCTTTATGAAAGGACTTAAATTGGATTTAATTGAGCCCAAATAAATTAATAATATTTCCAAAAGCCTAATTAATATTTTTCCAGCAATTTTAAAGAGTCCAATCACATTATAAAGTTGGATTTTTAACCTAGCTATAAAAATCCAAGATAAGTGATTTTAGGGTTAAGTGAATTTTCACAAGAAAAGAAAATTCTCTCTTCTTCTAAATCCTAGCCGCCACTCCCTTGCTAACATCAAGGATAATTCGGCCAACCTTGTAATTCGATCATTCTTTGGTTCATTTGATCCTTCTCTAGTGTGGATTATAATTAGAGGTGTTCTATTTTGGACACTGTGATTTGCGACATCCCGATGAGAAGGAAAAATAACTGTTCAACAAAAATCAAAGGTGATTTTTCTTATTATCATTAATATTTATATTGTAAATTCATGGTAAGATCAGATATATTATTTAAAATTTTAAATTTTTGCTTACACATGTGATGTATGTAACTGATTAATCCCAATAATGGGTACCTACCCCATACATCATGTCACACTTTGACACTTGCATCATGAGTTTTGATCAGTCCAGGATATAGTTGATTGGTTAGGTCATTTGATAGAATCTAACATCATGTTTAGGTGTATTTAGCTACCCATCACCTTTGTGATTAGGGACAGAGATTCTGGATGCGTTCCTTTATATGGACTAGATCATGCAACCTTTTATGTCACTGCTTGCTGTATTGAATAGTTTAGGGGTTGATAGGATATTTTTAGGCATCCACTAGGCTATCAAGGTGGTACTCTTAGCTAGCACTTTGTGTCGGAGTGCTATCAATGGGTATGGACCTAACTTCCCATGAGTATTACCATCCTTACCATTGGCACTTGTGACCTTACTACTTCTGATGCTTACAAGTGATGGGTTACCAGTTCGGCTATTGATAATAAACTTTAGGCTATTAGGCACTTAGATAAGAGAGAGGTGATGTAAATAGATTAGATTAGGCACCATTACAAATCATGTCGTTCATTTTTGTTGGACTTTTCAATTTTGAATATGTAAAAGAATATGCTACTTATGTTACATGAATAATTGCATGCATGACATTCCTTTTTTTATTTCAGAACATATGATAATCATTTGATATTATCCCATTGATACATATTAATCAATCTCGAAATGAAACTTTACAAGCATCACAACTCCTACCATCAATCAGCCTTCTTAGGTTTTCTTGGTTGTTTATTTTCTCTCATTCTCTAATTTTTACCTAGGATGCTTTTTTTATGATTTTCACCCTAGCAAGGCATCCAATTTTTTCAAGGCCACCTTTTTCTCTGATTTTTAACCTATGAGGCATTTGTTCTATTTTTCTCTCTTTTAGTCTTTAGCCATAGAACCTTTTTCAACCAATCAACATTTATTAGTTCTTTGAACTCATTGCCATCATTATTTGACAAAATAGCTACACCTTTGGATAATAGCTTCTTAAGCATGAAAGATCCTTCCATTGTGGGCTTAAACTTTCCTTGTATGTCTGGAATCCCAAGCCTCATATGCTTGAACACTAAATATCCTTCTTTTAGTGGGTGTTTCCTAACTTTATTCATTAATGAGAGACCCAACATTTTCTGATAAACTTGATTGCAATAATAACTCTCATTTTGTTCTTGTCCAACAAGTTAAGATACAACAACCTTTGTCTAGCCCATTCTGCTTTCAGTAGCTCAGTTTCCAGAACTACTCTCAAAGATTAATGTTTAATCTCTATCAGCAATACCGCTTCTATTTAGTAGACCAAATAAATTAGAGTGGCTCCTGACAGCATTTAAGTTATGGTCCTATATCCCTAAGTGAAAAGGGTAGTTTATTGGCCCAATCCTTGTATGTTAAAACCATTTTTTCCATAATTGTATTCATATTTTTATTAGCTACTTCGGCTTCTCAATTTGCTTGAGGTTTATAAGGAGAAGACTTATGATGTTTAATCCCACACTTGATGAGCATTTATCTAGTTTAACCTAAAAACTGTAATCCATTATCTAACACTACATGATGAGGTAAGCCATATCCGCATATCAAATTCTTTTCATTAAACTTAGACATATCTGGTGCATCCATTTTCTAGAAAGATTCTACTTCAATCCATTTGGTGAAATAATCATTAGCCACCATTATGAATCTATGTCTATTTAAAGCAGGCGAATGGATCATTCCTATAATATCTACTCCCCATATAGCGAATGGCCATGGTGATGTAATATTGCATAATTTTGACACTAGTGAATGTCTTAGGTCTGCATACTATTGGCATAACTTTCATTCTCTGACATATTTGGAGTAATCGATACCTATTGTGAGCCAAAAAAAAACCTTATCTCATAATCTTCTATGTTAAGGCTAAACTGTTCATATGAGCTTTGCACACTCCTGTATGTACTTCCTTCATGACCTTCCTAGATACCTTTTCATCCAAATATCCTAGTTGAATCCCATCAGGCTATCTCTTGTAAAGTACTTCTCCTATGGTGATGAATTGATTGGATAGCTTACGAATTGATCTCTAATCCTTTTTAGTTGTTTCTTTGGGGAAACACTAACCTTTTTAAATAATTCTTGATGTCAAAGTACCAAGGCTTTTTGTCTCCTACCTCGATATCCATGATTTTCTCTTTTTTAAAGCATGGCTTATTCGAACTTAAAATTAACACATGTTTCATAATTACTTCCTTTGAATTATCCCACATAGACACTAATGTAGCCAAGGCATCTACTAACTTATTTTCTTCTCTAGGCACATATCCAAAAGGTACAAACTTAAAACTAACTGCTCAAAACCTTTATGCACTTGAGATAGGCATCATGCGTTCTTCTTTTATTGACTATTCACCTCTTACTTGATAAACCACTAAAGATTAGTCCCCAAATACTTCAATAGATTTTTCTCCTATAGCTAATAAGGCTTTTAACCCAAAAATGCAAACTTCATACTCTACTTCATTATTCGTGGCTTTGTATCTTAGCTTCTTAGCTAATGGTAACTTTTTTTCCTTCTGGAGCGACCAAAATTACTCCTACTCTAGCTTTTTTATTATTAACAGCTCCATCGAAGTGCATCTTCTAACCCCGCACTATTATATCTATGACATTTTCTTCAGGAACTTCGTAGGTCATCTTTTCACCCTCTAATGGTTGATTGGTTAAGAACTCTATTAGTACTCTTCCTTTCATGGTTTTATTAGTGATGTACTCTGTGTCAAATTCTTATAGGAAAATCGATTACCTTTCTATCTATCCTAACTATGAGGGAGCTTCTTATAAATATCTGAGGGCATTCTCTTTTACCACAACTTATATTCTATAAGAATAAAAGTAGTGTCTCAGCTTCTTTGATGTCCATATGATTGCAAAATAAATATTCTCAACCTCTATATGCCTTTCCATATATGGGAGAAACTTCTTACTGAGATAATACAATGCAAACTCAATCACAAAGTCATCCTTTTATGCCACCATTACCCCTACAAAATTATATTTTATAGCTAAATATAAGATCAGAGGCTTACCTATTTGAGGCAGTCTTAATACTACTGGATGCAACAAGTAGTCTCAGATGGTGTTAAATTCATTTTGATAATCATCATTCCAAACCACCAATCTATCCTTCCTAAGCAGCTTAAAGATCGATTCATAAATCGAAGCCAATTTAGCAATAAATTTACTTATGTTCTTGATCATACCTAGGAACACTCTAATTTTTTTTCTCTTTTTGGGGTATTGGAATCTCTTTGATAGCTCTTACCTTGTCAGGATCCACCTTTATACCTCTATGGCTCACTAGATAGCCCAAAAGCTTACCTAAAGTAACCTTAAAGATGCACTTTTTAGGGTTGAGATAAAGATTATACTTGTTGATCCTCTGGAAAAACTTCTCTAATGCTTCAAAATAACATTCTCAAGTTACTAACTTGATCATCATGTCGTCTACTTGCACATCTACTTCTTTATGAATCAAGTCATTCAGTATCTTAGTTGCCATCCTTTGATAAGTGGCACTTGCATTTTTAAGCCTAAAAGGTATAACATGATAGCCATATTTACCCCATTTGATTATGAAAGCTGTCTTGATCCTATCCATTATCTTATTTAGAATTGGGTTATACCCAATATATCCATCAATGAAACTATACATGGCATAAGTTGTTGCATTGTTGACCAGAATGTTTATGTGAGGCAAGGGAAAATCATCCTTAGGACAAGCCTTGTTAGATCACTATAAACTACACAGACCCTAACTCTCCCATCTTTCTTTGTTACAAGAACTATATTTTGTTATCCATATGGGGTATTTGACTTCCACTAAGAAATTAGCCTATATCTACTTCCTGACCTCATCTTTAACCTTTTTAGCCCACTAAAGCCTAAGCCTCCTACGCTTATGCTTAACTAGTTTATACCCTGGATATGTTAGGATGGAATGTTCAATGACTTTTAGATCTATTCTTGGCATGTCTACATAGGTCCAGGCAAAGACTTTTCTATATTTTTTCAATATTCTCTCAAATTTTCCCTCTCTTCTGGAGTTATATCTGAAGCCAATAAAGTTGGCTTTGGATTTTCTTTTATTCTGAGATTAAATGAATATGTGTTTGTTGAGTTAACATCAAATATGAATGATTTATGATCATAATCATGCATATTAAAATCAAAAAAAACATTACACAAGTACGCAAAATTATTCATCTCATTAATTTAACCAAAAGAGCAAACATTGTTCTCGTCAAAAAGTTTAAGACTATGGACAATAACAATAATAGTGTCTTCTCTAGTCTTATCAACTTCAAATGTCTCTAAAATCTCTGGGTTAGCCCTCGATGGGTCTTCAACTTCTACCTTCTTTTTTTCTTTCAGTGGGGTAGCAAGCAACTTCTCTATCAAAACCTCTTTTGGTACCTCTTTATCCCAAGCAAAATGATGCAAGAGAATCTCCTCACCCTAGAAACACTTAATTGGCTTAATAATGCCCTATTCTTAATCAAAGACATCATTTCATAGCTTAAATCTCAACACCAACTCACCCATTATCATTTAAGACTCATTCTCTCTATATTACAAGCAAAGACCCAAAGCTTGAATGAAACTCTGAGAAATATGAGGGATCCTCTTCTTTGACTCCTTCGCTTTTCCCTTCTGACTGGAACAGGTGAAGCCTAAGCCCTTCTTATCTTTTTGACCATTAGTAGCAATAGCGATCTAAGGCCTTTAGAAATTCTTGCCTAATCTAGCACTAGGTAGGGAGTTCATCCTCTTCATCATGTTAACTACTTGAGGGTAATTAGAAAGGTTATTCTTGCTCTCTTCATTATTGATAACCGATATATGGAACCCATTGAACGACTATTTGGCTATCCTTAGCATGGAAACTTGGTTCTCCCTTATGGTTTTGATAGTGACCATTTGAACACCATGAGGGATCTTAATCATCTGATGCAATATGGATGGCACCTCTTCTAACTTGTGAAACCATAGCCTTTTGAGAAGTATGAAGAAATTCATCTAAATAAGTAAAACCACAAATTTAGCTTCAGTATTAATAAGGCCTATCATTATTACATCTTTAAAGGTTCCAATAGCTTACCTCTTAGAATTTTTATAGGTAGAAATGATCATATTAGACTTACTTAACATGTTCTAATTTAGTTCAAAAGATTGGATTGCCACCAAAAGGTACACATTAATGGAGGAATCATCATCTGCCATTACACAAACCATATGCTTACTATTGACTTGAGCCTTAATGTAAAGAGGATGATTGTGATTCATTCCTTCTGCAGGCAAGTTAGCATCAGAGTACACCATATTCTCACCAATTCCTTTTCTAACAAAATCCAATAACTTGGAGGGAAAAAAAGTGGTAGCAATAGTAGACTAACTTAAGGCTTTAACAAGCTTTTGTCTATGTGAATGAGACTGCCTTAACAAGTCCTAAATACCTATCTGAGCTTGTATCCTTTACAACTATTTGATTATTTGATCATCCTCAATCTCCTTTTTTGTAGGCACTGTAGTAGGAGATGGCTGCCTTTCAATCTCTGAGTCCACCTGTGACCGGCTTGACTTTCTTCTTTTTATCCATTTTTTCCTCACATTCACTGGATAAACTTTAGATGTCAATGGGAACCAAAGTCCCTTTGTCCTCACTTTCTATAGGAGTATCCTAATAGTCAATCATAAAAATTGGCAGATTTTCTTCAACTAGCTTTATTACTTTAGGGGTAGAGTGAGTAATGGCTAGATACTCATTCCTCTATAGATCTTTATTCACATAGCACTCGGGTAAGCTCAACCCAATCATATACATCAGAGGGGGCACAACATTGTAACCTCCCTTCTTCTTTTTATCCCTTTTCTAAAGATCTAAAATTTTCTTGCTATCTATCAAATCTTGAATGTTCCTCAAAGTGTGATAATAATCAATAAAATACCATGTATACTGATGGTATACACATCATTGATTTTCCCTACAATAGAGAAAACCCTGACTATTTACAGGCCTCAACGGTAATGACTAAAGCTTCCCTTTTTTTACCAATCTATTCACAACATAAGATAATGATTTACCCAAGTTGGAATAGTGCCTCTGACTAACTTTTGTAGTAGACACTTCTACAATCTTTTCTATCCTGTTTTATCCACTACTATTCCTAATAGTCTTATTATTGCCAAAGTTCCTCCTTGCATTCTCACTACTTGCCCTTCTGGCTAAATATTCTCCTTCAGCCTTTATGGCTATATCCTTCAAGGACTTCCAGTCCTTCAGACCCTTCATCTTCAAACCATCTCTCAAATATGGACTAGCATTCTGAATAAATAACTTGATCTGATAAGCTATGTTAAGTTTTCTTTTCATCTCCACCCTATTCCTCCACCTGGTGAGGTACTCATGGAAAGACTCATCATGCTTTTGTTAGAGTAACTTAAGGTCCTTCAGGGTGACTTATGTCCTTGTGGTATAGTCAAACTACTTAAAAAACTCTTCAGTCAGTAGATCCTAATCATCTTTAGTTCATCTATCCAAGTAATGATACCAGTCTATTGTAGGCCCAGTCAAGCTTAAAAAAAGTACTCAACCTTATATTTCTTAGACGAAGTAGTTCCCTTCATGATCAACATATGCTACTTGATATGTGTTGAGGGGTCTGAGGTACCACCAAACCTTGGTAGATAAAGCATTTAAAACCTTTAGGGCAATGGCTGATCCCCATCAAAATCCTTATCTTTGAGGTTTATCCCCCAACTATCATATAATAACCTAGATATGGCTTCAATCATTTCCTTTATTTTTTTGAAAGCTGGATCCTCAACACTAGGACCTTATCCTCATATTCATCATTGGAAGGGCATAATCTTCATCATCCTCTTTTATGAAATCATCTTCATGATCATATCTCCTTTCCCTTCTAGGTAGGTCTTGAAGCATAGTAGCATCAGTTATAGTAGTGTTCCCAACATACATTTGCTCCACTATCTTACGAGCAGGTGCAACATGTTGAGTTTGGCATTGGGTACTATGAAAACCACCATCCTACTGATCATAGCCAACATCCTTTCATTAAACTCCTATAGACGCCTATTAAGTCTCCAGTCTAAGTTATCCTTTACCATCGAAGGCCCAGTAGGATTAATATTCATCTTTTCCCGTAAAAATAGAAACCTTATGGTGGTGTCATCAGCCACTCTATCACTTCCCCTTCCAATCTCATTCAATGCCTTATTCTTTATATGTAGACAAATTTCTTAGTTGTTTTCTGATAACTGGCTTGAACCCCATTCGAAACTAAACTCTAAACCTGAATTTAAACCCGAGTTTGATCTTGGTAATTTGGATAAAGGTCTTTAAACCAGGCACCCATCTGACCCTCTAGACCACCTAGATGAGTCTATAATGGTTGTAAAAGTCAAGTGTTAGAAGTGATGCATGATGAATGATGCATAAACATAGTATATATATTATGCATAAATGCAATGCATGGTTTTATTAGGGGTCAATCACAACCACACGCAAGCATAAGAATAGCCTTCCCACCTTATTACTCTTACATAAGAGGTCATGTGGTCTCTTTCCTAAATAGGTTTAACCTATGGGTCAAAAGGGTATCCAATGGATACGTATGGTGCATAATGGAAAACTGGCAGTATAACCTATCTAATTTAGAAAAAATAAAGGATTAATTGATAATACCCAACTTTAAAAAGCTTAACTAAGAAGCTTTTTAGAGCAAGGTCTCTTTAGTCCATAGTAGAGTTACCACTGTAACACATGCCAAAGTCTTTGCTTGTTTTTTGATTCACTCTTGGAGGCTCGCTTTTAGGGTTCGAGATTGAAAAAGGCTCGCTTAACTTATAAGTTAGCCACTTTGTAATAAAAAAGGATCAAACCTAATTTATGATTGGCAATCAACCCATGAAGACATCTACTAATGGGCCCAAAATGGTATGTGTCATGGAGTCATCATCCGATAGAACTTCAGAAAAAGAATTTCGACCTTTTAAAATCCAAATTGAGATTGGTTTTTTAGACATCACTACTTTTAGGCAATTTGGTTAGGTGTTATTTTGTAATTGAGTTTTAAATTATAATCCTTTCTCCTCTCTCACATGATGTATTTGTGATAAAATTAAGTAAACATCCCATTCAAATAAATAAAGCAATAATAAAGGCAATAAAATAAATTTACCTAATTATTACATAAACAAATCATCCCAAAGAAAGTAATATACAAAATAAAAATTAATATCATACATTAAACAGGCTATTGATTAGTTTGGGAACATTGGCTCCCTCATGCATTTTACAAAAGGAACTTTATTATATTATGTGAATTTGGGATAAAACTTTGATGTTGGTCAATGTTTTGGAAAAAAACCTAATTTATTTAATAAAAAATATTTTAAATGCCTTTTCCTCTTAACATGCTTGAAAAATTCTTTTTTACCAACTATTACATCCCTAAAATAATACATCCAAAATAAAATACCAATAAGAAAATTATAACAAAAATTAAATAATAAATACAAAAATAAATAAATAATGTAAAATAATTGAGATATCTAGGAAATGAAGATGGTGACCAACTTGAAAGTATGAATTCATATGCAAAAAGCATATAAAAAACCTCTATAGCAAAAGCATTAAATGCTCAGAAAACTACAAAAAAGACATGTGAATTAATATTCTTAAATAACACAATAAAATAATTTTAGATTTATTTGTACAAATAGAGGATTTGGGTACAAAAATCACTCATACAGAATCAAAATTGAATAAAAAAATACACAAATATCATAGAAACTAGTAGATAACATAAAAATTACATAAATATATGAAATATGTCAAAAATACCCTAAAATACACCTACAGATGCCCAAAACAATATTAAGGATGACCACAAGCAAGCAAGGGATGGCACAAGGAGATGGACCAATGACGTCCCATCCTTCGGATGATGGATAACCGTTCATTGGTTCATCTTTTCATCCGTCACCTCTAGATAAAACTAGAATGTAGAAAATTGTATAAAGAAAGACAAAAATCATGTAAGATTTGTATTATAGTTAATTAATGTTTAATTAATTAATGAAATGAATCTTAGGGCCAACTGAAGCTAATGCTAACTGAATATTCTAAGTGATTCCCTTCCTCTAGTAAATAAGTTTCGAAGTTAATGCTAACTGAAGCTTTCAAGTGTTAATAGTTTAAAGATGGATTGAATGACCAAATCAAAGAAAGGTTGATTGGACCTATATCTTTGCAATCGGTGAATTTTTATCAACTTGTTGAAAAAGCTACTTAAGTAGAGAGCAATGAGCTAGCTAAAAGAGAAATGGAATAAAAAAGGAGTAGGGCAAGAGGTGGATCTTCAAATGGGAAGAGACCTAGTAGAGTGCAGGGAAATAAGCTAGTTGAGTTCGTTAATAGTCCTACTACTAAGGGAAGACATCATGGATCATTTACACTATCTAGATCTAGTAGGGAAACACTAGTAAGGTAGAGTGGAGGTTAGCCACTAGAGTGTTCTCATTGTTCAAGATAGCACTCAGTCACTTGTAGGATGTTGATAGGTGTATGCTTTAGGTGTGGCAATACTGACCACTACATGGAAAATTATCCCTTAAAATAGGAGCAATAATCTATACAGTAGAGTAGTAGAGGAGCTTCTAATGCCCCCTCAAGTGGTAAATACCGAGGCAGAAGGTGTGATGGATCAAGCCAATTTGGATCCCAACCTAGAAATATATCTAAGATTGTTGATCGACCTATAATTCCTATTATCCCTAGTCGGGCTTATGCAATGAAAGCTCATGAGGATTAAGATGCCTTAGAAGTTATAGCAGGTATTTTCTCTCTCTTTAACATTAATGTTTATGCACTTATTGATTTTGGATTTACTTATTCCTATATTTCCTATAGGGATATAGGTAGAAATATGTCATCTATAGAGCAGTTAGACTTTGATATATGTGTAACTAGTCCTTTGGGCCATAATGTTTATATGAACAAAGTTTATAGAAGTTTCCCTATAGTTATTCAAGGGAAAGAGTTTTCGGTTGATTTAATTATGATAACATTTTATGAATTTGATGTAATATTAGGTATGGATTTGTTGGCAAAACATCATACAGTAGTTAATTGTAGGGCAAAGATAGAAAAACTTAGAGATGCTGAGGGTAAAGAAATAGTAGTTAAAGGAATTCGAACTAACCCTTTAGCAAATGTGATATCTACTATGCAAGCTGGGCATTTCCTTAGAAAGGGATGTGAAGCATTTTCAGCTTCGGTGCTGGACTACAAAAAAGAGAACGTAAAGCTTTATAATATACTAGTTTATTCTATAAATGAATCTGAGCATGTAGAACATTTGAGGGTCGTGTTGCAGACATTGAAGGAAAAAACAATTATAGGCTAAACTGAGCAAATGTGATTTTGGTCCCAATAAAGTTTCTTTCCTTAGACACATTATGTATCCTTAATGTGTTAAAGTGGATCAATATAAATTTGAGGCAGTGGTTAATTATAGATTTCCTTGAAATGTATTTGGAGTGAGAAGTTTTTTTTAATGTTTAGAAGCTTATTATCATCACTTCATGAGGGGATTTTTAGTCATTGCTTCTCCTATCACTAAGTTATTAAGAAAGCATATCAAATTTGAGTAGATTGATCGATGATAAGCAAGTTTTGATTAGTTAAAGAAGTTGTTAATAGAAGCTCTAATTTTAACCCAACTGATATCGGGTAAAGAATATTCTATATACTGATGCAAAATGGTAAGATGGTGGCTTATGCATCAAGACAAATGAAACCAAATGAGCAAAATTACCCTACATATGATTTAAAGTTGGCAACAGTAGTATTTGCTTTGAAGATATGATGACACTGCTTGTATGGCGAAAGATGCAAAATTTATACAGATCATAAGAGTCTTGATTATTTACTTTCCCAGAAGGAACTTAACCTGACATAGTATAGATGGTTAAAGTTATTTAAATATTATAACTATATAGTTGATTACCATCCAAGTAAAACGAAAGTTATGGCTGATGCCTTAAGCCAAAATATGATAGCAGCTATGATGTTACAGTAGTACAAATGGAATTTTACATTAGATGGTGCACTATTAGCCTGAAAACTCAATCTAATGAGAGGCAAGTAGTTTTGATTCTTAAAAGAATGATGGAATTAAAATAGATTGTACAATCACTAGAGGAAGGGAATAACTTAGAATATTCAGTAAAGAAAGATAGGAGTGTGCATTATCACAATAGGCTATATGTATCAGATGATAAGGAATTCAAAAGAATATTATTGCAAGAGGTGTACAACACTGTATTCACTATGCATCTTGGTAGTAATAAGATGTATCAAAATTTGAAGTAATTTTTCTGGTTGCATGGTATGAAGAAAGATGTAGTGGATTATGTTTTTAAGTGTCTAAGCTATCTGATAATTGTGAATTATATGATATTTTCAGTATGATTTTAGGTATTTTATTGAGTTTATTTAGTTTTAATTTGGTAGAATTTTAGTTCAATAATTTAAATTTGTGTTGTAAGGGTTAATTGTAAGTTTTGGTGCTTTTAAGCGCCAAATTGAAGAAAAAAGGACTTAATTGCAAGAAATGAAAAGTTTTGGGTTAAATTTGTAATTTTGAGGAATTAAAGCTAGAAAACCATCAAATAGTCTAGTG
Organism: Excoecaria agallocha; assembly: GCA_037975025.1. NCBI lineage: Eukaryota > Viridiplantae > Streptophyta > Magnoliopsida > Malpighiales > Euphorbiaceae > Excoecaria > Excoecaria agallocha. The sequence goes on along the minus strand of CM075806.1, from coordinate 108,797,310 downwards.
GCAATTAACACTGTCGTGCATGAAATTTTAAATGGCCACATATGAAGAATTGTGTGAAATGATTGGACAAAAAAGCAGGAAGGCCATGCATGGCCGAGCATCTCAAAGGGAAAAACCTCACTTGGACATGCACTACCCTAATTGCCTATGCACGACCATGCATTATAAGGCCAATTTCCTTGTATAGCTATGCAGCCCTAGTAGGAAGAAAATGCACTGTAGTGCATCAATTAAATCTTCATCTTGCTAGGTTGTGCATCAAGGAGTCCAATTTGATGAAACTTCCTAATTAAACAAAGTTCTTTTCCTACTCTAATTCAGTAAGCTTTAGAAATCAGTATTCCTTATTTTTGCCTATAAATATTCAAGAACACCAAAACAACATCATCAAAGAGGAGAATCATCAAGTAGCAACTTCATTACTTAATTAGTTTAATTTTACGTTCTTTAGTTCTTTTTCTATAGTTGTGAGGAACAAAACCAAGGAGCTGAAGGGTTTCTTTGATTTTTCTATACAAGTTGTTTAAGGGAGTTTCTGTAACTCTTCATTTTTTATTCTTCTCATTAGTTTAGCTTTAATTTTGAATATGAGTAGCGAGTACTTTCTTTACTTTTGCTAAATGATACTTAAAGTCTTAATTTGTATTGTGATGACTTAATTGAGCTTTAATTTCAATATTAGTTAATTATTTCTTGGTTTTAAGAATATTCTTATCTTTGATTGTGTTAAGATCAATTTTTGGTTTAATGAATTAATAACTGAAAATTGGTTTAGACAATATCTTTAGTTTGTATGTTCTTAGGTTAATCTTTTATTATCTATGCATGATTATTTTCTAACTTCGAGGTAGTTGTGTATCGATAATATTAATTGAGGTAGTTGTGTATCAATAATATTAATTAATACTAAGAAATGAGGAATTAAGAATAAATTGGAGTTGAAATTTCTTGTGAAAGAATTCAATGAATATTTAGGAATATAAACTGGATTTTTATGCTAAGTATTAAATTATTCTTAAAAAGAGAATTGGGTACTTAAGAAAGATGTTCTTGATTCAAGGTATCATACTTTATTTCATCTGGTTTTTCCATAATCATTGGTATTTTTATTGGATTTAAGTCGTTGCATTATAAATTAAGATGGATAGTCCTTTAGTGAAAGTTGTTTTAACATTGATTTTTCCTATATTTGTTTACTTGCTTTCATTTATGATATAGTTTATTTACGTCACTTGTCTATTTTAATTAGTTGTTTTTAATTTTAATTAAGTTTCAAAAATCATAACCTCTGGGATTTTTCTTCTCTCTTTTACATATAAACTTCATTTTAAAATTCAACATTCTTTCATACAAACACAAGTTTCGCTTGGGTTCAATATTTAGGGTCTTAATCTATATTTCCTTTTATTTCTAACCAATCTAGTAAACTTGCTAGACATCGATCAAGTTTTTGGTGTTGTTGCCGAGGAATACATTGGCATTTGTTTACTTATTTTGATTTCTTAAAGTGGATTTTGTGTGTTCTTCTTCTTTCTCTTCTTTTATCTATTTTCTAATTTAATGTTTTTAAATTTTGCAGGTGTGAGTGGTTTATGGTAAGAAACAATCCAATTCTACCCATGGACCCAAAAATTGAATGGAAATTTCATAGGATAAGGAGGCTACGAGGAAATATGAATGATCCAAAGATAGACCCACTTCTTAACATCGATGGTCTACCTCATGAAAACCTACCTATGAATGATCCACTACCTTTTAGGATAAAAGACCAAAACAAACCTTATTAAGCTCTAAGGAATGGCTCTAGACTCAGGACCATTAGGGACTATGCTATTCCTAGGTGGAATGAAGAATATAGAACTATTAGGATACCTCATCACTAGCTATTTGAGATAAAACCTGCCATTATTATGATGGTACAAAGAAATTAGTTTTCAAGCTCAGATATAGAGGATTCCGCATAACACCTAGATATGTTCTTAGAAGTTAGTGACACTATGCAAATCCTGAATGTATCAACTGATGTTATTAGGCTTAAACTTTTTCCTTTTACACTCATAGGAAAGGCTAGAGATTGGTTACAAATGCTACCCAATCATTCCATTCATTCTTGGCTACAAATGCAAGAAAATTTCTTATGCAAGTTTTTCCCACCTACAAAGATAACCTTATTAGGAAAAAAATCAATAACTTTTAGCGGTTCTATGAGGAGCCATTCCATAAAGCCTGGGAAAGATTTAGAAGTCTTTTAAAAAACTGTCCACATCATGAATTTTTTGTTTATCAACTAATACATATTTTCTATGTAATGGCTAATCAAGCAATAAGGTCCTTATGAGATGCAACATCAAATGATAGTTTTATGAACCAAGTTTCTGAAGAAGCATTCTTGCTTCATGTGAGATGGCTACCAATGATGCTCAATGGATAACTTTTAGAGCTACACAAAAGAAATAAAGAGTACATATTTTAGATAAAATAGTTATGCTTAAGGCTTAAATGGAATTAATTAGAAAAAAAACATTTAAAAGAAAAAAAATGAGCTTAAATCCCAAAATGTATCTATGTTGTCTAATGAGTGTGATGCTTATGTAGGAACCCAAGGAGCATCTGGGGTGAAGAGTAGTGAAGGATTGATAGAGGAAGTGAATGCCTTGAACCCCTATAGCAATACTTATAACACGAGATGGAGAAATTATCCAAATTTTTCATGGAGAGAAGGGAATCAAACATCCAACTCTAACCCTCACCCTAGGACTCATTTAATCAAAATCAATCCTCCCAAAATAAAAACCATTCTCGTTACCAAAATCAATCCCAACCACACTACCTGTCTATATGTCACTCACAATCCTATCAACCACCTGGATTTCAAAAACCCCAACCCCTATCAGAAAAGAAATCAAATATAGAAGAAATGATTGCTAATTTCATGGCCTTCCAAAATGCAATTATATCTAGTCAAGATGGCAGGTGAAAATCTCAAGACATTTGGATGAGAAACCAATAGGCATCCATTAGAAACCTAGAAAACCAAATGGGGCAACTTGCTAACTCACTATCCAATAGGGCTTAAGGAACCTTTCCATCTAATGTAAACCTCAATTCAAAGGAGGAAGTCAAGGCAATCACCTTAAGAAATGGAAAAGAACTAGAAAAAGCTGAAATTGGTAAGAATTCTTCTCAAAGGGTGAAACCAACAATAGAGGTAAGTGTTTCTAATTCAAAAAATATTAAGAAAGTACCTCCTACTATTGAGAAAGGTAAAGGTAGGAAAAAACTTATTTCTACTGTCCTTGATGAATCTTAGTTACCTTTCTTACTTTAGCTAGAAAAGAAAAGCAAAATGAGCAATTAACTAGATTTTTAGACATTTTTAAAAAGTTGCATGCAAATTTATCATTTGTTGAAACTTTATTGCACATGCCTAAATATGATAAACTCATGATAGAGCTCTGCACTAATAAGAAAAAGCTAAAAGGTATAGGAACGATTCACCTATCTGAAAACTATAATGCTATTTTAATGAGTAAAATTCCAGCAAAATTAAAAGATCCTGGTAGTTTTACATTACCTTGTGAAAAAGGAGGTAACTTTGTTGGACATACTTTATGTGATTTGGGTGCTAGCATTAATTTCATGCCTTATTCAATTTGGAGGAAATTTAACTTATGAGATATCAAGGAGATCTAAATGACACTACAATTGGCGAATAGATATGTGAAAAGGTTAAAGGATATTATTGAGGATTTGTTGGTGGAAGTAGGAAATTTTTTTATTTTTAGTGGATTTTATGGTTATGGATATGAACGAGGATTGAAAGGTACCCTTAATAATGGGTAGACCCTTTTTGAAAACAACAAGAGCTTTAATCGATGTTCATGGCTAAACAGTCACTTTAAGGTTCAATAAGAAAGAAATGGTCTTTAATGTGAACAAGTGATAAAACATCCCTCATATGACTTTAAAGAATCTATTTGTTTTGTTGATAGTGTTCGATGTCGAAGGAAAACAAGAGGAAATCATTCTAGATAATGAACTTTAAGACTGTTTAATACATTCGAAGCAAAAGGAGGAATTGAAAGCCAAGGAAAAGAAGTTGATACAAGATTTGAAAAAAGATCACAGTGAAGATGAAAATATGGAGGATGAACCATCCCCTCCTAAGGGAGAAAATTATGAACTCAAAACTCTTCCATCTCATTTGAAGTATGTATTTTTAGAAAATAATGCAAAACTAATAATTATTTCATCTTTATTAACAGGTATAAAAGAAGAGATGCTCATTAAAGTACTCAAAGAACATAAAGAAGTAATTGGTTGGGCAATGTCTAATCTAAAAGAAATTAGCCCCAGTTATTGTACGCATCGGATACCTATGGAGAATGACTTTAAAATGTTGGTACAACCCTAAAGGCAACTAAATCTGGCAATGCAAGAAGTGGTGAAAAATGAGGTACTTAAACTCCTCGATGCATGTATTATTTATCCCATTTCTGACAGTAGTTGGGTTAGTCTAGTTCAATGTGTACCTAAAGAAGGGGGTATAACTGTTATAACTAATGAAAATAATGAATGAATCCCTACATGTACAGTGATGAGATGGAAAGTATAACTTTCCATTACCTTTCATTGACCAAATGTTAGGAAGACTGACAGGAAATAGATTTTACTATTTCTTAGATGGATATTTGGGGTATATGCAAATACTTATGCCCTGAAGGACCAAGAAAAGACCATATTTATATGTCCTTACAGAACATTTGCATATAGAAGGATGCCCTTTGGTCTTTGTAACGCCCCTACCACGTTTCAAAGATGCATAATGGCCATATTTCATAATTTTTGTAAAAAATTCATGGAATTTTTCATGGAAGACTTTACACTATATGGTCATGATTTTGAGTCATGTTTGAATAATCTTGCATTGGTCTTAAAAAAAGGTGTCAAGAGACGATCCTTATTCTTAATTGGAAAAAATGTCACTTTATGATTAGAGAAGGGATAGTTCTAGGGCATAAGTTATCCAAGAAAGAAATTGAGGTAGATAGAGCAAAAGTTGATGTTATAGATAAATTACTCCTCCGACTAGTGTTAAAGGTGTTAGAAGTTTCCTTGGTCATGCCTGATTTTACCATCGATTTATCAAGGATTTCCCTAAAATAACTAAGCCACTATCTAATTTATTGCTTAAAGATGTTGCATTTAACTTTAATGATGAGTGCTTATAGGCTTTTAATTCATTGAAGCAAAAGTTAGTCACTACACTGGTTATAGCATCACCAAATTGGAGCTTACCATTCGAAATTATGTGTGATGCTAGTGACTATACAGTAGGAGCAGTGTTAGGATAGAGGAAGAAGAAGATTTTTACACTATCTACTATGCTAGTCATACACTCATCGGAGCTCAAGTTAATTATACAACTACGGAAAAAGAACTTTTGGTAATTGTATTTTCTTTTTATCTCCTTGGTTCCAAAGTTACTGTGTGGTCAGATCATGCTGCATTAAGACAACTTTTTACTAAGAAGGATTCCAAACTGAGGCTTATCTGATGGGTTTTACTGTTACAAGAGTTTGATGTTGAGATAAAGGACAAGAAAGGAGCTGAGAATTTTGTAGCCGACCATCTATCTATATTGGATCATGCAAATAGTGAAAAGGGAGAAATTTTTTATTTATTTCCCAATGAACATATTTCTGCTTTGTATACTTATGAAAATTTAGTTCCTTGTTATGCTAATATAGCTAACTTCCTTGCAGGAGGATATTTTCCTAAATATTTCACTTGGCAACAAAAGAAAAAGAAAAAGCTTCAAGCAGATGCCAAGCATTATCTTTGGGATGATCTATCCTCATCAAGATTTAACCTAATCAAGTGCTTAGATGATGCATTCCGAAAGATGAACAAGCAAATATAATGCAATAATGCCATGGAGGAGAAGTTGGAGGTCATTATAGGCCTAATCGTATGGTATAGAAAATTCTTCAATCAAGTTTCTTCTGGCCTACTCTATTTCAGGATGTTAAGTCTTTTATTAAACTCTGTGGTAGATGTCAACATGTAGATAACATTTCTAAAAAAGATGAAATGCATATAAATAGTATGCCCAATGTATAAATTTTTTATGTATGGGGCATAGATTCAATAAGACCATTTCCAAATTCATTTGGTTTTGAATACATTTTAGTAGCTGTGGATTATGTTAGTAAATAGGTAGAAGCAACAACTACTAGAACTTGTGATGCCAAAGTCATGCTTGAATTTATTAGAAAAAATATTTTCACTAGTTTTGGAGCACCAAGGACCATTATAAGTGATGAAGGCAAACATTTTATCAACCATCAATTTCGAACCTTGCTTAAAAGATTTGGTGTCAACCATAATATAACTACCCCATGCCACCCTCAAGCAAATGGACAAGTGGAGGTCTCTAATAGGGAACTGAAATCAATCTTAGAAAATACAGTGAATGACTTTAGGAAAGATTGGCCCCAATGGTTAGATGAGGCCCTTTGGGCCTATAGGACCGCATTTAAGACCCCTATCAGTATGTTTGCATATAGAATAGTCTTTGGAAAAGCATGTCACCTTCTAGTTGAATTAGATCATAAATCATATTAGGCTATAAAATTCCTTAATTTTGATTAAAGGAGTGCAAGAGAAAAGAGGAAATTATAGCTCAATGAACTTAAAGAAATTCGACAATGGTCATATGACAATGTAGCCATCTACAAGGAGAAGACAAAGTGTTGGCATGATAAGCACTTAAAGGTGAAAAAATTTGCTCCAGGTATGTTGGTGTTATTATATAACAATTGTTTACGCTTATTTTCAGGAAAGCTAAAATCTAAATGGCTCAGGCCATATCAAGTATTGTTTTTAATTTTCATTATGCTACCTTTTATACAATATGTTGATACATTTTAAGTTATTTTCATATTATAGACTCAAATTCAAGAATTAGTGGAAACAAAACCTTCTCTTTCCAACATAGAAGTAGCAAAAAAAGTCTTTAGACCTCAATGAAAAGGTCATATTCCTGGATTTGACGGTGGAGTAACTGCAACACAATTGAAAGTGCCTAGTTCATGGAAAGAGGCATTGTCATCTAAGCTAAAGAAAGTTGAAGAAGAAAATCTAGAATTGAAAAGAAAAATCGAAGCTTATAATAGTAAATTCGCACGACTTGAAGCTATAATTTTTGGTAAACAATCTAATATGCATCCTGCATCACCATCTTCAAGTGAATCCCAAACAGAGTGAAGCATTTAATAGGTAAGTAAATATGTTCCAGAGTATAAATTCTATAATATTTTTTAAGTATATGGCAGCATATATATTGTTCTTTGAAATATTAATAATTTCTTCTTTTCTGATTGTGATTGCATTTTACATGTATTTCCTATAGTCTTTCTACACAAATTTTCATCATGTTTGATTTGCAATATGATAATATGTTGTTAATATATTATTAAACTTATTATTATTATTTACTTTCTTAGCCATTTGATCTACTGCCTTTATAAATGAATATTAATTATAAATTTATGTTTTCAGGTTTTTCGATCAATGGACAACGAAGATTTTATGCTCATTATTCATTTTTTTGAAAATTCTAGCTAGATAGATGTTGGTATAGCAATGGGCTATTTTTCTAAACAAATATATATATGACAAATAGAATGTTAAACAATTTTGAAATATTGCTATTCTTTGTAATTGGTTTTTTGTAATATATGAAAAGAGTATTTATTATATTTTTGGATATGTATGTATGTGTTGGAGTGTGAATGAGGTGTACGTGAAATATTTAAATAAAATTGTTTATATTAATTATCAGATGTACATTTAGCAATGAAAAATTCGGTCATCATTTGTAATTATTAACAATCGGATTTCCTTTTGTTAAAAGATATAAGTTAATTTTTACGACCAAATTTCCCTTCGCTGAAAGCGGTAAACAATTAACGAAGGAAAAAATCGGCCGTTAAAAGGGCTGTTTTAACGACCGGACTTCCCTTTGTTAAAAGCAGAACACAATTAGCAAAGGGAAATCCAGTCGCTAAAAATTTATATTTAACGTCCGGATTTGTTCCGGTCGTTAATAAATTTAACGACTGGATATCAATCCAGTCGTCTATACTATTAACGACGGGGCTTTTAACAATCGGTGACGACCGAATTTTTACGGTCGTTATAGTATTTTAATGACTGGATTTCCCCTCATTAAAGAGCATTTTTCTTGTAATGTAAGATAAAAACAACCAAAAAAATAATGATATTTTTTAGCCACACTAGAAAAAGTTAAGAGTGGCAAAATATATCTTTCACACAGTAAATAAATAATGCCAACAATGATTATTCTCTCATCTTCTTTGATTATATAGCTTGATGCATAAATTCATCCCACATAATTAAGAAATTTTATTATTATTTACAGTTTGGCAATAAAAGAAAATAGCAAATTTGATTTAAAAGAAAATCCTATTTCGATTAATATTCTCCTATTATTTATAATTATGTTATTTAGAATTTTTCTTCCCTCTAATTAACAAATTCGTTGAGAGTAACCTAACGGTTAATAGTACTTTTTATTTTTTAATTATGACAAAATTATAAAATCTAATTTAATTAGGTTATATTACCAACATTTTCAAACTTATAAAAAATTATCAATTGTAACTTAAATATTTTTTCTATTTTTCATCATCTTTATAATTAATTTTTAAGAAAATATAAATAAAGATATTATTAAATAATTTACTTTATTTATAAATTATAATTATAAATTTAATTAATTAAATTATAAAAAAATAAAAATTTTTTGCTTTCCATCGCTAATTTGCTAGGAAACACAAACCTGATTTGGCAGCTTAATTATTTTTTACGATGAAATAATGATGGAAATTTTTGTCGCTAAGTCCACGTGGGTGTCCACATTAGTTGCTTCCGTTTAAACTAGCATAAATATTGATGGAGTTTCGACATTGAAAAGTGTTTGAAAGTTTAGTGCTCGAATTGTAACGAAATGAAGTTTAGTACAAATATTAAAAAGTACCATATAGTTAGGGTTTTTTTTTAAATCAACCCTAATTTTTAATTAATTAACGAAATGAAAGTTAAGCCCAAAAGGGGTAAATTGGTAATTTTATATTATGTTCTATACGTGAATAATTAAAGGATAAATAAGATTAAAGGTGTAATTGAAAGAAAATAGGCCAGTTTGGGGATCAAATTGAATGAAAGGATAGTTATTGGACAAAATTAAGAATATTTTAAGAAGGAAGGAGTTAGTGTTATTTACATCTTCCTTCCACTCAGGCTATTTGGAAATTTCATGAGAGAGAAAGATTGGAGAGGGAGAATAAATGGTGTTGGTCGGCCATTCAAAAGGAAAAGGTAGACATAATGATAACTCCAATTTAGTACTTAGTTTTATTCATTTTCTCGATCTAGTTTTATTATCTTTTCTATGTTTGTTTCTTTTTATTTTTGTTGATTTCAATAAGTTTCGCCAAATATAGTTGAATTTTGTATTTTCTACACTTTTGATAGCATTTGATCGTGTTTTGTGTTCAATTGTAAAAAATTTAGGTACCTCACGGTGGCAACCATTTGGTTGTGAACATGACTTAGTCAATTTTGGGTAGAGTTTCAACACCTCACGGCCATAACAAAATCATTGTCACTGTGACCTATGATAATTCAGAATAGAAGTGAAATTTGAAGCACCTCATGGTCACAATAAATTTAATGTCACTGTGAGATATTTAAGTTTGGAGGCAAAATCGAATTAAGGAGCACCTTACGGTCATAAGGATTTGGTTATGATCATGACCCCTTTGGGACTATAAATTGGAAAATTTCTATTTGGCAAAAGAAAACTCGATTTTCAAATCTATTCTCTCTTAAACTTCTTTTGCTTTATAAATCTTTAGGTTGTTTATATTTTTCATAGATTAAATACTTCAATATAGATTAGATTTACACTCTTTAGAGATTAGATTCCACCTTTTCATCTTAAAGTTCATCTTTCATTAGAGATTTAGAGAAGAGGCAGATTGGATTTAGCTTGGTTTCATCTCAATAATGATTTTTGGGTTTATTCTTTCCTCTTTCATTTCTTTTTTATAACGGATTGTGAGTAGTGATTAGTTATTTAAGGGATCTTTGAATCCTTAATACCCGTGTAAATATTAAGCTAATTTGAGTTTATATATAGATTGATAATTTATTTGACATGATATTGAATGTTATTTTTTGGGTTTTGATGTTTAAATCATGTTGTCTAGTTTAGATGACCTATTTAAATATTTGAATGCCATGGATGTATTTTAACTTTATAGTTCTATCATACTGGCTATAACCATTAGATTGCTCCAGAATAGGACTCAGTGGGTTATGGGTAAAAATGAAATTGGGGCTAGAGATGGATGTGAAATAAATAAGATTCTATATTGTTTGGCTCCGGAGTGGGAAAGTAATTCAAACCTATGATTTTAGATCCGTGCTTAGGTTAATCATGAAACTTACTCTAAAATGGGAATTTATGTGATTAGAATAGCTTACTCCTAAATGGGATGCTTGGGCATAGTGGGTTATCCTAATTCAATCTATATAACTTATGGTTAATTTAATTCACGTTTTGGTATGGAGAGGATGAGTGAACCTAAGTAACTTTTTTAGTTATATTAATTCTCAGCTTATCTCTATTTCATTTTGCTTAATCAGTTACTTGATTTTAGCAAGATTTGCTTTAATTATTTCTTTTGCTAAATTTTTAATAGCATAGATAGCATATCACTTAAAACACTAGGAAGTCTTTGGCATAATTTTAATTTTCATTTGCTTGCAACTACAATCCCTTAGGTACAACAATCATAGGTCTTAATTTTAATATCCTATATTACTTAGCCAAACCAATACACATGCTAGATATCGATCACTTAATTTTCTCCTTTTTCTCTCTCTAGAAACCAAATTCTCTCTCAAAATTCTCTCTTAATTTTTGTCGGGGAAAAGTTAAATAACGATTTTGTTTGGTTTTTCCAAAGGTAATAGGTCTAGCATTGTGTCTTCTATATTTATCTTCTTTTCTAACTAATTTGATGGATTTCATTGGAAATAACAGTTGGGTATTAATGTATGAATTGATTCTCTATTGATTGTAAAGTAAATAAGGCCAAAAGAAATGAGATTTTAAAGGACTAAAGTAAGAGTTTTGACCTTCAATAAGAGGTATGAAAACTATGAGCAAATCTTGAATTGCATGTGTGTGATTTTAAAACATAGCTGATGGGGATTTATTTTAACCCTTAGTCTCACTAGACTGCGTATAGAAGGAGTAGGGTGTCGATCCAAAGGGAACGGGTAAATTTTATATTGAAATAACAACAAGTAAATGGATAGATATCAATTTCATTTATAATCATGCAATTTATATAAACTCTAAACTACTTAAGGTAATTTAAGTTGATTTTAGATAATAGATTACTTAAAAGATAGGATGAATATACATTTTAACCAACAAGTTCATCTTTGAATGAATCAACAATTGTATGAATGGTATGAATGGAGAATTTAGCCAAGGTTCTTTAAAGCAACTCTCATTGTTAATAAAGAGTATTCTTACTTAGAGTCTATAAGCATTCTCATGTCATTATAGAGATAAATAAAAACCATGAAGCTCTATGCCAATTCTTTAACCCCTCAAAGTGAATCCCTTATCTCTAAGTGAATTCAATGCTTCAAGTAAATTTATTTGACTTTCCATCAAAGAATCCCAACTCTCATTGTGAATTAATTGACTAACATACTTAGTATGGTGATCAAGCATAATAAGTAAATTCAAGCACTCAAACAAACTTAAATCATAATTCACACATGAATAGAATTGATCATTCATAAGATAAAATTAAATAGATGAACAACAAACTTAATTGCATAGTTAAAATGTATCAAAAGAACATAACCACAACAATATTACAATAAAGATAGAATAAGAGTTAAGAAAACATCACTCCCCAAGTGTTTACTTTCTAATTTGACCTTCTTATGAATCTCTTATTCCTTTGGCTTTGCTCTTTTGTCATCCTCTAATAATAAGTAAAAATAGAAAATCCAAAACAACTAAATGTTCTTAAGAGAAACACAGTCAAAAGAATACGTCCTTCTTCTATTCAAGTAACCATCCCTTTAAATGTTGTTCTTCCATCTATTTATATGTATCTTCTCTACAGATATGTCCCTTGATTCTTCACGAAAGGATGCTTTTGAAAAGACATGTTGTTTGGCTGAAAAATCAGGTGCAGAAAACACATCGTTTTGCGAAGCAGTACAATTGTCCGACTCGTGAGCCTCCTCACGAGTCGTGAATCTCTTTTTTTCTCTGGAGTCGTGATCCACATCACGAGTCGTGAGCCTCCTCACGACTCGTGAATGTGCTGGCTTCTCGTGATCTCTTCCTTCGTACCGAGTCGTGACTGCCTTCACGACTCGTGAACACTTGCTTCTTCACTCGTGAGCCCTGCGCCTCCTTCTTCTCTCGTGAATGTGTTCACTACTCGTGATTCATGTCCAACTCGTGACTTCTGTCTTCAATTTCTCAAATTCTTCTCCATTTGTCCCACACTTCACCAATTTCTTCCTAAAACAAACACATACATATAAATTGAACATAAACACACGAAAATACAATTAACATTACATATTTAACTACATAAATATAAGGAAAACACACATAAAATAGTAGACATTTAACATGATATCAAATTCCCCCACACTTAAACCTTGCTTGTCCCCAAGCAAGAGAAAAGAATGAGAAAATCTAATTTCAAGTTAAAAACAAGTAAGTCAAATTATAAAGCATTGCTCAATTTTTACTTAAGATAAGATTGATATGAAGTCAAACACCTTAACACTCAAAATATTAGTAAATCAAGACTTAAAACATGCATCTTAAATCATCAAGTCATCAAAGTTTACTAAATTCAACATCAAGAATGTAAAGTCTCAAGACTAACCATGCTCAAGAAAGAATAATGATCATAAAGCCTAAGATCCTAAGACTATAGTTGCCTTTTTGGACATATAAAAAGCACACATACCTTTAAACCCATCTCATGGCATTTTTAGACTATTTTTTTCTTTCTTTTTTTCTTTCTTTTAGCATGGGTGCATTTTATGCTCCATCCCATGATTAGCAAGAGAATGTAGTATTGGGTGCGTTTTACGCTCCATCCCATACCTTATTGAACTTTTAGATATGCATCTTGCTTTAATTTTTTACTTTCCTTCTTTTTCTTTGTTTTTTTTTTCCTAGTCCTCATCCATTATTGAAAGGCCTAAAGGTAAGCATTATGGCTATAGTTTCCATGAAGCAACTAAAACACTCATATTCTTAAGCAAAATGATCATATTCTAACCTTAAAGCATAGTTAATGAAGAGACTAAATAACCTAAAATGTTAAAAAAAGAGTAAAAAGAGATGACTTAAAAACAGAAAACTCATGCAAAAAGATCTTGAAAAACTAATAAAATGAGTATAAAGGCAAATGAATATTCATAACAACCTATATGGCATGCACTATGAGCAACACTCATAACAAAACTCACTATAAAAATAAACACTCATAACAAAACTCATAACCTATATGGCATGCACTATGAGCAACACTCATAACAAAACTCACTATAAAATGAGTATAAAGGCAAATGAATATTCATAACAACCTATATGGCATGCACTATGAGCAACACTCATAACAAAACTCACTATAAAAATAAACAAACAACAAAACACACAAAAGTGCTCCCCTACACTTAGAACACACATTGTCCTCAATGTGGAGAAACAAAACAAACATACAAACAAAAAAGAAAATCACAAAAATAAACTAAGAGGAAAGAAAAACTCCCCTCAAATCATGGTGAAGTGGGAGGCGAAACAACCACGTAGCCCGATTGGGCAATGAAAGCATCCACCTTGTGCTCAAGGCGGCGTTGATGTTGAAGTAATTGAGTGGTGGTTTGCTCCAAGGAAGCCAATTGACTTTGGATGGCGGATTGATTGTGGAGCAGTTGGTTGAACATTGAAGTGGTGATAGCAGTCGAAGAAGAAGCAGCAGTGGGTGTGAAAATAGGTGTACCCTCCATTGGATCATCACTAGGCACTGGCTCCATTGGTCTTGACTCCTTCGATGTACTTTCCATGTTAGCCACCTGCGGATTAGAAGTACCAGGAAGTTCCTTCCAACAAGATCGATAGACAGATGGTATGAATTGGAAGGAATTGTTAGTGACCTCTCCCCTCACAAATAAATACTTAGAAAAATACAAGCAGGGAAGCACACAATCATAAACATTCAAATCAATATCAATGCCCCTAGCAATAGCAGCAATAACATGACTATGGGTAACAGGAGACTCCGGGCGATTAACACAATTCAACAACTGCTTGAAAATCCAATAAGACCAACATACAGACTTATGGTTATGCACACACCACATCAGGAAAAGTTCATGACTTGAAACCCTATTAAATTCATGCTTGTTGAAAACAATGGATGCAAGAATCTTATGTAAAATCCAGTACTTCAAGTCAGATATAAACATGGATTTGGCATCTCTAGCCCTATAAGGAGTAGTCAAACCAGTAAGGAAGTTCCAAAACTCATTTGGCCTATAACTCTTAGGAGGGTTACATAAACCATGTGGGCTAAAACCAAAGATTCGATGCATCATGAAATAAGTAAGAGTATAATCAACACCATTCAAGCGAAAATCTACCAGCCTAGGATTATCAGCATTCTCTTTGAAATTTGTGTAAAACTCCAAAACCAAGTCAGTGTAAAACTGCTCATGCATGTTAACAAACCTCAAAAGGCCACATTCAGACAACATGTCATTTACCTCATCAAGAACACCCACACTTTCAAGCAAAGAATTAGGAAAATACTTACATTGGTAATGAGCTCTATCTTTTAAAACCAAGAATCGGTTACCTTCGTGAATGGAGGATAGGGGGAAAGGTGAACCAAAGTCTGTCTGCAAACTTGGAAGTGGTGGTTCATCTCCTCCTTGCTGACCCCTGAAGGCTGAAACATTCTTCGTCCTTACCATTGTGTTAAAGAGAAAATGAAACAAAGAAGAAAAAGAATACCGCGTGAACTGGGGTAACGACTCGTGAGTGTGTTGTGGAATGGGGCTGTAGCGTGAGTACAAGGAAAGGAAAAGAAACGAAGAAGAAGAAAAAGAAGGAAGAAGTTGCAGAGAGGAGAAAAACAAATAGACAAAAGACAATAGAAGTCACAGTAGAAGAAGAAGGAGTTGCGACAAGAGTGAAAGAAGAGAATGTAAAAACAGAAAAGGAAATGAGGGAAATCACGACAGTTTTTATAGAAGAGTGAGGGAAAAATTGAAAAGGTATGTCGTTTAAAAACAAAACCCTAATTTTAAAATTATAACCGTTCCCCCCCATGAAATGGAAGTTAATTAAGGAAGTTAAGCAAATTTTAAACCGCTAATAAACCGAATTAGATGAAATAAAGGTAAAATAGAGAAATAAAAATGAAAGAGAAATGAAACCAGAAAGTTAAAATCGTGACTCGTAATTTTAGGAACCCGTTTTCACGAGTCGGCATGTTCCTCACGACTCGTGAAGATGTTCACGAGTCGTGAGTCTGATCACGACTGAAGGGAGGAAGCCTCTGTATGACACGTGAAGATGTTCACGACTAGTGAGCCTGGCTCACGACTCAATAAAGAAAGCTTCTGTAACACTCGTGAAGATGGCTTCACGACTAGTGATTGAGCTCACGAGTAACCAAAGAAAGCCTCTGGAACACACGTGAACACAGACACTACTCGTGAACCTCATGGATTTCTCTGCAAAAATTAAACATCTGGATCCAAAAATTAAAGCAATAAAGAAAAAGAAGCTAAGGAACATAAAAACTATATAAATCACATAATATAGCCTACAATCAAACCATAAAGTATATAAATTTAATCTAAAAGAAAACTAAGGAAAAACAAATATCATATTAGGATTATGCAAAAGAAGAATTCATCAAAGAAACTTTGTGAGTAGGAACCAATGCATCACCAATGAAATAAGGCTTTAATCTATGTCCATTAACCTTAAAAACCTCCCCTTTATCATTAGCAATATCAACAGCCCCATAAGTAAAAACTTGAACAACCTTGAAAGGTCCCGACCATCTAGACTTTAATTTTCCAGGAAAAAGCTTCAATCTAGAATTATACAACAAAACCATGTCACCAACTTGAAATTCTTTCTTTAATACATGTTTATCATGCCATGATTTAGTTCGTTCTTTATATAACTTTGCATTTTCATAGGCATTCATACGAAGTTCCTCTAACTCTTGTAATTGAAGCAAACTCTTCCCACCTACTTGCTGTATATCAAAATTTAACACCCTAGTTTCCCAATAAGCTTTATGCTCAAGCTCAACCGGCAAATGACAAGACTTACCATATACCAATTGATAAGGTGTAAGTCCTATAGGAGTTTTGAAAGCTGTTCTATATGCCCAAAGAGCATCATCTAACTTAAGTGCCCAATCTTTTCTTGACCTAGAGACAGTTTTCTCTAAAATCCACTTAAGCTCTCTATTGCTAATCTCAACTTGTCCACTAGTTTGGGGATGATAAGGTGTAGCAATTTTATGAGTCACATTATATTTTTTCAATAATTGCTCTATAACTTTATTACAAAAATGAGACCCACCATCACTAATAATGGCCCTAGGTGTTCCAAATCTAGGAAATATAACTTTCTTAAGCATCTTTTTAACCACCTTGGCATCATTAGCAATGGTTGGAATTGCTTCCACCCACTTAGACACATAATCCACCATGACTAAAATATACCTATTCCCTAAAGAACTAGGAAATGGTCCCATAAAGTCCATACCCCAAACATCAAACAACTCAACTTCCAAAATACCTTGTAAAGGCATTTCATTCCTCCTAGACAAATTTCCCATTCTTTGACACTTATCACAACTAAGTACAAAGTCCTTAACATCCTTAAACAATGTAGGCCACCAAAATCCAGCTTGTAAAACCTTAGAAGCGGTCTTTGAAACCCCAAAGTGACCACCTACAGCATAAGAATGACAATGAGCTAAGACTTCACCAACTTCTTCATGAGGGAGACACCTCCTAATCAATCCATCAGCACATCTCCTATATAATAAAGGCTCTTCCCAATAGTAAAATTTCACATCATGGAGGAATTTCTTCCTTTGCCTATAATCTAAACCATAAGGAAGCATTCCACTCACTAGGTAGTTTGCTATATCAGCAAACCAAGGAGTTTCCTTGGAAACTACACTAAAAAGATGTTCCCCATGAAAAGCTTCATCAATAGGTATCCCATCATCATTATCTTGCAAAACACATTGGGTCAACCTAGATAAATGGTCCGCAACTAAATTCTCCTTCCCCTTTTTATCTCTTATCTCCCAATCAAACTCTTGCAATATTAAAATCCATCTTAATAACCTAGGCTTAGCATCTTTCTTACTCAAAAGGTACTTAAGGGCAGAATGATCAGAATAAACAATGACTTTTTGCCCTACAAGATAAGCTCTAAATTTATCAAAAGCATACACAATAGCCAAGAGTTCTTTTTCAGTTGTGGAGTAATTAATTTGGGCATTATCTAATAACTTGCTAGCATAATAAATAACAGAAGGTTTTCCATCAATTCTTTGGCCTAAAACAGCCCCAACCGCATAATTACTAGCATCACACATCAATTCAAAAGGTTGATCCCAATTTGGTGGTTGCAACACCGGTGAAGTGATAAGAGCATGTTTAAGAGTTTCAAAAGATTTAAGACAGGCCTCATCAAAATGAAAATCAACATCTTTACCTAGCAAGGTGCATAAGGGTTTAGCTATCTTAGAAAAATCTTTGATAAACCTCCTATAAAATCCAGCATGGCCTAGAAAGCTTCTAACATCTCTAACATTTTTAGGAGGAGGCAAATTAGCAATTATTTCAATTTTAGCTCTATCAACTTCAATCCCCCTATTAGAAACTAAATGTCCTAGAACAATGCCTTCTTGAGCCATAAAATGACACTTCTCCCAATTTAAAACCAAACCATGCTCCATACATCTATCAAGCACTTTAGAAAGATTAGATAAACAATTCTCATAAGTAGTGCCATACACACTAAAGTCATCCATGAAAACCTCTACACTTTGATCAATAAGATCACTAAAGATAGAAAACATGCATCTTTGAAATGTAGCTGGTGCATTACATAAACCAAAAGGCATTCGCCTAAATGCAAAAGTTCCATATGGGCATGTAAAAGTTGTCTTAGATTGGTCATGGGGATGAATAGGTATTTGATAAAAACCACTCAACCCATCTAAGTAACAAAAGTAAGAAAAATTAGCCAATTTCTCAATAACTTGATCAATAAAGGGTAGAGGAAAATGGTCCTTTCTAGTAGCCTTATTTAACTTCCTATAGTCCACACACATACGCCAACCCGTGATAGTCCTAGTAGGAATTAAATCATTGTTATCATTACGAATTACAGTTAAACCACCCTTCTTAGGGACAACTTGAATTGGGCTCACCCACTTGCTATCACTTATAGAATAAATTATGCTATTATCAAGCAATTTAATTATTTCTTTCCTTACAACCTCTTTAAGAGTTGGATTAAGCCTTCTTTGACCTTCAATAGAGGGCTTAGAATCCTCCTCCAATAAAATTCTATGCATGCAATCCTTAGGTGCAATCCCTTTTAAATCATTAATTGAATATCCCATGGCATTTCAATGAGCAATTAAAATACCACGTAAAGCATCCACATCATGCTTAGCAATTGATGAATTAACAATGAAAGGCAATTCAGAATTTGCATCTAGAAATTCGTACCTTAAGCTTGTTGGTAGTGGCTTGAGTTCAAGCTTGATTTCCTCCTTAGATATCTTTGATGACATATCCTCTTCCTTTCTCAAAGACTCAAACTTTGAGAATTTTCCTTGGAAAGGATATGAGGCAACTTGCAAAACTTTATCACAACTCTCATTGAAAGAATAAGGTGCAATAGGGTTTTGACTCACACAATCATGCACAACACTATCAATACACTCATCAAGAATATCATAAGAATCAATTCTATTTACCACCTCTATTGGTGAAGATTTAATCATGCCAAAAACATTAAACTCAATCTTTTCACCATTAACCTCAAGAGATATTTTACCATTTTTCATATCAAAAACAGCCCCAGCAGTAATTAAGAAAGGCCTACCAAACAAAATAGGAATTTCAGGATCTTCATCCATTTCTAACACAACAAAATCAGCAAGAATCATAAATTTACCCACTTTGGTTGGAACATTTTCTAATATGCCTATAGGGTGTGAAATAGATTTATTTGCCATTGATAAGCACATATTAGTAGGCTTTAATTCACCTAAATCAAGCTTTTTATAAATTGAGAAAGGCATAAGACTCACACTAGCACCCATATCACATAGGGCCTTATCAAAATAAGTACCACCTATAACACAAGGAACCGTAAAACAACCCGGATCCTTTAGCTTAGGTGGATATTTAGAGAACATAGCCTTAGACTCTTCTACCAAAGAAACATAACCATAATCTTCAAGCTTACCCTTGTGACTCACAATTTCTTTTAAAAATTTTGCCCATGAAGGCATATCCTTAATGGCATCCACAAAAGGTATAGTTATAGTAAGTTCCTTCAAATAATTCAAAAACTTTCCAAATTGTTTATCAAGATTTCTTCTAATAAGTCTTTGAGGAAATGGCAAAACATTCAAATTAACTTTAGGTCCATCTTCCCTAGATGAGGTTATCTTTTCTTGAGGTTCATTAAGCTTATTATCATTTTCACTTGCATCCACAATATGATCATCATTCACAATAAGATTCTCATCACTTTTACTATTACTCTCAATCTTTTTTCCACTCCTTAAGATAATGGATTGAACCGATTCATGAGGCAAAAAGTCAGGTTGGCTTGGTAACTTGCCTAAAGGTTTAGCACTAGAAGTGGCTTGTTGAGCCAATTGGTTTTCAAGCATCTTATTATGAGTGACAAGTTGATCAATTTTAGTGTTTATTTGCCTAAATTGTTCCTCATTTTGCTTGTTAGTTGTCATTTGATGATTAACAAATTGCTCCATCAAATTCTCTAAATGGGATTTAGGTTGTTGGGAGTTAAAAGGTTGCTTATTTGGAAAAGGTGATGGGTTAGGTAACTTGTTCATAAGATTGTGATTATTATTAGTAGGAGGGTTCAATTGGGCATTTTGGTTAGACCAAGAAAAACCGGGATGGGTTCTCCATTGTGGGTTATAATAATTAGAATTTTGACCCATCCTTTGGTTATAGTTCCCTTGAACAAAACTTACATCTTCACTAGATCCCTCACTACAATTAACATACATATGAGGTCCACCACATTTCTCACATACATGACTCACATTTTCAACATTGAAGTGAGAATTACTTACCATTTTTGTCAAAGCTTCTACCTTAGCCGTCAAAAGATTAATGGAATCCAATTCCAAAAACCCCTTAGCCTTCGCCATAGTGGGTTCTTCTCCCATGTAACCTTGCGAGGCTAACTCTTCCAACAAGGTTTCAGCTTCCTTAGCAGTCTTCTCCAACCATTTTCCACCTGAAGCAGCATTAACAATATTTCTCTTTTCCTCCATCAACCCATTGTAAAAGATTTGAGGAATCATCCAATCCGGCAAGCCATGATGAGGACATTGCCTTTGGAGTTCCTTAAACCTTTCCCAAGAGGTATAAATGGTTTCATTAGATAATTGTTTAAATGTAGATATTTGATTTCTAAATTTTGCCGTTTTATGTGGTGGAAAATACTTATGAAGAAAAGCTTGTTTTAATTGGTCCCATGTAGTAATTGTCTCACTAGGTATACTAGCAAGCCAAATTTGAGCCTTTTCTTTTAAAGAAAACGGAAATAACCTAAGTCTAATGGCATCATTACTTACTCCATTAATTTTAAATGTAGCACACACATTAAGAAAAGTAAGGATATGAGCATAAGGGTCTTCCCCTTGCAAACCTCCAAATTGGTTATTTTGCACCATTTGAATGACAGCCGGCTTGATCTCGAAATTGTTATTAGCAATAGCCGGTGCCACTATTCCTCCAAAACTCTCCGAAATATTTGGCATCGCGAAATCACCAAGAGTTCTCCTTTCTTCACCTGCCATAATTGGAAAATTATGACCTTCCTCCAATTTAACACTTTGTTCTCCTTCTACTTGCAAATTAAATTCCTCTTGTAGCTTCCTTCTAAGTTCCCTTCACAAATCAAAACAAAATACTTTTAGTCTAAAACGATTACCAAAAACTCTAATACTAAAACAAACAAAACGCAATATAAGAATTCATACATCAAAATAACTAATATATAACATACAATCCTAAAACATCTACTCTTTTGTATCAATCAATAAAAATTCATTTTGAGCCGTTCCCCGGCAACGGCGCCAAAATCTGATGGGGATTTATTTTAACCCTTAGTCTCACTAGACTGCGTATAGAAGGAGTAGGGTGTCGATCCAAAGGGAACGGGTAAATTTTATTTTGAAATAACAACAAGTAAATGGATAGATATCAATTTCATTTATAATCATGCAATTTATATAAACTCTAAACTACTTAAGGTAATTTAAGTTGATTTTAGATAATAGATTACTTAAAAGATAGGATGAATATACATTTTAACCAACAAGTTCATCTTTGAATGAATCAACAATTGTATGAATGGTATGAATGGAGAATTTAGCCAAGGTTCTTTAAAGCAACTCTCATTGTCAATAAAGAGTATTCTTACTTAGAATCTATAAGCATTCTCATGTCATTATAGAGATAAATAAAAACCATGAAGCTCTATGCCAATTCTTTAACCCCTCAAAGTGAATCCCTTATCTCTAAGTGAATTCAATGCTTCAAGTAAATTTATTTTACTTTCCATCAAAGAATCCCAACTCTCATTGTGAATTAATTGACTAACATACTTAGTATGGTGATCAAGCATAATAAGTAAATTCAAGCACTCAAACAAACTTAAATCATAATTCATACATGAATAGAATTGATCATTCATAAGATAAAATTAAATAAATGAACAACAAACTTAATTGCATAGTTAAAATGTATCAAAAGAACATAACCACAACAATATTACAATAAAGATAGAATAAGAGTTAAGAAAACATCACTCCCCAAGTGTTTACTTTCTAATTTGACCTTCTTATGAATCTCTTATTCCTTTGGCTTTGCTCTTTTGTCATCCTCTAATAATAAGTAAAAATAGAAAATCCAAAACAACTAAATGTTCTTAAGAGAAACACAGTCAAAAGAATACGTCCTTCTTCTATTCAAGTAACCATCCCTTTAAATGTTGTTCTTCCATCTATTTATATGTATCTTCTCTACAGATATGTCCCTTGATTCTTCACGAAAGGATGCTTTTGAAAGGACATGTTGTTTGGCTGAAAAATCAGGTGCAGAAGACACATCGTTTTGCGAAGCAGTACAATTGTCCGACTCGTGAGCCTCCTCACGAGTCGTGAATCTCTTTTTTTCTCTGGAGTCGTGATCCACATCACGAGTCGTGAGCCTCCTCACGACTCGTGAATGTGCTGGCTTCTCGTGATCTCTTTCTTCGTACCGAGTCGTGACTGCCTTCACGACTCGTGAACACTTGCTTCTTCACTCGTGAGCCCTGCGCCTCCTTCTTCTCTCGTGAATGTGTTCACTACTCGTGATTCATGTCCAACTCGTGACTTCTGTCTTCAATTTCTCAAATTCTTCTCCATTTGTCCCACACTTCACCAATTTCTTCCTAAAACAAACACATACATATAAATTGAACATAAACACACGAAAATACAATTAACATTACATATTTAACTACATAAATATAAGGAAAACACACATAAAATAGTAGACATTTAACATGATATCAATAGCCAAGTTAAAGAGAATTGAATAAAAACACAACATGTGCTCATCTTTAGGTTTAATTGAGTAATGGAGTTAATTGCTCAAAAATTGAGCATAACAATTATAATGTGTGTAAAGGAGAATTAGTTTTACATCATATAACTCACACATGATACAATTTTTACTATTTAAATTGTAATAGTATGAAGATGCATATATGTTTTTATCTTAATGATATCACATGATATTATATATAGTTACAGTATTGCTATAACAACCAAGATGTGTACAATATATGGGATTTGATATATATATATATTTGATAAACGGTATGTGTATGAAAATGGTTTAATGGCTGCTTTTAGAGTTAAGTTATGGATAGATAGGCATGCCTATAGGGTAAAGTTGTAACTGTTATAGTCTGACCCCATTTAGGTGCATAGTTTGTCCCCGTTTAGGACCAACATTTTGATCCCAATGCATCCATAGGTTTTATACCTTCAGGTATCCATAGAATTCGGTACCTATGGGTATTCATATATTTGATACCTATGGGTATCCATAGTTCCTATTATCCACACCTTAGAACTTAGGCAGGCAAATTATAGGAAATGTAATGAAAATTAAAGTGCATGATTGGTAATAATGAATTACATATGCTTATAATTATATTTTGTTATCTATATTGTCTTGTTCTACTTTCATATTTGTGAAATTATTTTTATAAGTATCATGTATGCAATGTTTTAAAATTATGCATATTGTGTGATTGGCGAAGACCGTTGTGACTGGTCATTTGATATAACTTGTTCCCAACTGAACTTTGTAGCTTAGCATGGGTGTTTTATTTATATAGTTTCTTTACCTAGGACTTTTGCTCAAGGATATAATCTGCATCAGGAAGGCCAACCCAAGTCTTAAGAGAAGTTAAATGTATGAAGTCCTTATTTTGGGTCTTTTATATAACTTTTTCTTTTAAGAGCTTTTATATCAGTATGAATGTCTATATAAATAGTAAATCTTATATTGTAAAGGCTTTCTTTTATAAACCATAATAGTGTGAACATATACTGATGATAAGCTTTAACTCTCGATGAGATATATGCATAGTAATGTATAATGATGTAAGCATTATAGTGATATTATATTCTTATGCTAATTGGGGATATAGGACAAGTAAACAAGTTAAAATTTTGCTTTATGAGATATGTATGATGACATCAATAGGTTGTTGTATAGAGGGTGTTACACAATTAAAATACCCATAAAAGATAAACAATCAAAATACCCATAAAAGAATTCTTACTTTGGATAAACTATTAAGAATAAAATGAAAACTAGAGATTAAAGAGTAAAAAATAAAGGATGGGATACTTATTTGTTGATTGATGTTCACAAACTTGAAGAAAATTCACACAAATGTGGAGAAACTAAATGTTCTAGCCAAAATGGGGGGAAAAGATGAGAAGGAATGGAAAGAAGGTGAAAGGTTATAGCTAAATAGGGGTATTTAAAGAGGGATATGACTTAAAGCCCTTGGTACACGGTGAAGACTTAATGGTCTCTACTGTGTCACATGCAGCACCCCAAATGTATAGCATCAATTTATAAAGGATACTACTAAGAAAAAATGGTCTCAACCGTATACACCATTTCTATTTTAAAATTTTTAAATTGCATATGGTGGAGACAAAATGGTCTTAATCATGGACAACCTTCTACTCTAAAAATTTCAACATGCACATAGTGGAGACAAAATGGTCTCAGTCATGTACCACCTTCTGCACTAAATTTATGCAATTATACATGATGGAGATAAAATTGTCTCAACCAAATTTTTGAACATCTTCAAAATCTAACACCCTCTTTCATGCACACTTACACTACATAACTTAGCAAGCATTCAAACATAATTTATCACCACTTATTAAACTAAAACACACTAAGAAAACAAAAACTAAAAAACTAAAAAAATTAAACACA
Organism: Excoecaria agallocha; assembly: GCA_037975025.1. Lineage (NCBI taxonomy): Eukaryota > Viridiplantae > Streptophyta > Magnoliopsida > Malpighiales > Euphorbiaceae > Excoecaria > Excoecaria agallocha. The sequence goes on along the minus strand of CM075806.1, from coordinate 108,772,308 downwards.
ATTAAAGAAAAATAAATAGCTAGGTAGAGTTATAATGAGTTATGGGTTTAACAAGTTGCTAGCTCAACTTTGAACACATTCATGCAACATCCATAGGCTCAAGTCTCACAAACGCTAAATCAAACTTGAATTTATAATGAAAAATTAGTCCATGAGCTAAATCCTGGTAATTTCTTTTAAATTTTTTATCATAAAGTCAAAGCAATCCATCGATGGGGTCATCTTGGTCCTTATATGTTCCCAGCTTTTTTAATTCTAGTTTTCTTTGAAATGGATTCTTGACATTTCAAAAAAGTGAAACTTTCTTACTTAGTTTAAACTCGTCTTTTACTAACTTCTTCTCACTCCACCTTGTCTTTCTCTTCTTGTTCTCAGCAAAAACATTTGGCTTTTCTTCATAATTCGTTAACCACTTCCTAACAGTGTCATCTAACAAAACATCTTCAAGCTTTACCTTCATCATCCTTAGAGCAACTTAAACACAGCAAATTAACTCTAAGAATTTGCATGATGGATGTTATGTCACTTTGAAAACCATTTTTTCATAATTGAATCGCAAAGTAATCATTTTCTGATGCACATCTATTAATGCTCTTGGTGTGTTTATAAATGGTCACAAACTATTAACAAAATCATCCGATCCTCCTCCATTTCTAGTACCACAAAGTCCACCAAAAAATGAACTCTCCAATCTTCACTAGTAAGAAGATTGATTACCTTTATCCCTAATGCATAACTCTTTACCACTTTTCAGCATAATGGTTCTCATCTCCTCTCTTGAGTTCTAATCAACATTCACTAGAAAAGTACTATGTGGCCTTATAAAGATAAATTTTGCTATTTGCCCAATTTGTGTTTCTAATTTTCTCATCACTACATCTTGATTCCTATTCCACTATTCTTACATTTTCCACCTTATTTTTTTGTTAGACATGAATTGATTTTTGCTAGATATGAAGCTAGTAAACATACTAATAGAGAAGGGCAACATCGGGCCCATAAGTGTGAAGGCCCCTTATCCACCAAAAGGAATTCCTAGCAGTGGTGGGTGCCCATCACACTTATAAGCCACTAGCTACCCATATAGCTAGTTGATGTGGGATCCTAACATTGTTCCCTCCCTCAACAGCCGATGTTCTGGCGGCTTGTCACCCACTGGCGGCTTCTCCTTAAGAGTTCCTCTCCTAGGTCACACCCACTTGGCGGCTTCTCCCTTCTGGGTTCCTCTCCTAGGCCATACCCACTTAGTGGCTTCTCCCCTGAGGTTCCTCTCTTAGGCTGTGAATCCGGCAGGTTGGACCACTGATAGAGAAGGGCAACATCAGGCCCATAAGTGTGAAAAGCTACCTCTACTGATAGGAATTCCTTTTGGTGGATAAGGGGCTTTCACACTTATGGGCCCAATGTTGCCCTTCTCTATTAGTGGTCTAACCTGCCGAATTCACAGCCCAAGAGAGGAACCTTAGGGGAGAAGCTGCCAAATGGGTGTGGCCCAGGAGAGGAACCCAAAAGGGAGAAGCCACCAAGTGGGTATGACCTAGGAGAGGAACCCTTGGGGAGAAGTCGCCAGTGGGTGACAAGCCATCGGAACATCGGCTATTGAGGGAGGGGGTAATATTACGATCCTACATCGATTAACTGACTAGGCAGTTAGTGGCTTATAAGGGTGTTGGGCTCCCTCCACTGATAGGAATTCCTTTTGGTAGATAAGGGGCCTTCACACTTATGGGCCTGATGTTACCCTTCTCTATTAGTGGTCGGACCTGTCGGATCTATGACCCAAAAGAGGAACCTCGGGGGAGAAGCCACCAAGTGGGTGTGGCCCAGGAGAGAAACCCAGAAGGGAGAAGTCGCCAAGTGGGTGTGACCCAGGAGAGGAACCCATAGGGAAAAGCCACCAGTGGGTGACAAGTCGCCTGGACGTCGACTGTTGAGGGAGGGGGCAATGTTACGATCCCACATTGATTAACTAACTAGACAGTTAATGGCTTATAAGGGTGTTGGGCTCCCTCCACTGATAGAAATTTCTTTTGGTGGATAAGGGGCTTTCACAGTTATGGCCTGATGTTGCCCTTTTCTATCACATATCCTCTAGATTTGCTTTTGCATCTTATGGTAGGGGTTATCTAGGTTGGAATCCAAGTGGTTGAAAGTGTGTTTGGTGGACTTACGATTCTTGGTAATGAATCTTTACTGAGGAAGTTTGGTATTGTGGATTGTAACTTTGGTGGTGGCTACCTTAAGCATGTATAGGTGCATTTAATGGGATTTTTGGTTTGGTGTTTGAGGTGGAAGCTTGGTTACCCTCTCTCCATGAAAAATAAGATGATTCCTCTAGTTGGGATTGTAGTGGTTACTAAATGGGTCACTCTTCTTAAAATCATTCAAGGCATTCACTTCTCCCATTCCTTGAGTGTAAGATTTAATTGCCTTTGATTCACTCCCTAAGTTACCTCCTTCAAATGCATTCCCATATTAACTAACTACTGAAACATTTTGAATTTTTAGACCATTGATCCCTTTCTTCAGTAACTCCATTTGAGCCTTTAACATAGCAATTTCATCTACACTATGAACTCCTTATCTTTTGGACAATACCTTTGTTATGGCCCATTAAACTTCATTCATTGTAATCTCTTCAAGAGGCAATAATGCCTCTTTATATATTTTGTTTATAAAGCTACCTTTGGATGCTGCATCCAATAAAGATCTTATGTTAGGGTTGCACGCTGCATAAAATTTTAACATTAATTAGTTCGTTACAATTTCATGGTATGGATAACTTTTCAACAATCTTCTTAAACTTTCCTAAGCTTCATGGAAGGATTCTTCATTCAATTACTGGAAATTGTAGATGTTATTCCTTATACTAGCTATCTTGGTAAGTGGGAAAAACCAAACCAATAATTTTTCTTGCATTTGCTCCTATGATCAAATAGATTGACTTAGTATCATAAACAATCAATCTCTTACTTTCCTTATGAGTGTTAAGGGAAAGAGCTTCTGCCATTGACACCCTTTGAATTTTGATCGTGTCACTTATCTCTAAGAAGATATCTAAGTGTAGGATTAGGTCCTTAATCTCCGATCCTGAAAATTGGTTCCTTTAAACCGTGGTGATCATTGCTAGTTTTAGCTTAAAATATTGTTGTCGAGGCAACACTACCATCCTATGCTCCTCATTCCACCTTGGAGTGGCATAATTTCGAATGGTCTTTAGTGGTTAACCATTGTGATTTCTCTCATGTTGTTGCCCTTCTCCTTTTTCATTCTCAAGAGGCATATTAAGATTTGGTGGATCATCCATGTCTTGATTTTGTCTGCTTTTTTGATGCAAGGCCCTTTTGATTTTAGGGTCAAATGGTGCTAAATATTATTGCAAGCTCAATCTATTCATACACTAAAATCACTTGAAAAGAATAGGTAAACAAAAGTAAATAAAGGAAAACATATGAAAATAATCAATCAAATATGTAGATAAGCACTCCAAATTCCCCAACAATGGTGCCAAAAATTTGGTTGGTTGTTCAGCAAATGCACTGAATAGATAAGTAATATAGTGGAGTATATTTAAGACCCCAAAGAATATTTTATCCAAAGACCGGCCTTATGCAAAATTACTTGATTGATTATGATTATGTGTTAAATAATTTTTCTGGTGTATAATGGTGCGAGTTATGTTTACCAATTTTAAACAACTAAAATTAAAATGAACAAAACAAAAGTGTAAGATTAACAAATGTAGTAAAACATAGAGTCTAAAAGACTTAGAAATAAAAACGTTGCTTTGAAATCAAATCCTTCCCGTAGCCAATGTAAGATTTATTTTAACATAAAATTATATATTTTAGATGTGGATGACCTAACTAAACCCAGGTTTCCTATTTCAGAACCAACTATTCTAACTACCCAATTTCCAATTCGAGAGAAAATCTGATAGCTAGCTTAAGCATGAGTCTATATATCTTAGATATAAGTTAGTTTCCCATTCCAAAGCCAACCAACTCAATATCCATTTATTTTCCTCACTATTTTCAAATCTATAACACATTAATTTAAGATCTAACATCCCCCATTTTGGAATTATCATCAAATATACAACAAAGCATGTAAAAACAAAGCATACATGATATCTACTTCAAACAAGCATAAATCCATTAACTTGAATAATATTAACAGTATAAATACTTGAATAACATCGATATCAAGATAAGAACAAGGGAAAGAAGCATTTGTAACCATATTTAAGCAAATGAGTTCATTGTCTTACATGGATATGGGAATTCAAATATCCCCAAATAACTAGGAGACTACTCACTATACATAATGCAAAAAGCAAGGATAAAGGAAGAAGAAACTCTTAAACCCATTTTTTAAAGATAGATCAAAATTTGGAGCAGTTTTTTGTCTTTCTTCCAAGCTAAGCTTGAATGAAACCAACACTATACTGCTATAAACTATACATATATGTAGTATTCTTATTGTAAGTTTTCACTAGTATAACCTAAGTATAAAACCCTAGAAATCTACAGGTAAAGCTAAGAACTATGTACTAAAACTAAAAATAAATGAAAGAACTTAAAAAGTGAAACACCCTAAACCACATCTTTACTATAAATAATACAATCTACATCATTTTATCCAAATAATCATATAACTAATATACTAATCAGGATTCTTACATCTTTACTGTACATTTAAATTTGAATAAGCATATTGACTTCATATGCAATCCCAGTATCTTAATAATTATACTATATCATCATACTTTAGCCATTTTTCTTTCATGTGTAGCATTCAGCATTTCAGCACATTTATATAGAGTATTATAGCTTCTAGATGCATGCATAAACCAGCATTCTCACTATGAGCTTATTACAAACTTCATTTCCATATAACTTACATATACATATATTACAACCCTTATACATATTAAAACATGTAAGGAACTAAACAAGATTTATCAAAAGTTTCCTACATCCACTTCTATAGACTGGTGTTGGCCTGTCCTGATGCAGAAAAAGTTCCTTTGCAAAAGCCTTGACTACCAAAAACCTACACGGATCAAAATAACCCGTGCTAAGCTATACAGCTTAGTGGGGAATTCTAAACATGAAAGACAACCACTCACAATGGTCGTCAAAAATATAGGACATATAAAACAATTGAATAATAATAATATTTACATGTCAAGAAAAAGTAAAAGATAGCATACTTGATTACATACAATTCATGATGAGATCTGTATATAATGTAAATAGATACCAACTCATGCTTATGGAACCGCAATTAAACAAGATAAATCATATATCAGAAGCATAGTTCATACGGTAATTAACTGTGAAATATTAATGCTTTTCCTTAGCCTGCTTAGGTTCTAAGAGTGGATAACGGGATCAGTGGATACCCGAAAGTATCAACGGTAGATATCCGAAGATATCAAAACTATGGACCCAATCAGGGCCAACTATACGGTGGACCGGTCAAGGACCCAAAAGGGTCAAGCAACAACCCAAATGAGTTGTACAAGATCCAGCAGGATCAACTATACTGTGGACCTAAAAAGGTCGACTGTGGCAGCTGCAATTCCCTATAGGCGCCTATCTATCCACATCTGAACTCTATTGCAGGCAATACTTTATTCATGCTCATACACTCATATACATAATCATATCATAAACTTGATCATATTCTCATTCAGCATCTCACATATTCATAGTCATGCTAAAACATCATCTATCTCATAGGGCAAATACATGCTCGTACACTCATAAACATAATTATAAATATACATACCTGTAGGTACATTCGCATATAGTAGGCTTATTCTTATAAGCATGTTTATCTATATATATGCCTTTATCATCATTCAACTCATGTGCACTTTCATATTATAGGATTACATATGTGTACATCAATTTGGCATATAACAATCATGTACAAATCTAATTATATGTATAAGTTAGATATTTTCATCACTAATATTTATTTATGTACACATACGAATGTATATATATGCCTATAAATCCTTCATTTATAGTCATATTACATGCTCTATCCAATTTATTTTACAATCACATAAACAACTTTTTATTTCAATTAATTAAAAGTCATAGAATAAAATATCACAAAAATCTGCACAGGGCAGCATTCTGGACTCGACTTGTGAGCCAAATTTGAAATTGAAGATGTCATTTTTAGGCAAAATGGACTTCTACAATCTTATTCCCCTATGTGTCTAGTTTCCAGAGCATCAAAATTAATCTTAATATCTGGTCTATAACTCGATTTATTTAAAAAACACTGTAGGCTGTTCATAGAACCAAAACAGTGGGGGCTGTCACTTATAAAAATTCATAGCATAAAATCAAGAGATATTTAGACCAACATTTCTTCATAAAAAACGTACTCCTAGGTATCTAGTGTACTCATAATTTTACAGAATAATATTTTGACTTCTCTACTATTACTTATGCCGAAAATACCAACATCTGTACCCTAACAGTCCCAACAGATTCAACGAATTTCATGCTAATTATTTGACAAACTTACAAATAAAATTAGGCATTACTTCCTTCATATAAAATCTGTCTTTATGAGTCTAGTTTTCATATAAATTAATTTCATGTCATTATGATCATTTTACATACAGATATCTCAATTTTTCCCCAACCTGGTCCAGAATCCGAATTTAGAAGTTTTCCTAAATTCAATAAATCATAAAAAATATCTAGAGGCCGAATTTGAGTGTGATTTCTTCTTATGAAATCTTTGTATATAAGTATAGTTTAAGACCCAATTGGAATCATCTAATTATTTATTCTCAAACTCAAGATATTACCAAAATAGTACAACTAGGTCCAGTGAACTCAAACCCAGAATTTTTAAGACTCACATGCATTTCTTATCTTGTGTTCTCTTTACTTTTCTCTAGATTTCAAGCCAACCACAACATGTTCCAGTAGATAATTTCAAATGCAATATGAATAATCCTAAGTTCCCATACCTTAGCCAAAAACAACAACAAAATCTCTATGTCTTTAACTTCTTGCAATCTCTTTCCCTTTGTTCTTTCTTCCTTCCTCTTCTCCTTCACAAACATCATCATCATTCAAATTTCCAACACTTATTTAATATTCTCTTCAATCAAAATGAAAAGAAAAGAGAAGAAGATGATGAAGGATTCATTAACATAATAATTACCTTAGCTTAATGCCTTAAACTCTTGATGAACCAACAAAATTATCACCTAATTTTCTTGAGATGATCTAGTAGAGATAAAAGAAAGAAGAAGAAGATGAATTTCTGGATTTCTCTCTTCAAAATGCCGACCTCCCTCTCTAATTCTCACTTTCTCTTTCATTCCACTAACACACACACATATATATAGTGCTTTGGTAAATGTCCTCTTTAATCCCTCAAGATTTTGCATGTCACATTAAAACCATGCACCTTTTTGCATGTTATAAAGTGACCTCCCCACTAACTCTTTTTCTTAAATTGACCTCTCAATTATTCATTTATCCACATTTGCCTCTAAAGATGCTGTAATTGCAAATTTACCCCAAAATAATACTTTTTACTTCAATTGCACCCTCAATTAATATTAAACCTTATTCATAAATTTTATTTTCATGCAATTAACATAATAATTTACCCCATTGACCCTTACTCATACAAAATTCTCATTTAAAAATATGCAAATTAAATTAGGGTTATGTTAGGGGCCTTACAATTCTCTCCCCCTTAAAGAATTTCGTCCTCGAAATTCATACCTGATTCAAACAATTGAGGATATTGCTTTCTCATAGCTGCCTCTGGTTCTCAAGTTACTTCTTGTACACCATGATGTTGCCAGAGTACTTTAACCAGAGGGATCTGCTTGTTTCTCAATTGCCTGATCTCCCTAGCCAGGATTTCCTTCGGTTCCTCATCATAAGTGAAATCCGGTTGTAACTGAATATCTTGAACTTGTAACTTGTGAGATTCATCCGAGCGATATCTTCGAAGCATAGATACATGAAACACGTCATGAAGCTTGGCCAATTCCATAGGAAGAGCCAACCTGTAAGCCACTGGTCCGACTCTTTGAAGAATTTCATACGGACCAATGAATCTCGGACTGAGTTTTCCCTTTTTTCCAAATCTAAGCACTTTTCTCCAAGGAGATACCTTCAAAAATACTTTGTCACCCACCTGGTACTCGATATCCCTTCTTTTAAGGTCAGCATATGATTTCTGCCTGTCACTCGCTTCTTTCAGCCTCTGCTTGATAACTTGAACCTTTTCTTCTGTATCTCTAACAAGGTCAGGACCAATTAACTTACATTCGGTCAACTCAGTCCAGCAGACTGGAGTTCTACATTTTCTGCCATATAAAGCCTCATATGGTGCCATTTGAATACTCTTCTGATAGCTGTTATTATAAGCAAATTCCATTAAGGCTACATATTTATCCCAACTTCCAGAAAACTCCAAAGCACATCCCCTCATCATATCTTCGAGAATCTGAATAACCCTTTCGGATTGCCCATCCGTTTGAGGATGAAAAGTTGTACTGTACTTGAGCTATGTTCCCAAAGCTTGCTGTAAACTCTGCCAAAATCTCGATGTAAACCTTGGATCTCGATCCGAAATTATAGACACAGGTATACCATGTAACCGTACAATCTCATTCACATACAATTCTGCAAGCCTATCCATGGAATAATCTGTTCGAACCGGTAAAAAGTGAGCTACTTTTGTTAACTTATCCACTATTACCCAAACAGCATCATATTTCCTTTGAGAAAGAGGCAAACCGGTAACAAAATCCATGGTAATGTCTTCCCACTTCCACTGTGGAATCGGAATGGGATTCAGAAGACCTGAAGGAAACTGATGTTCTGCTTTCACTTGCTGACATGTTAGACATTTAGAAACATAATCAACAATATCCTTCTTCATGCCAGGCCACCAGTAAAACTGTCTCAACTCTTGATACATCTTGTTCCCACCTGGATGCATAGTAAATGCAGTATTATGTGCTTCATGCAACAATATTCTTTTCACTTCTTTGTCATCAGGAATACACAACCTGTTATGGTAGTATACACCACCATCTTCTTTCACTGAAAAACTAGATTGATTACCTTCACAAACTGCTTTAACAATCGGTTGTAACTTTACATCATCCTTCTGAGCATCAATCATTGTCTGCCTAACCGTAGGCTTAACTTTAAGCTGTGCTAGTAATGCACCATCAGAAGCAAATTTCCATCTGCACTGTTTTAACATCAATACTGCCATTGACTTACGACTCAAGGCATCAGCAACGACATTTGCTTTTCCTGGGTGGTAGTCAACTATACAATCATAATCTTTGAATAGTTCCAACCATCTCCTCTGCCTCAAATTAAGTTCTTTTTGAGTAAGCAAGTACTTGAGGCTTTTATGATCAGTATAAATCCTGCATTTTTCCCCATACAAGTAATGTCGCCAAATCTTTAAAGCAAATACCACAGCTGCCAGTTCTAAATCATGAGTCGGGTAGTTCTGTTCATGTGATTTCAACTGTCTAGATGCATAAGCTACAACTTTACCATCTTGCATCAATACATAACCCAAACAAACCTTAGATGCATCACTGTACATTGCATACTCTTTCCCTGCCACAGGTTAAGTCCACACTGGAGCTTCAGTCAACATTTTCTTCAACCTTTCAAAGCTTGCTTGACAATGATCAGACCATTCAAACTTAATATTCTTTCTTAACAGCTTAGTGAGGGGTGAAGCAATGACAGAAAAACCCTTCACAAAACGACGATAATAACCTGCCAACCCAAGAAAACTTCTAATTTCATGCACATTCCTGGGTGGTCTCCAATTAACAATAGCTTCAATTTTATTTGGATCAACCCTAACACCTTCAGCAGATACAACATGACCTAGGAAAGAAACTTCCTTAAGCCAGAAGTCACACTTACTCAATTTGGCATACAACTCATTTTCTTTCAAAGTTTGTAATACAATTCTCAGATGTTCAACATGTTCAGCTTCATTTTTGGAGTAAATTAATATGTCATCAATAAATACTACAACAAATTGATCCAAGTAGGGTCTGAATACCCTATTCATGAGATCCATGAATGCAGCAGGAGCATTAGTCAACCCAAATGGCATGACTAAAAATTCATAATGCCCATAACGAGTTCTAAATGCAGTCTTAGGAACATCCCCATCTTTAACTCAGAGCTGATAATATCCTGATCGCAAATCTATCTTTGAAAACACACCAGCACCACTTAACTGATCAAATAAATCCTCTATTCGTGGCAAAGGATAATTGTTCTTCACTATCACTTTGTTCAACTGTCTATAATCGATACACATTCTCATAGACCCATCCTTCTTCTTAACGAATAAAACCGGAGCACCCCAAGGTGACACACTGGGTCTGATGAAACCTTTGTCTAATAATTCCTGTAATTGAACCTTCAACTCTTTTAATTCAGATGGAGCCATTCTGTATGGTGCCCTAGAGATCGGGGCTGTACCAGGTAACTGATCAATAGATAACTCAACATCTCTTTCTGGGGGAAGACCAGGTAATTCCTCAGGAAATACTTCTGGAAATTCTTTCACAATCGGTATTTTGTCAAGCTCCACTGTATCCCTTTTTGAGTCAAGGACTAAAGCTAAAAATGCTTCACATCCTTTTCTAAGGCAACGTCTAGCTTGCATTGCTGATATAACATTAGTTGATAGCTTAGAACAATTGCCTTCTACTACCACTTCCTTTCCTTCATCATTCCTGAGGGTTACTGTTTTCATTTCACAATTCACCACTGCATGATGCTTGGATAACCAATCCATTCCCAAAATTACATCAAACTCATGAAAAGGCAATACAATCAAATTTGCTGGAAACTCTCTCCCTTGAACTACTATAGGACAGTCTTTACACACCTTATTAACAATTGTACTATGTCCCAATGGACTAGTTACACATACATCAAAATCTAACTGTTGTGTTTTAAAACTAGCTCTACCCGAAACCCCAATACAAACATAAGAATGAGTAGAGCCAGGATCAATAAGTGCATGTATGTTACAATTATAAAGAGAAAAAGTACCAGCTATGACGTCTGGAGCATTCTGTTCCTCCCGAGCCTTTATTGCATAAGCTCGTCTAGCAACCATTTGAGTAGGAGGTCTATCAACTGTTTCTGACATATTCTGGGACTGAGATCCATGATGATCTGGTCCAAACCTTCCTCTGCCTCTACCTCTTCCAGATAGGGGTGCATTAGAAGCTCCCCTTCTATTTTGTTGCTTAAAACCCTGATCCGACTTCAAAGGACAATTTGCCATAAAATGATCAGCACTGCCACATCTAAAGCATTCTCCAGCCAGTTTCCTGAAACTACCCCAATGATGCCTGAAACAATGGGAACACTCAGGTGCTTGTCTCCCACTCTGTCTTCCTGAAGCTTCCTTCTCATTTTTAAACTTGGCAAAAGATTCTTGTTTCTTTCCTTTATTAGAAGAACTGAAAATAGATCCTGCAGGCTGACTTCCTTGAGTTTCTCTAAATCTTTTTCCAGTAGATGATCCTTCCCTGGAACCACTTCTTTTATGCTCCCTCTCTCTTTTAGCTATCTCATACTTTTCAATTTTCATAGCAGTTGTGACCAGTTGATTAAAATCTACCACATTTAAGGATGTGAATCCGAACAATTTTTCTTTGATTCGGTCATTTAGCCCATCTTCAAAGTGCCTGCATTTAAATACTCCTGTCAACATCTCTTTGGGAACATATTTGCATAATCGGCTAAATTCCTTTTCATATTCAGCCACAGATAGAGCTTTTTGCCTCAGACTCAGAAACTGCTTCAATTTCTCCTCCTTGTAAGCCTCAGTAACATATTTTTTTCTGAACTCCCCCTCAAAGAATTCCCAAGTAAGTGGATCAGGTAACTGAGGTTGTCTCAAAATCAACTTCCACCAATCATATGCCATGCCTTGAAGTAAGGACACAGCACAAGATACCTTATGATTTGCAGGACAGTTTATTTCATCAAATATCCTCTCCAGTCTTTCTAACCAGAACTCAGCTTCTTCAGATTGTTCTAGATTGGTGCCCATAAATTCTTGTGCCCCATGCTTTCTAATTTCAGAGATTGGAGCCTTGGGCATGGTCATTCTTTGCAGAATCTGGGCCATATCCTGAGAAATTTTTAACAAGGTCTCTCCAGGAACTGCGGTATGAGTTTCATTTCGATGCGAAGAGGAAGTCATTGGATTAGGAGGATTTGATCTAACCGGTAAATTACTTTCAGCTGATTCTTCTATAGTATCCCTAGTGGAGTTCTCCATCTTTAATCTATAAGAAAACAGGAACTTCTGCATTAGGCCAACGCAACACTATCTCATATTAAAAGATCTTATACTTACATTGCCCAGAAAAGGCTAAACCTGGCTCTGATACCAAATTGAAACACCCTAAACCACATCTTTACTATAAATAATACAATCTACGCCATTTTATCCAAATAATCATATAACTAATATACTAATCAGGATTCTTACATCTTTACTGTACATTTAAATTTGAATAAGCATATTGACTTCATATGCAATCCCAATATCTTAATAATTATACTATATCATCATACTTTAGCCATTTTTCTTTCATGTGTACCATTCAGCATTTCAGCATATTTATATAGAGTATTATAGCTTCTAGATGCATGCATAAAACAACATTCTCACTATGAGCTTATTACAAACTTCATTTCCATATAACTTACATATACATATATTACAACCCTTATACATATTAAAACATGTAAGGAACTAAACAAGATTTATCAAAAGTTTCCTACATCCACTTCTATAGACTGGTGTTGGCCTGTCCTGATGCAAAAAAAGTTCCTTTGCAAAAGCCTTGACTACCAAAAACCTACACGGATCAAAATAACCCGTGCTAAGCTATACAGCTTAGTGGGGAATTCTAAACATGAAAGACAACCACTCACAATGGTCGTCAAAAATATAGGACATATAAAACAATTGAATAATAATAATAATATTTACATGTCAAGAAAAAGTAAAAGATAGCATACTTGATTACATACAATTCATGATGAGATCTGTATATAATGTAAATAGATACCAACTCATGCTTTTGGAACCGCAGTTAAACAAGATAAATCATATATCAGAAGCATAGTTCATACGGTAATTAACTGTGAAATATTAATGCTTTTCCTTAGCCTGCTTAGGTTCTAAGAGTGGATAACGGGATCGGTGGATACCCGAGAGTATCAACGGTAGATATCCGAAGATATCAAAACTATGGACCCAATCAAGGCCAACTATACGGTGGACTGGTCAAGGACCCAAAAGGGTCAAGCAACAACCCAAATGAGTTGTACAAGATCCAGCAGGATCAACTATACTGTGGACCTAAAAAGGTCGACTGTGGCAGCTGCAATTCCCTATAGGCGCCTATCTATCCACATCTGAACTCTATTGCAGGCAATACTTTATTCATGCTCATACACTCATATACATAATCATATCATAAACTTGATCATATTCTCATTCAGCATCTCACATATTCATAGTCATGCTAAAACATCATCTATCTCATAGGGCAAATACATGCTCGTACACTCATAAACATAATTATAAATATACATACCTGTAGGTACATTCGCATATAGTAGGCTTATTCTTATAAGCATGTTTATCTATATATATGCCTTTATCATCATTCAACTCATGTGCACTTTCATATTATAGGATTACATATGTGTACATCAATTTGGCATATAATAATCATGTACAAATCTAATTATATGTATAAGTTAGATATTTTCATCACTAATATTTATTTATGTACACATACGAATGTATATATATGCCTATAAATCCTTCATTTATAGTCATATTACATGCTCTATCCAATTTATTTTACAATCACATAAACAACTTTTTATTTCAATTAATTAAAAGTCATAGAATAAAATATCACAAAAATCTGCACAGGGCAGCATTCTGGACTCGACTTGTGAGCCAAATTTGAAATTGAAGATGTCATTTTTAGGCAAAATGGACTTCTACAATCTTATTCCCCTATGTGTCTAGTTTCCAGAGCATCAAAATTAATCTTAATATCTGGTCTATAACTCGATTTATTTAAAAAACACTATAGGCTGTTCATAGAACCAAAACAGTGGGGGCTGTCACTTATAAAAATTCATAGCATAAAATCAAGAGATATTTAGACCAACATTTCTTCATAAAAAAACATACTCCTAGGTATCTAGTTTACTCAGAATTTTACAGAATAATATTTTGACTTCTCTACTATTACTTATGCCGAAAATACCAACATCTGTACCCTAACAGTCCCAACAGATTCAACGAATTTCATGCTAATTATTTGACAAACTTACAAATAAAATTAGGCATTACATCCTTCATATAAAATCTGTCTTTATGAGTCTAGTTTTCATAGAAATTAATTTCATGTCATTATGATCATTTTACATACAGATATCTCAATTTTTCCCCAACCTGGTCCAGAATCCGAATTTAGAAGTTTTCCTAAATTCAATAAATCATAAAAAATATCTAGAGGCAGAATTTGAGTGTGATTTCTTCTTATGAAATCTTTGTATATAAGTATAGTTTAAGACCCAATTGTAATCATCTAATTATCTATTCTCAAACTCAAGATATTACCAAAATAGTACAACTAGGTCCAGTGAACTCAAACCCAGAATTTTTAAGACTCACATGCATTTCTTATCTTGTGTTCTCTTTACTTTTCTCTAGATTTCAAGCCAACCACAACATGTTCCAGTAGATAATTTCAAATGCAATATGAATAATCCTAAGTTCCCATACCTTAGCCAAAAACAACAACAAAATCTCTATGTCTTTAACTTCTTGCAATCTCTTTCCCTTTGTTCTTTCTTCCTTCCTCTTCTCCTTCACAAACATCATCATCATTCAAATTTCCAACACTTATTTAATATTCTCTTCAATCAAAATGAAAAGAAAAGAGAAGAAGATGATGAAGGATTCATTAACATAATAATTACCTTAGCTTAATGCCTTAAACTCTTGATGAACCAACAAAATTATCACCTAATTTTCTTGAGATGATCTAGTAGAGATAAAAGAAAGAAGAAGAAGATGAATTTCTGGATTTCTCTCTTCAAAATGCCGACCTCCCTCTCTAATTCTCACTTTCTCTTTCATTCCACTAACACACACACATATATATAGTGCTTTGGTAAATGTCCTCTTTAATCCCTCAAGATTTTGCATGTCACATTAAAACCATGCACCTTTTTGCATGTTATAAAGTGACCTCCCCACTAACTCTTTTTCTTAAATTGACCTCTCAATTATTCATTTATCCACATTTGCCTCTAAAGATGCTGTAATTGCAAATTTACCCCAAAATAATACTTTTTACTTCAATTGCACCCTCAATTAATATTAAACCTTATTCATAAATTTTATTTTCATGCAATTAAAATAATAATTTACTCCATTGACCCTTACTCATACAAAATTCTCATTTAAAAATATGCAAATTAAATTAGGATCATGTTAGGGGCCTTACAAAAAGTCCCATTTGAATCGAAAATAATGCAACTTTTAAAGGGTTTGAAGAGGCATAAGGTGGATACACTTTAGTCTCAGCCATGTGCAATCAGTTAAAAAAGTACTGCAGCATTAGTACACGATGGAGATACTTTGCTCTTAACTATGTACACCCTTCTAGATTAAACTACTTCAAATATTATCTAGTACACAATGGAGACACTTTGGTCTCTACCATATGCTTTAATGAAACGATGTAGATTGGCGATTTTGTAGGGCATAAGGCTAAGACACTTTGGTCTTTACCGTGTGCAAGTAAAATTCTTGCACAAAAGTTAAAATTATGACAATAGGGACACCAAAACTTGATAAATCTCAATATTATCCTATTTGGCATAAAAAGAAGAATTAAACACATAAAATGTGAAAAACATGCAAAATAAGATATAAACATAGATAAAAATACACTAAAATTAAACACTAAATTAGAGTTATAAAGCATATTGGAAATGAACCACAACTTGAATTAGATGTTACAAGAGTTAATCGAACATAAAATGTCAAGAGATAATAAAGAGAAATGCAATTGAGAGAAAGGGAAGTAAGGGGATAGAAAGGGTGGAAACAAGTAAATGAAAAAAAGTATTAGAAAAGTATTTTGCTAGCTCTATATCTAGAAAAAGAGTTCATATTATGTAGTTAACATCAATCCTAAATGCATCACAACCTATGCAAGGATTATTTGGCCGAGATAGAGGAGTTTAAGCTTATAGATGTCCATATTGTTCCAAAAACAATTAGGGTGTGTATCGAGTTATTAAAGAAGCTTGTTTCAGATGCGAGCACTCATATCATTTTGTCATGAATTGCTTGAAATAGGAAAAGTAATGTTGCCCATCATAAATGAGTGAAAAGAAGTTTAATGTTCTAATTATATCTTAAGGAGAAGAGGTAAACCATAGTGAAGGGGCCTAAACTATAGAATGAACAAGACATCAACAATGAAAATCCTGGTATTTTATTTTCTCATCTTTTGATACTTATATATATTAATGGGCTTTGATAATGTGAATACATGTATGTATATTTTGGATATTAGATAAAGTGAGAGTTTTAAGGATGGTTTGTATAAAATAAAAAATCAAGCTCCCTACCCTTATTGTTATGAGTGTAAAGGGTAGTGTACTTAGTGGGGTTCCATTTTTAACTTGAATAAATATGATGTGTATGTAACTAGTTTTTAGATTATAGTATATGTGTATGAAGAGAGTATATGGAGGTTATATTAATATGTTATGTCAAAAAGAATTTATATGAACTTGATAACATTATCCTTATATGAATTTGATAAAATATAAGGGTTCAGATTGGGTATGGTGCTTTGTATACCTATCAGTAGCTTCTTAATGGCAGGGGCAATTGATTAAGCATTTTATAACATGGTTCGGGATAAACATTCACAATATATGAGAACATGCATTCTCATTCTATTACATACATGAAATCATCATCCTTTCATAGCACTGTATTAGCATTAACTTCATTTAACAAGATATAAAAAGCATTAAATTATATGCATATACCCCAACTGAAAAGGAAACTGATAGGATATTCATTAAGTGCATTAATAATATGATAGCAAGAGAAGGTTACTATCATAAAGAAATAAAATTAGATAGAATCCAAATATGATAAAGTAAAGAAAAATAAATAAGGAGAAATAGTATTGGATAAAGTTTAATTATGATAAAGACAAAGTTATAAAAAGGTAATGAAAAGATTTGATAAATACCATAAGTATGAATTTCAAGGATAAAAATCTTTTAAGGAGGAGAGAAATGTGAGATCTCTACATATACCTTGGGAGAATGTACACATGTATGTGTTGAAAGGGCATTATGATTAATATCTGATAGGTTAGTCAATGAATTGTAAAAGGGGACACAAAGGTAATTATCTTAAAAGAGAAAAGGGTAATATGTTCCTATATGTACTTAATTAGAATAATTAAAAAGGAAAAGAGGAAATTTTAGGGTTGGAATAGGAAATTGAATAAAAAGAGGGAGCTAAGTGTAATTTACATAGTGTTAACAAGTGGCCCAACGAGAGAAAGGCACCTAGCCTCCCTAGACTTTTTTTTTGAGAAAGGAAGAAAATTCAAAGAATTTAAGGAAGGAATGACCAACCACTCTGAAGAATAAGGGCAGCCATTTTTCTCCTTACAATTCCTCTAAATAACCCATAAATAACCTATAAAATTTAACCCTAGCATTTGAAAGGAGACAAAATTTAATGGTTGTAAAATTAAATTTAAGGAAGTAAATAAATATTCATATCTATAATTTCTTCAATGTCAAAGGAGAAACACAAAAGGCAAGGTGAAAGAGTTAGAGAGATATTAAAGAATGTGTTATGCTTATTAAAGGTATGGAAACTTCTAGCATTTTATGTGTCTGTGATTGTTTCTATTTAAGGTATTGAGATGGCATGTTAGATGCAATAATGAGTTGGAAACATGGATATGAAGTTTAATTATGCTAAAGAACCGAAATATGAGAGTTATTCTTAAGATAGAAAAAAATTTCCTAGGGTTCACTTAACCTAGCAGGACATTTTTATCTATAACTTGAGATTTTAAGCTTTAAATTAAGTAATTCTAGTTATGATAGAAGCTAGACTTATAACGCCAAATTTCACATGAATAAGTCAAAGTTTAATTTAGCATCCAAGCCTATCAAACTTTAGTTTGAAAACTATACATGCTTGTTGCCCTATAATTAGAAGCAGTTTACAGTATTTTATGAATATCTTGAGATTTAGAAGTGTAAACAAGATTATTTTTTATTATTCAAAACTTAAAAACACAGTGAAATAGATTTGTAGAAGACCACTTTGCCTAAAAAATTCATTTGCTATGTCAAAAGTTCATTGTACGGTAAGGCAAAATAGTTGCCAAAATAAACTCAGCAAGGACACTCTTCATCCTTATCGAGTTGCAAATCCCTAGAATAGATAGAATCGATTAACTCAATAGGGATATCCACCATTCCCATCATGTTACCCATCATCTTAATTAAGTCACATGCTCCTAAACAGGGCATAATAAATCAACTCGGTAGGGCAAAAGCTTATCCCAACTTAGTCACCTCCTATTTAGGGCCAAATTAGAGTTTTATGCCTTAGAACACTACCAAAAGTCACCTAAACATTTTTTTAAAAAAATTTAGAGAACCTTAAATATGAAATCAAGGGTAATAGGTGGCATGAAATGTATGTAGAGCATAATGGATTATTGAAATAAAATTATAAACAAACCTTAACACAAAGGAATATAAACATAAAAGTTAGTTAGGCCATCACTTAGCCACACACCAACTTTATCTATGTAACCAATGTAACTAGAACATGAGAGTACCAATGAAGATATGTATACTTGAATATGCATAAATTTACATACACACACACATACATATATATAGGGATATAATAGGCTATAAAAAACAGTGGATGATAACCTATTGAAATGTAGTTACAAAGTAATTCAAATCATAAGAAATTATATTTACATAATTTGGTTTAAAGGCTAGTCATAAAAATGTAAATTAATGACCAATGCTACATTAACATGATTACTGAGGGATACACATATGCCCATAATTTGGAATCTCAATTCAAAATATGTATGAAGAAGCAAACAGGACTATAAAAACATGCAAATATGTATGGATATGCACATGATATTAATAGGTATAGATAGGCATTGGCTTAAGAATGAGAGTGTTCTTGCTATATCAACTCAATTGGACATGTAGCAATATGTTTAAATATAAAGATGCATAAGGTTTATAAGTGAATCATATAGATAGGCATATACATGATATATATGTGTGTGTGTGTGTGTGTGTGTGTGTGTGTGTGTGTGTGTGTTAGTCTCGATATAAGTATAGCCATTATAAACATATCGCATAAGTATGGAAATGAAAAATGTATGCATGGAGATATATGCATATCTAATGTATGTTTTAATTCCATTGTGTGCCTTGAGGAGAAATGGAAGTGTGTGCACAAATTATTTGGATAGTGAAATAGATGATAGCAGAAGAATAAATGTCCCATTCATATATACATGACAAGTTTTATGCTTCCACAATAATTATAAATGTAAGATATATGCACAAGAACATGTAAATAAATTATATGTTTATAGATGTTTATATATGATTGGATGAATGACTTATGTGCATACATGATTGGGTGAATGAATTATACAGTTGAAAATAGAAAAGTAAATAGAGTAAAAAAAGATGTTACAGTTGCCTGGCCTACATCATTGTCTAAGTCTTAAATAGATAGGCATGCCCATAAGGGTATCTTGCAGCTGCCATAGTTTTAACCTCATTTGGATCTATAGCATTGTATTAATCTCGTTTGGGTCAATAGTCGATCCCGTTTATGTCCACTTGATCAGTCCATAGTATAAAGCTGACCCCATTTGGGTCCATAGTTCGATACTTTTGGGTATCTTTATTATACCTTTGGGTACTATAGTATCGCTTGTTATCTACATCCTTAGAAAGGTACAAGCTTACTAAAGGATATGAGAAATGCATTATAAAGGACAATATGACAAACATGATATGATATTTGTATAGTAGATGGCAAGGATAATTGCATAGTAAATGGTAAACATGAAGTTAGTTAAAGTTATCTTTTAAACATGTAACCCTATAATATTATAATATCACATGTATGTTATTATGGTTGCAATTACATAATTCCTACTGTACTAAAGTCCATAATTTATGCATTAACATGTAAAATTGTGTAGTGGCTTATCATTGATTATATTTGCAAATATACATTTTTCTTAGTATTAGGTTACATATTTGACATCGATGATTAATGTGTGACTCATTGCATGCAATAAAATCAAAAGTATGAACCTATAACTAGCATATGTAATTTCCATAGATATGGGTGTATAGAAGAATCATTTAAATGTTTAAATTTTAAAAAGGTTAACTAAGTAAGAGAATCTATATTAAATAATAAAGTTGTACTGTAAGCAAGTAGGGGAAAGAAATTAAGGAGATATGCAAATACATGTATTACTTAGCAATGATAAGATTGATAAAACAAATATAGGTAGTAACAAGCTAATTAACTTAGTATTTACAGAAATGACCTATGGGTTAAAGTTTATACAATGGCATGGAAAAAGTTTCATAAAGGTAATTGTGTAATATCATGTAGGGTTTGAAACATATCACGTATGTTTATCACTAATTTATTGATACTTAACTTTTATAATGCAAGTGTGAGTATAAGTAATTACTTTTGTGAGAGGTTATCCTCATAATTTACATTCTCCACTAAGCTTTATAGCTTAGCATAGGTGTTTATCCATCTAAGTACATCAAGCTAGGACTCTTCCACAAGGACAAGATCTGCAGCATCAAGGCCAACACCAAAGATTGGAAAAGATATAGTATGAAGTTTATATTTTGCTTTTTTTTTGTAAATATCATTTTGTACCAAATGAACTATGATTGTTAAGTGTAACTGAATATTTTATAACTTGTAATATATAAAGTGCGCATCAATGGTATTATAAAGCCTGATGCTATACTTAAGAATAGTTCAATGATATAGTGATATTTGTGCAAATAGGGTATAATATGATTAAGGATGTGTAATTCAGTATGTATGGTAATAGTACAAAGGATAATTAGAAAGAACATTATAGTAAGGTTTGGTTTTCCATCTATAAAAAGACTGGGTTTTCATTTGTGAAAATATCTTAGTTTATAGGCTGTGGGAAGTCAGTTTATAATGTATAGGAAGATTTTGGTTTAATAGTTGTAGGAAAATCAGCTTTTCATCTATAGGAAGAGTGGGTTAAGCATCTTAATAGCAAAGACATGTCAAGTTTATAGTGAGTGTATTTCAAAGCTTGTTTCTCATCACCTCATATCAAATAAGTGTACTTCATAACTTACTTCTCCTCACCTCATCTCAAATGAGTGTATTTCATAGATTGCTTCTTATTACCTCATGTTAAATGAGTTTACTTTGTAGCATGCTTCCCATCAACTCATGTCAAATGAGTGTTTGGAATTCCCATTCAGAGGTGCTCTTCTTTCCTATGTAACAACATATATATACAAAAGCATGTGTGTCTGAAACTGTGCATATGTATTTGTGTAGTTGCATGCAAATTGTATGTGATGTAGGCATGTAAAGACCTTAGGTATATGTGATATGTATATAATGATGCTTGTGAATGCATAGACTACATTTTAAGGAATTTAAAGAACTATAAAGGTGACGGCTGGTGTTTTCTTGAAGGTGTTCCATCAAGGGCTTTCTGCTTTATGTGATTTTTAAGTTTTTGGTACCACTTAATACCTTCTAGAGGAACCTAGGAGAGTGTTGGCTCAGTTCATGTTTCGTGTCTTGGGGTTTATTGATTAACCACTTGGAGCATGGTTTTGTGTTGGCCATTTCATATTGGAAAAGTTTTACCCCGTGCTTGAAGAATTTGTGCACTTTTTTCCCTTGGGATGCTGCAAAGAACTTCTAGTAGTGAACTTTTTTTAGGATAGAATGCATGTTTATCGATTTTCACTCTATTCTTTAGCCTAAATTTTTCTTAGAGATCCGGTTATGGTTTTCATCTATAACAACCTCTTTCTCTCTTTTTTTTAGGATAGGTTAATCATATGCTTAACTTATACATGCATTCTTATCTATATGCATCGTATGGCAACAATAACAAACACAACCAACCATGTAATGCAATGACATAGGTTTTATTCAATCTTGAGAAGGCATTTCATATTCATCTAACTCCTATTATCAATCAGCTTTTTTAGGTTTTCTTGATTGAACATTTTCACTCAATCCTTAATTTTTGCCTAGAGTGCCTTTTTTTTATTTTTTCCTTAGCATAGTACCTAATTTTAGCAACACAACCTTTTTGGTTTTTAACTTGCGGGTCACTTTCTTTTGGGTCTTTGCTTGGGAACCTTTTTTGGTTTGTTGGCATAATAGCTTGGTTCCATATGGTACATTGGCTTGCACCATGTCATCTATAGACTTGCAAACGTAGCAATAGGGACCTTTAATCTTTCGATCACCAAGCACTGCCCATCGAATTATATTCATAATGTTCTGGCATTTTTGGAAAATATACATTTTTTAGGATTAAATGAGAGTGAAAAGGAATTCTTGCATATTTGTAAATGCACCATGAGCTATGAAGCAATCGCACTCCATCTCGCCAAACTTAATTCAACCGAATTGCTTGTGGTATGCAACTGGCTATCTTGTGATTGGGTGGATAGGCCCAATGTTGCAAATTTCATTTTCTCTTTATTGATGTGGATTAATCGTCCAGAAAATGTTGGACTCAAAAAGATGATGAAGTAGACCATTTCACCAGTACACCAATCACCAGCCCTTTAATTGGGAAAGTCCAACCCTGCAAAGCTATTATATGATTGCTTCAATTGATAGACTAGAGAAATCCTAAGAGTTACCCTGGTGTTTTATATGGAGGAAGGGCATTTGGGTTTATAACAACCTCAAAAACTATCCCTTGTCTTATGAAAGGGAAGCTCTATTAGAATTGCAAAAAAAAATTGATCACCCTTTTGCTCAAACTTGCCTTCAAGATAGTAAGCATATTTTTTCCCTCATCGTTAAAAGTTAAGACAACCTTCTGGACTTTGTGTCTTTCAATGTGTATCATTTTTATGCTATGATCAATTTTTATACTTTTTAGGATCTAGCTAACTTGCTAGAGCAGTACGTTCTTGTTAATTCTCAATGCTTCCTCGAGTTTACGGCAAAAAACATCTCTTTTTTTGTTATCCTTTTTTATTTTTGTTTTTGGTTTTTTCTATTTCTGTTTATGTTTCTATTTCTATTTCTATTTCTGTTTCTATTTTTGTTTCTATTTCTATTTCTATTTCTGTTTCTATTTTTATTTCTATTTCTATTTTTATTTATATTTGTGTTTCTATTTCTATTTTTGTTTCTGTTTCTATTTCTATTTCTTTTTTTATTTCTATTTCTATTTCTATTTTTATTTTTGTTTTTTATTTTTGCTTCTATTTCTGTTTTTGTTTTTATTTCTTATTCTATCAAATCTTACCTCATGAGTAATAATGGATGTAATTAAGATGCCTTTTCCTTAAATTTAAATAAAGACCTATGTTTATTAAACCAATGCTTGATTAATGTCTTGATTATTGCCATGCATGATGTAAATAGACCAGATGTTGTAAAGAAAGAAAATCAAATCATTAAAATATCCAGAGAAATAAAGTTCAGAATATAATTTATTACAAAGGAAATTACTTTTATTCTAATTTAAAAAAAAGCCTTTAATATCTTCTATTATTTAATCCTTTTTGAATTTGGTGGGTCATAAGGCATGTACCATTTCATTAAGACTAGTATGGCATTGTAGTTTCATTGTTCTTGATTTCTATCTTTTAAGTCAATCTCCTTGTTATTGATAAGATCTTAGATCTGGTACCTTAAAATTTGACAATCATTTGTCAAACGGCCAATGTGCTAGTCAAAAGAACAAAATTGATCTGACTTATAACGTAGCTTTCCATGATTCTTAACCGACTTATAAGGCAAAGGTTGCAATTTTCCTTCTTTAACTAGCCATTTAAAGACCTAAGATAGAGGTTTACCTAGATTGGAATACTACCTCTTAGCTACTACAAGTGCTGACACTTCTTTTATTCCTCAAGTACGATTGCCATTGTGCCCTCCATGGTCTTGGAAACTCGCTCTCTTCGCTATATATTCCCCTCAGCTTCGATGGCAATGTCCTTGAGTGCTTCCCAATATTTAAGCCCTTTCATTTCTAGGCCATCTTTTAGGTATGGGCTAGCATTCCTAATGAACAACCATACTTGATCGGCTGTATCAAGATTTTTCTTCATCTCTATAACCATATTCCTCCATCATGTAAGGTATTCATGGAAAGACTCATCATGTTTCTGCTGAAGTAGCTCCAAATCTTTTAATGTGACCTCCGTACGGGCTGCTGTAGTCATATTATTTCATGAATTCTTCTGTTAAGAGGTCCCAATCCTCTTTGGTTCGGTGGTCTAGCCTATGGTACCCGTTAATTCCTGCCCTCACTAAGCTGAGGTAGAAATACTCTACCTTTTACTTCTTTGTCAACATAGTTCCCTTCATGACAAGAGTGTATTGCTTTATATATGTTGAAGGGTCTGATGTGCCAATGTATTTAGGTAATTCAAGCATCTCAAAATTTTGGGCAGCAGCTCTACCCTATTTAAGTCTCAATCTTCAGGGTCAATCCCCTTACTAGTCGATAATATGCATGCCATTGCTTCTATTTTCTCCTCTAATTTCTTAAAGGCACAATCTCCAACCTTAGGATTTTATCCTTTGCTACCATTATTGGCTCATCCTCTTCCTTATCTTCTATATAATCCTCCCTATGAGTAGGTAATCTATCTCTTCTTTGCTTAGTGCCTACCAAGGAGGTGCCCCCTATAATGTTCAACTCCACTTGGTTCAGAGTAGGAGCTACATGACAAAATCCAGCAAGTGGCATAAGTAACCCACTAATCATAGCTAGTATTCTCTCTTCAAATTCCTGAAACCTCCTTTCCAATCTTTTATCTAACTCATCAATGCTTATGACACAGAGGGAGGCATTAAGTTGGAAGCCAATTTTTTAAGAAAAGAATTATTTTGTCAACTTTTATCCAGTAATTTAATATTTTTTAAATTTTTGACTAGTATGATTAATGAATGCTAATAATAATTATCAAAAAAATAGATTAAAACAATGTTATTTTTTTTAATTTTTATTTAGTCATTAATCTAACTAAAAATTAATAAACTTTTATTAATTTCAAAAATCTAAATGGGGTTTTTCTTTACAATTGAAATTTTTATTTAAATATAACTTATATTTTTAAAAATAAAGTCACAAAATAGTAGGGGTGAGCAAAAAAACCAAAAATATGGTTAATAGTGAAATCAATTTGAAGCGGAATGAATTTTCTTGGTTAACCGATCTGATATACTCGATTACGATTTTTAATGTTTACATTTTAGATTTTTTGTTACAATTTTTTTTTATTTTTAGTATTATTTTTTTATATTTTAGAGTTTATATTTTATCATTTAATAATATTTAAAATTTTATATGACTTGAAATCAAGCATGTAATTTTCAACAAATATTAAATCTATTTTATAATATTAGCTACTAATTTGTTGAACATAAATTTTGGCTAGTAAATTATGTTTATTTTATGACTTTTATTTTGAATTACATTGCACATTTAAAATTGAATTGAACTTTACCCTTATTTTTATATAATTTTATGTTATAAATTTTAATAGTTAACCAAAAAATATTGGTTAACCAAACCGATAAACCAAAATCTATTGACTGATTAATCGAATGTAATGCATTGATTAATGATTAGTGATTTTTAAAAATTAATATTAATGGACTGGTTAATTTTTTTATCATCACCTATACAAAATAGAAAGTGAAATTTTCCAAATCTTTTTTTATATGATAATTTTTAGTATGTTACACATTATTGTTGAATGTTGCTTAATAATCTTGAAGACAATTATATTCAAAATAAGTAAAATTAATCATTGTTTTTTAGCAATTGATGAACAATTCAAAAAAAAATATTTTAGTTATTTATGGATAAAATTACTTATTTTTAAATAATTTTTACCAGTGATGCTCTATTATTTTTTAATTTAAAATAAATAATTTTTTGTGAAATTATCATTAATTCTATCATTAGTTTATTGTTCATGTTATGCATAAAAAAGATTCTGTATTTTATTATGCATATGAGTCATTTAATGTTTTTTAGAAATATAGAATATTTTTGTCTTTGATTGATTTTTCTTTGATTATATAAGAGTTGTTTTCAAAAATAATAATAGTTTAATTTTATTTAAAAATGCTTATAGTTTTATAAGTATGATATAGTCACAATTTTCTAATTTGATTTATAATTAATCTAAAAATAATAATTAATTTTTTAAAATTAATCTTTTAGATAATTATTATTAACATTCATTAATTATAATAATAAATATTCTTATTTATTTTAAATAGTAATAATTACTTGATAAAAAATAAAAAAATCATTTTATTAAAAAATGGAAATTTCAATTAGTTTTAATGGAAAAGTTAACATAATTTCTAATGTGTACTTATAGGGTGGGTGTGGACTGTATAGCCAGTCCATAACATATTTTTTTACGAGTAGACCATTAAAATCGATTTTTTAAAATTAAAATCCAAGTTTAATCCACTAACAACTAGTTAATGGAAAAATGCAATCATTTAACCATTAGCATTAGGGATTTACACGAGTTTTCATTTTACTGTACCAAATCGAATTACCAACAAAAAATATTTAGAACTAAATTATACTGCTGATTTTTTTATTAGAACTTATCCAAATTATATTGTTAACTTTATCTGGACCAAATCTAAATATTTTACCTAGAAACAAACTAAAAATCATATTGAACTATAGCGAAGTATTCTAAAACTTACTTGGACCGAAAGAATTGATATTTATTAATTATTATGTATAACACTAATAATTTATATATAAATATTATATATAATATCTATATTTATCATAAAAATTTAACTTTATAACTATTTTTATTAAATATTTTAATGTACGAAATTAAGTCAATAATTAGTTAATAAATTAAATTAAAATTTTTTAATTATTTTTATAATTATTATATCTATATGAATATGAATATATAACTAAAGCAATTCATATTTAATTTAATTTACCTTTAATGTCAATAAAATACTTTTTAAATTTTTTTGCACAAACATCTATATAGATATGGAAACTAAATAATTTATCACCTAATCACCTTACGAATTAATTTTATTTATTTTTAGGGTCACTCAATCAATACTCATCTTTATTTTTAGCACAATACCTATATAAATAATTGAGTATGTAAATTAATAATGTAATTATATATAATTATTATATATAATAAAATTTTACAAATTAATGTAACTATATGAGTCTATAATTATCTTACCAATTAACAAAATTAACTTTTAGTGTTACTCAACTAGTACTTATATGAGTATATAATTACCTTACCAATTAACGAAATTAACTTTTATTGTCACTCAACTAGTATTCACATATTTTTGACACAATACCAATATGAATATGTAAATAAATAATATAATTATATACAGTTACTATATATAATGAAATTTTTCCATATAATGTAACTATATAGGTATACAATTATCTTACTAGTTAATTTTATATACATCTAGTGTCACTCAATTAATATTCATTTATTTTTAACACAATATATAATGGTTGAATATTTCAATATTTGTGAATATTATTTTTTAGACTGTGAATAATATCGTCGAAGTGATATCGACTATGATTATACCAATATTAATGTATTGGATCCTATAAATACTCTAGAGTTAAACGTGTTTGGGTGAGAGAAATACTAGGATGGATGACCTTATGAAAAATTTCTAACTTGAATCATATGTGTTGTACTATTGAAAAATAAGGATTAAACTAAGTCCAGTGGTATAATTTGAGGTAAATTGAGGTTGAATAAGCACTCAAAATAGAGAGCAGAGAATTTTTCTAGACCATAATAAGGTTGACCATAAATTTGATCAAATCCAAAAATATTTCATAGACCTCTAAACATTATTCTAATCATATAAAACTATTAGAAATAGCATAAATGAATTTCTAAAAGTGAAAAAATAAGTTTTTTGATAACTTTAAATTTTTGAATTTTGGACCAGTAAAGTTGGTCTTTAGGCTTAAAAATAATGCTAGAGATCTCTAAAAAAATTATCTGAGCACATATATTCACTAGATATATTATGAAGAATTATTTGATGGTGAAAAATTAATTTTATGGTGATTTTGAAAATTGAGATTTTGAACCGGTTGAAAATATTTCGGTGCTCTAAAATTTATGAAAACAAACTCCAATAGATCCAAAATTTTAAAAAATATTAATTATAATATTTGAAATAATTTTGGTGAAAAAATAAAATAAGAGTGGATGAGCCAATGAGAAATTCACAAGTGACACAATTATATCCACATAAAGTGATTCGATTTGTCCACCCTTTAAACCACTAATTTTTGAGCTGATTTTTAGGCAAAATAGTCACCCAAAACCCAAAACAATTTTGGATAGAAACCTAACTAAAAGGCAGCTCTTCCTCTTCTCCAAAAATATAACCCAAAACTTAGTGAAATTCCACCATTTTCACTTGATTCAAGCTCTACCACCATAATTTTTCATACTCTATCAATTGGAACAATTTTTATCATCTTTTAGTAGCCCTAAAATCAAGAAAAATTTAGATTTGGCTTCCTTGCCATTATTTTACAAGATTTATAATTTCAACATATTGTATTCAGAAAATAATGAATACAAGCCCGTTAGATTTAAATAAAAAAATGTATTGACTACTATTTTGACATTATATTGTATTCTATAAAAAAGCTATATGTACAATTGTTTGCTTGAAATCACCAATTTTGGTCTTGAAGAAATTAATTTTGCTATGATTTTGCATCCCTACCATTATCTTACAAGATTTTTAACTCCAACACATTGTATTCAGAAAATAATGAATGCAACCCACTTTGATTTAGATAAAAAAAATTATTGACTTTTATTTTCATATTATATTGTATTTAGAAAAACAGCAATACATGCAATCTTTTGCCTTAAATCGCGAATTTTGATTGTTAAGAAAGTAAATTTGCTATTATTTAGCTTCCTTACCATTATCGTACAAGAGTTGTAATTTCAACACATTGTATTCAGAAAATGATGAATACAAGCTTATTTGATTTATATAAAAAACTGTTGACATTTATTTTGATATTATATTGTATATAGTAAAAGAGCTATACATTCAATCTTTTGGCTGAAATCACCAATTTTGGTCTTGAAGAATGTAATTTTGCAGTGATTTGACTTTTTTGTCATTATCATACATGATTTTTAATTTCAACAAATTATATTTAGAAAATGATGAATACCAACCCATTTGATTTAGATAAAAATATTTATTAAATTTTATTTTGATATTATATTGTATTCAATAAATGAGCTATAAGTACAATCTTTTGCCTAAAATCTCCAACTTTGGTTTTGAAGAAAGTAATTTTTTGAGCCATTATCTTGCAAGATTTGTATTTTCAATACATTATATTCGAAAAAATGATGAATACAAGCCAATTTGATATAGATATCAAAAATTTATTTACTTTTATTTTGATATTATATTGTATTATGTAAAAGAGTTGTACGTACAACATATTGCCTGAAATTATGAATTTCGATCTTAAAAAAAGTAATTTTGCTATGATTTGGCTTCCTTGCCATTATATAACATGATTTGTAATTTCAATTCATTGTATTCAGAGAATGATGAATACAAGCCCATTTGAGTTATATAAATAAAATTTATTATCTTTATTTTCAAATTATATTATATTCAGTAAAAGAGTTGTACGTAGAATCTTTTACCTGAAATTACCAATTTTGGTCTTAAAGAAGTAATTTTGCTATTATCTGGCTTTTTTGCCATTATCTTACAAGATTTATGATTCCAACACATTGTATTCAGAAAATGATGAATAAATACCAATTTGATATGGATAAAAAAATTATTAACTTTTATTTTTTTATTATATTGTATTTAGTGAAAGAGCTATAGGTAAAATCTTTTGCTTGAAATCCCCAATTTTATCGTAAAGAAAGTAATTTTGCTATGTTTGGTTTCCTTTCTGTTATCTTACAAGATTTTTAATTTCAACATAATGTATTCAGAAAATGATGAATACAAGCCCATTAGATTTAAATAAAAATTTATTGACTTTTATTTTGATATTATATTGTATTCAGTAAAATAGCTATACGTGCAATCTTTTGCTTGAAATCACTAATTTTTAGCTTGAAGAAAGCATTTTTGCTATGAGTTGGCTTCCTTTCTATTATCTTACATGATTTGTAATTTCAATAAATTATATTCAGAAATCGAAGAATACAAGGCCATTTGATTTAGATAAAAAATTATTGACTTTTATTTTGATATTATATTTATTCAGTAAAATAGCTATACGTACAATCTTTTGCTTGAAATCACCAATTCTTAGCTTCAAGAAAGTATTTTTGCTATGAGTTAGCTTCCTTTCCATTATCTTACATGATTTGTAATTTCAACAAATTATATTCAGAAATTGATGAATACAAGCACATTTGATTTAGATAAAAAAAATTATTGAATTTTATTTTGATATTATATTTGTTCAATAAATGAGCTATAAGTTCAATCTTTTGCCTGAAATTATAAATTTTGATCATGATTTGGCTTTCATGCCATTATCTTACAAGATTTGTAATTTCAACACAATATATTAAGAAAATAATGAATACAAGCCCATTCAATTTAGATAACAAAAATTTATGCACTTTTATTTTGATATTATATTGTATTATGTAAAAGAGCTATACGTATAACTTTTTGCCTAAAATTACGAATTTTGATCTTAAGAAAAGCAATTTTGCTATGATTTGTCTTCCTTGCCATTCTCTTACAAGATTTATAATTTCAACACATTTTATTCAAAAAATGATGAACACAAGACCATTGGATTTGTGTAAAAAAAATTATAGACTTTATTTTGATATTTTATCGTATTCATTAAAAAAGCTATATGTAAAATCTTTTAGTTAAAATCATTGATTTCGGTCTTGAAGAAAGTAATTTAGCTAGGATTTGGCTTCTTTGCCATTATCTTACAAGATTTGTGATTCCAACATATTGCATTCAGAAAATGATGAATAAATGTCCATTTGATGTAGATAAAAAAAAGTTTATTAACTTTTATTTTGATGTTATATTGTATTCAGTAAAAGACCTATGTGTACAATCTTCTGCTTGAAATCGCCAATTTTTGTCTTGAAGAAATTAATTTGCTATGATTTTGCTTTCCTACCATTATTGTACATGGTTTTTAATTCCAACATGATGTATTCGGAAAATAATGAATACAAGCCACTTTGATTTAGTTAAAAAAAATTATTAACTTTTATTTTCACATTATATTTGATTTAGTAAAATAGCTATACATACAATCTTTTGCCTGGAATAAAAAATTTTGATTCATAAGAAAGTAATTTTTTTAATTTGCTTTTTTACCATTATTTAATAAGATTTGTAATTTCAACTTATTTTACTCGGAAAAAGATGATTACAAGCCCATTTGATTTATATAAAAAAATTATTGACTTTTATTTTGATATTATAATGTATTCAGTAAAAGAGCTATACGTACAATCTTTTGGCTAAAATAACAAATTTTAGTCTTGAATAAAGTAATTTTGCAATGATTTGGCTTCCTTGCCATTATCTTACATGATTTGTAATTCCAATACATTGCATTCAGAAAATGATGAAAACAAGCCCATTTGATTTAGATAAAAAAAATTATTAACTTTTATTTTGATATTATATTGTATTCAGTAAAATAGCTATACGTACAATCTTTTGCCTTAAATCACCAATTTTTATCCTGAAGAAAGTATTTTTTTTTCCATGATTTGGCTTCCTTGCCTTTATCTTACATCATTTTTAATTTCAACAAATTATATTCAGAAAATGATGAATTAAAGCCCATTTGATTTAGATAAAAAAAATTATTGACTTTTATTTTGATTTTATATTGTATTCATTAAATGAGTTATAAGAACAATCTTTTGCTTGAAATCCCCAATTTTGGTCTTGAAGAAAGTAATTTTGCTATGATTTGGCTTCCATGCCATTATCTTGCAACATTTGTAATTCTAACATATTATATTCAGAAAATGATAAATACAAGCCTATTTCATTTAGATAACAAAGATTTATTCACTTTTATTTTGATATTATATTGTGTTATACAAAAGAGCTATACGTACAACTTTTTGCTTGAAATTACTAATTTTGATCCTAAAAAAAGTAATTTTGCTATGATTTATCTACCTTGCCATTATCATGCTAGATTTGTAATTTCAACACATTGCATTCAAAAAATGATAAATAAAAGCTCATTTGATTTATATAAAAAAACTTATTAAGTTTATTTTGATATTATATTGTATCCAGTAAAAGACCTATATGTATAATCTTTTACTGAAATCATCAATTTTGGTCTTGAATAAAGTAATTTTGCTATTATTTGGCTTTCTTGCCATTATCTTCCAAGATTTGTGATTACAACACATTGCATTCAGAAAATGATGAATAAATGGCCATTTGATATAGATAAAAAAAAACTTATTAACTTTTATTTTCATGTTATATTATATTCAGTAAAAGAGTTATACGTACAATCTTTTGCTTGAAATCACCAATTTTTATCTTAAAGAAAGTAATTTTGCCATTATTTGGCTTCCTTGCCATTATCGTGCAAGATTTTTAATTTAAATACATTGTATTCAGAAAATGATGAATACAAGCCCATTAGGTTTAGATAAAAAAAATTTATTGACTTTTATTTTGACATTATATTGTATTCAGTAAAAGAGCTATGCATACAATCTTTTGCCTAAATTCATCAATTTTGGTCCTGAAGAAATTTATTTTTCTATGATTCTGCTTCCTTGCCATTGTCTTATAAGATTTTTAATTCCAACATGTTGTATTCAAAAAATAATGAATACAAGCCACTTTTATTTAGATAAAAAAAATTTGTAGACTTTTATTTTCATATTATATTTTATTTAGTAAAATAATAATACGTACAATCTTTTGGTTGAAATCACGAATTTTGATTCTTAAGAAAGTAATTTTGCTATTATTTGGCTTTCTTGCCTTTATCTTACAAGATTTGTAATTTCAACATGTTGTATTCAGAAAATGATGAATGCAAGCCCATTTGATTTATATAAAAAAATTATTGATTTTTATTTTGATGTTATATTGTATTCAGTAAAAGAACTATACGTATAATCTTTTGGCTGAAATCACCAATTTTGGTCTTGAAGAATGTAATTTTGCAATGATTTGGCTTCCTTGCTAATATCTTACAAGATTTGTAAATCCAACATATTGTATTCAGAAAATGATGAATACAAGCTCATTTCATTTAAACAAAAAAAATTATTAACTTTTATTATTATATTATATTGTATTTAGTAGAATAACTATACATATAATCTTTTGACTGAAATCATTAATTTTTATCTTGAAAATACTATTTTTGCTATGAGTTGGCTTCCTTGCCATTATCTTACATGATTTGTAATTTCAACAAATTATATTCAGAAAATGAAGAATACAAGCCCATTTGATTTAGATAAAAATATTATTGATTTTTATTTTGATATATTATTGTATTTAGTAAATGAGTTATAAGTATAATCGTTTGCTTGAAATCACCAATTTTGGTCTTGAAGAAAGTAATTTTGCTATGATTTGGCTTCCGTGCCATTATATTGCAAGATTTATAATTTAAATACATTATATTCAGAAAATGATGAATACAAGCCCATTTGATTTAGATAACAAAAATTTATTAACTTATATTTTGATATTATATTGTATTATGCAAAAAAGCTATACGTATAATTTTTTGCCTGAAATTACGTATTTTAATCTTTAAAAAGTAATTTTACGATGATTTGGCTTCCTTGCCACTATCTTACAAGATTTGTAATTTCAACACATTATGTTCAGAGAATGATGAATAAAAGCCCATTTGATTTATATAAAAAAAGTTATTGACTTTATTTGATATTATATTATATTATATTTAGTAAAAGAATTATACTTGCAATCGTTTACTTAAAATCACCAATTTTGGTCTTGAAGAAAGTAATTTTGCTATGATTTGTTTTCCTTGCCATTATCTTATAAGATTTGTGATTCCAACACATTGCATTCAAAAAATGATTAATACAAACCTATTTGAGTTATAT
Source organism: Excoecaria agallocha (assembly GCA_037975025.1). Taxonomy (NCBI): domain Eukaryota; kingdom Viridiplantae; phylum Streptophyta; class Magnoliopsida; order Malpighiales; family Euphorbiaceae; genus Excoecaria; species Excoecaria agallocha. The sequence continues at coordinate 108,737,647 of CM075806.1, read as the reverse complement.
AAATAAAATTTATTAACTTTATTTTGATATTATATTGTATTTAGTAAAAGAGCAATACGCCCAATATGTACAATCTTTTATCTGAAATCATCAATTTTGGTCTTGAAGAAAGTAATTTTGCTATAATTTGGGTTCATTTCCATTATCTAACAAAATTTGAGATTCAAACACATTGAATTCAGAAAATGATGAATAAATGCCCATTTGATATAGAAAAAAACTTATTACTTTTTATTTTGATATTATATTGTATTCAGTAAAAGAGCAATACATACAATCTTTTGCTTGAAATCACCAATTTTTATCTTAAAGAAAGTAATTTTGCTTTGATATGGTTTCCTTGCCATTATCTTACAAGATTTGTAATTTCAACACATTGTCTTCAGAAAATAATGAATACAAGCCACTTTGATTTAGATAAAAAAAATTTATAGACTTTTATTTTCATATTATATTTTATTTAGTAAAACAGCTTACGTATAATCATTTGCCTGAAATAACGAATTTAGCTTCTTAAGAAAGTAATTTTGCTATTATTTGGCTTCCTTGCCATTGAAATCACGAATTTGGTATGAGTTGGCTTCCTTGCCACTATCTTTCATGATTTGTAATTTCAACAAATTATATTCAGAAAATGATGAATACAAGCCCATTTGATTTAGATAAAAATAAATTATTGACTTTTATTTTTATATTATATCGTATTCAGTAAATGAGATATAATTACAATCTTTTGCCTGAAATCACTAATTTTAATCTTAAAGAAAGTAATTTTGCTACAATTTGGCTTTCGTTCCATTATCTTGCATGATTTGTAATTCCAACACATTATATTCAAAAAATGATGAATACAAGCTCATTTGATATAGATAAAAAAAACTTATTCACTTTTATTTTGATATTATATTGTATTATGTAAAAGAGTTATACGTGCAACTTTTGCCTTAAATTACAAATTTTGATCTTAAAAAAAGTAATTTTACTATGATTTGGCTTCCTTTTTATTATATTACAAGATTTGTAATTTTAACACATTGTATTCAAAATATTATGAATACAAGCCCATTTAATTTATATAAAAAAAAATTAATGACTTTATTTTGATATTATATTATATTCAGTAAACCAGCTATAAGTAAAATGTTTTACTTAAAATCACCAATTTTGATCTTGAAAAAATTAGTTTTCCTATTATTTGGCTTTTTCGCCATTACCTTACAAGATTTGTGATTACAACATATTGCATTCAGACAATGATGAATAAATGCCCATTTGATATAGATAAAAAAACTTATTAACCTTTATTTTCATATTATATTATATTCAGTAAAAGAGCTATGTGTACAATCTTTTGCTTAAAATCACCAATTTTTATCTTAAAGAAATTAATTTTGCTTTCCTACCATTTTCTTGAAAGATTTTTAATTCCACCACATTGTATTCATAAAATAATGAATACAAGCCACTTTGATTTAGATAACAAAAAAATTATTGACTTTTATTTTCATATTATATTTTATTTAGTAAAACAGCTATACGTGCAATCTTTTGCCTAAAATCATGAATTTTGATTATTAAGAAAGTAATTTTGCTATTATTTGGCTTCCTTACCATTATCTTACAAGATTTATAATTTTAACACATTGTATTCAGAAATAATGAATACAAGTTCATTTGATTTATATAAAAAAACTGTTGAATTTTATTATGATATTATATTTTATTCAGTAAAAGAGCTATACGTATAATCTTTTGGCTGAAATCACCAATTTTGGTTTCGAATAATGTAATTTTGAAATGATTTGGCTTCCTTGATATTATCTTACAATATTTATAATTCCAACACATTGCATTGAGAAAATGATGAATACAAGCCCATTTGTTTTAGATAAAAAAAAATTGAACTTTTATTTTGATATTATATTGTATTCAGTAAAATAGCTATACTTACATTCTTTTATCTGAAATCACCAATTTTTATCTTGAAGAAAGTATTTTTGATATGATTTGGCTTTCTTGCCATTATCTTACATGATTTCTAATTTCAATAAATTATATTCAGAAAATGATTAATATCAGTCCATTTGATTTAGATAAAAAAATTTATTAACTTTTATTTTGATAGTATATTGTATTCAGTAAAAGAGATATACGTAAAATCTGTCACTTAAAATCATCGATTTTGGCCATGAAGAAAGTAATTTTGCTATCATTTGGCTTCCATGACATTATCTTTTAAGATTTGTGATTCAAACATATTGCATTCAGAAAATGATGAATAAATGCCCATTTGATATAGATAAAAAAATTTATTAAATTTTATTTTGATATTATATTATATTCTGTAAAAGAGCTATACGTACAATCTTTTGCTTTAAATCACCAATTTTTATCTTAAAGAAAGTAATTTTTGCTATGATTTGGCTTTCTTGCCATTATCTTACAAGATTTGTAATTTCAACAAAATATATTTAGAAAATGATGAATACAAGCCCATTTGATTTATATAAAAAATTATTGAATTTTATTTTGATATTATATTGTATTTAGTAAATGAGCTATACATACAATATTTTGCCTGAAATCCCCAATTTGATCTTGAAGAAAGTAATTTTGTAATGATTTGGCATACTTGCCATTATATTACAAGATTTGTGATTCCAACATATTGCATTCAAAAAATGATGAATAAAAGCCCATTTGATATAGATAAAAAAAAAAACTTATTAACTTTTATTTTGATATAATATTGTATTCAGGAAAAGAGTTATACGTAAAAGCTTTTGTTTGAAATCACCAATTTTTATCTTGAAGAAAGTAATTTTTCTTTGATTTGGCTTTCTTGCCATTATCTTAAAAGATTTTTAATTTCAACACATTGTATTCAAAAAATGATGAATACAACCCCATTTGATTTAGATTAAAAAAAATTATTGACTTTTATTTTGACATTATATTGTATTCATTAAAAGAGCTAGTTGTACAATATTTTATGTGAAATCACCAATTTCGATCTTGAAGAAAGTAATTTTGCTATGATTTGGCTTCATTGCCATTATCTTAAAAGATTTGACATTCCGACACATTGCATTCATAAATTGATGAATACAAGTCCATTTGATTTATATGAAAAAAATTATTTACTTTTATTTTGATATTATATTGTCTTACATAAAAGAGCTATACGTACAACTTTTTGCCTGACATCATGAATTTTGATCTTAAAAAATGTGATTTTGCTATGATTTGATTTCCTTACCATTATCTTACAAGATTTTTAATTTCAACACATTGTATTCGAAAAATGATGAATTCAACCCTATTTGATTTAGATAAAAAAAATTATTTACTTTTATTTTGATATTAAATTGTATTTAGTAAAAGAGATATGCGTACAATCTTTTGCTTGAAATCATCAATTTTGATCTTGAAAAAAGTAATTTTGCTATGATTTGGCTTATTTACCATTATCTTACAAGATTTGTAATTCCAACACATTGTATATATTCAGAAAATGATGAATAAAAGCCTATTTGATTTGGATAAAAAAAATTATTTACTTTTATTTTGATATTATAATTTACTCAGTTAAAGAGCTATATGTACAATCTTTTACTTGAAATCACCAATTTTTGTTTTGAAGAAAGTAATTTTGCTATGATTTAGCTTCCTTGCCTTTATCTTGCAAGATTTGTAATTTCAACACATTGTATTTAGTAAACTAAATGCAAGCCCATTTGATTTAGATAAAAAAATATTAACTTTCATTTTCATATTATATTGTATTCAGTAAAAGAGCTATACGTACAATCTTTTACCTAAAATCTCCAATTTTGGTGATAAATAAAGTAATTTTTCTATAATTTGGCTTGGTTGGAATTATCTTACAAGATTTGTAATTTCTAGACATTGTATTCAGTAAACTGAATACATGCCCATATGATTTACATAAAAAAAATTTTATAGACTGTCATTTTGTTATTATATTGTATTTAGTAAATGAGCTATATATACAATTTTTTTGCTTAAAATCACCAATTTTGATCTTGAAAAAATTAATTTTTGCTTTGACTTAGTTGATTGTATTGTGCTTAAATAAGATGTATTAAACTTATTTTAGGTATTATGGTACTGATTTATACCATTTTTTTTGTGTATAAGGTGTTATTTGTAATCCTATAATGTATACTTATTAAATTTTCCTTCACCTTCTAGTGAAAGTGATTACATAATCCTTATTTTTTATTTTAAAAAATTTTGTTTTTAGTTTATATAGGTAATTTTAATTATTCACAATATTTGGTTTTAATGGTCGATCATATTGTCTGGGAACTAGATAGTAATGAGTTGGATCAACTGTTAACGTTCTCTGAATGAGTATTTTGAATTTATTAATCAATGGCATAGTTTCAAACTAACATACTATTTGAATGTATCTTCACCTGTATAATACGTCAATATAAATTTGTATCAAATTTACATTTAATGTAAATTTGATAATTGTATATTGGCAATCTTTTTTTATAACATTAACAATCAATTTAAACCAATAAATTTAATTTAAATTTGATAATTATATATTAAAAATCATTTTTTATAATAATTTAATTATCGAATATAAAATTTCTCAAAACATAAAATTCTTAATAGTTTATCATTACCTTTAGCAAACATAATTAAACACTCGGTTATACAATGTACTAACATTCAAAAATTAAATGTGTAATAACATTTTTTAGAACTTCCTAATATAATTATTTTATTGATTTGAGGATCTTTTCGATAATGTCCTATGAAAAATCCAATTGGCTTATTCATGAATGTTGATCACTCATGTTAACATAAACAAAACCTGTTTGCTTAAATTTATTTGTAAGGATTGAAGTCATAGTTCTCGAAGTGAAAAGGCTAGTTCCCGAAGTGAAAAGGCTAGACCAAAAAGGCTATAAGCTACTTTGAATTTTTTAAACTCTTCGTAATCAAATATTTTCCACTTTCACATCAATTATATCATTTATCAAATCAATAATATCATTCGTGCTAAACGCATCCACTGAAGGTGTTTGCAAATTTCATTTTCTCATTATAGATTAAATTAAAGAGAGAATACCTAACCATGCCAGCATGATTTAAAGTCTCTATAACTGATGAAATGATGCAGTCTGGAGCTATGGTATGATTATTTATTTTAATTTGTTTAAAATGGCCATATATCTGATATTAAGAATATTATTATGATGAATTTAGACATCTTAACTTTTTATTTATGTTTTTATTTTTTTTCTATTTATTAATGATATATATGTTTCAGATACTACCCGAAGGAACTTTAAGTGAGTTTTATAGTCATTGTACGATAATCATCGAGCTAAGAAGCCTATCGTGCGCAACATTCGATGTTAGGGTCCATTTCACAAAGGGATGAGCTTTAATGTATGATGGCTTGGAACTATTCTTCAAATGATGCCAAATAAAGGTAAATTATGTGTATTTTTTTCATCATGCTCCATTATACTTCCATGAGATGGTTTTGGATGAGAACGAAGTCAATGTGGAGTATTCAAATAATATTGGCGTTGGTTTACAACGGACAATACAATTTTTACCAAATTTGCAGCCGCCCATGGGTAAAATGAATTATTCTATTGTTTTGTTTATTAAAATTTCATTTGCACAATTATGCTTTTGGTTATATTACATATATATTATTTTTTAACTAAAATTTCATTTGTTCTACTTCTTATCAACTATGTATCTTGAAACTACATTCCTTACAGATATTGCATCGCCATGGTCACTCTCTATTATTTGTAAAAAAAAAGGCCAGTACTAACATGTGGTAAACACATCTATGTTCTTATATTTTTTCAAAGTTAATGTACATGAATTTATACCTTATAATGTAACATTTTAACTTGGTAGACTGTTCGACCCCATGAAGCTACCAAATATCTGGGTATATATTACCTCCAAATAAACTCAACAAGTTATTTTATTATAAGACTTATACAATTTCTCCCCATCTGTTCATCGTGTCTGATTGATACAAGGCAATAATGCTAAAGAATTGGCAGAAGATATCCTTTCGAACAAGCTTCGAGGGTGGCTAGATACGGTTTGTCAATTTTTATGATCTTGATACAGGAGACTTTTGCACTTTTATTCAATCACCCAATGACAAGAAGACATTCATTGTGAGGGTTTTCAAAAGTGGTATCAAAATCTGATTTATTTTAATCATTTTTTTATTTGTTTGTAATGCACAATGTATGGTGTATGAACAATATTTGTTTGTATCTTTTATGTGTTTATCTTTTAATTCTACTTGATAAATACCATAAGTGTTGGCGTTTAAAAAAAATACTCTTGTTTAGTAAATGACATAATGTTTTTAACATTAGACCCTGAATCATCATTATAAAAAAAATACAAATGTATATGTTAATGTTTAAGAAAATCATATTTAATTTCTAACACTATAAACTTCACTCGGTATATTTAATATTTCAAAAGTGAATATACCAAATATTTTACTTGACACACTGAATTAAACAATTGAAGCTTGAAAAATATAACGTATTCAGTTTGTCAACATTATCATCACTATACTCAGATTTACAAAAAATGCATCGTTGTATATTCAAATAACTAGAAATATTATTTATAACTATTTAATAATCGAAATGATTATAGTGTTGGTAGTAAACCTAAAGATGACACGATTTATATATACAAGATAATACAAAATATTCAGTTTATTTCGATCCCAATTTAATGTATTATGTTTGTTAAAATTGGTGTATCTTCATGAAGCAATTGCAAAACAAATTGAGTAAAATTTGAGAATCTGTATTCAGATTATGCCTATATTTATCTTTCAATTATGCTTAATTATATCATAAATGTTACCTTTTAAATATTAATACTCTTTTTTAGGAAGAATAAAAATAATTTGAAAATCTTGATGTAGTTTGTGCAATTAAAATAATTTTATTTACACTATACAGTAAGTCATAAAATCAAAGAAAAAAATTATACAAATTTATATGTTAATGTATAAAAAATCATATTTAATTTCTTACAAACAATAAACTTTACCCAGCATCTTTAATAAGCCAAAAGTGAATACACTTTAATTTCGTACTTGAAGAATTGAATTCGTTGAACTCATTTTAGAAAATAAAAGGCATTCATTTTGTTAATAGTGTTGTGACTGATGGCTGCTTTGAAAAAATGCAACCAAATCTTTTCAAATGAATGCATTTACTGTTTATTTGACTTTATTCGGCCACATAAAGGTTTTAATTCATCTTAAAGACTACACTTTCCTTATGTATAAAAGTGTATAGAAAATATTTAATTTTGTCTGATTTTCATCCAATGTATTCGATTTTGAAGAAATAGGAATTGCAAAAATTGAGTACGTTTTACTCAAAAAAATTTTAACACACGATTACAAAAAAATATAATAAAATGTAATCACTTTTAATAAATTGATTAGTTATATTTTTAAACTGAATACAATGTAATCTAAACTGTATAAATGTGAATAAGATTACATATTTTTAAGTCCTAATATGATGATTGTGTAAGATACATAATGTAGCTTAAGCACATTTTCAATGATGTTAGTTCTCATATCGAGGTGAACCGCTACCCTCGCCTGGTGAACCAACTGCCTAAGGAAATGTAATCAATTGTATAAATGTGATAATCTAAATCATTTTGTTATCTATTTGTAATGCACAATGTATGGTGTATGAACAATATTTGTGTGTGTCTTTTATGTGTTTATCTTTCAATTCTACTTGGTAAATACCATAAGTGGTGGCGTTTAAAAAAAACACTCTTGTTTAGTAACTAACATAATTTTTTTAACGTTATACCCTAAATCATTGATGTAAAAAAATGCAAATATATATGTTAATGTTTAAGAAAATCATATTTAATTTATAACACTATAAACTTCACTTGGTGTATTTAATATTTCAAAAGTGAATATACTTAATATTTTACTTGACATACTGAATTAAATGACGTCAACTTGAAAAATGTATTGTATTCAGTTTTTCAACATTATCATCATTGTACTCAGATTTACAAAAATGCATCATTGTATATTCAGAAAACTAAAAACATTATTTATACATATTTAATAATCGGCATGATTATAGTGTCGGTAATACACCTAAAGATGACACGATCTATATATACAAGATAATAAAAAAAAATTTAGTTTGGTCTAATCCTAATTCAATGTATTCTATTTGTTAACAATGGTGCATCTTCATGAAACAATTGCAAAAAAATTAACTAAAATTTGAGAAGTTGTATTCGAATTATGCCTATATTTACCTTTCAATAATGCTTGATTATATCATAAATGTTGGTGTTTAAATATCAATGCTCTTTCTTAAGAAGAATAAAAAATAATTTGAAAACCTTGATGCAATTTGTGCAATTAAAATAATTTTATTTACATTATATAGTGATTCATAAGATCGAAGAAAAAAATTATGCAAGTTTATGTATTAATGTATAAGAAAATCATATTTAATTTCTTACAAACTATAAACTTTACCTGACGTCTTTAATAAGTCAAAAGTGAATACACTTTAATTTCAAACTTTAAGAACTGAATTTGTTGAACTCGATTTGGAAAATAAAAAGCATTTGTTTTGTTAATAGTGTTGTGACCGATGGCTTCTTTGAAAAAATGCAACCGAATCTTTTCAAATAAATGCACTTATTGTTTATTCGGCTTTATTTGGCCACATAAGGGTTTTAATTCATCCTAAAGATTATGCCTTCCCTATAAAGAAAAGTGTACACAAAATATTCATTTTTGTTCAATTTCCATCCAATGTATTCAATTTTGAAGAAATAGGAATTATAAATATTAAGTACATTTTACTTAAAAAAATTTAACCCACGATTACAATAAAAAACAAAATATAATGTAATCAATTTTAATAAATTGATTACATATGTTTTTTAACCAAATACAATGTAATCTAAATTGTATAAATGTGTCGAGGATTTCATATTTTTAAGTCCTAATACAATGATTATGTAAGATACATACTACAGCTTAAGCACATTTGCAATGATGTTAGTTCTCATATCAAGGTGAACTGCCACCCTCATCTGATGAACCAGCTGCCTAAGGAAATGTGATAAGATTTTCCTTTCCCTACCCAATATAAACATCACCATCCTTATTAATGCTTCTGTACATTTCTTCACACCCTAATGCTCTATACTGTTAGTGTCATTTATGAGTAATCATTAGGTGGGTTAGGGTTAGTACTAACATCTCTAAAAAAAGGTAACTGCATTATGGGGAACTTATAATAAATGTAAGTAGACTTATTGCCTTATTCATTTAATTTCATTTGCATTGCCTAAGCATTTGCATTTCCTTCCCTCAATCCATTCTAATAGTTAATCCATTCCGCATTATGGTGATGTGGATTGAGCTTTACATTAGAGGGTAAGCCTGTTAGACTATAATTATTTACGATTATTGTTATTAAAGCATACTCATCTGTTTTTATCAATGTTTTTCATAACTGAAAATTTATTTATTGAACTCTTTCTTATTCATTTGAAATATGATGATGCATAACATACGTAATTAATCATACATATTTTTTACGTTGTTTATACTTTAGGAATTCATCCAAGACCTAGAGAATGTATTAATTACTGAATGTTGGCTCATGACGCCAAACAATCAAATTTGGCTAATGACACTTGAATAAGGCTATGATTATGATATATTAAATGACAACAAATCTGACTTTAATTATGCTAATAATGTAAAAGGGAAGGATGTTATTTTTTTCAGAAATAAAGGAAACCTTTTGTTTGACATCATTATCATCAATGACAAGGGTATGGATGTTCAATATAGGCATAAAGATAAAGAAAAATTCTTGGCATAGTACAAAATTGGCAAATTAATACCCTACGTGCATTGGAAGTTTAGCATTACATATATAAATTTGGATTGGAATTCAAGATTGGTAAGTATCTATACCATTCATGTTTCACTATTTAGATATACTTATCTCTTTATGAAATAAATTCCATATACAATGTAGCATATACCCACTTATGAAGCTGGTGATCATATTTGTAATGAAGCATGCAAAGTTAAATCAGGAAAGTTGAGACTAAGTGATGTCAACAGTGCAAGGGGAAAATTCAAATTGTTAATAATTTTTACAAGAGGTACCCTAGATTGAATTTAAATAAGGGATTTTATATGTAGTTAGGTTTCTAAAATGGATGGGTCAACATAACCAAGGATCACAACATGGTTTCAGACGATGTCATCACCTTAATCTAATTAGCTTTCAATCTTTTTTTTAATTCTATATTCCTAGAGATCATATATATATAAATAAATATATATATATATATACACACACACACATCACAAGCTTATCCCCCAAAAAAAACCAATCCTATAGCACAAGCACTTCGCGTTCTTTCTATTCCATCCCCTTTCATTCCGAAATAGGCGACTAATACTAATCTAATAAGTGAAGTAGTCGTCGTCTAACCAATTGGCTCGGAGACCAGACCGCTCGTGCCTGCCCATTCCGTCTCGCCCTAAATGGAATGGCTATCTTAGTTAGGTTATGCCTCAACCTGAGTCAACACACACACACACACATATAGATATAGATATATGTACACACACACACACACACACATATATATATATATATATCTGTGTGTATGTATACACACACATATTTATATGTATACATATACAAATATGTATGTATGTATGTATATGTGTGTGTGTGTGTGTGTGTGTGTGTGTATACATACAAAAGCTATAGCTTTTGGGAGGATTGGTAAGCGCCTTGAGTGGTATCAAAGCCAACCAAGGTTCGAGCCGCGGGGGAGGAAGGAAAGGTGAATAAAGTAACCTAAGTACGAAGCCTCCTATGTGGCACCTAACGTGAGAGATGTTACCTAGGTGGTCCGGGTGTCCTTAAGTATAAAGTAGCACCTTAAGTGATACCAAGAACGCAGGATCGGGTCTACCACTTAGTTTCGGGGATTTATTAGGTTAAATAGAATTAAATTTTGACATATAATCTATAACTTTGTCTTAATAATTAACTTATAGGTATTGATTTTTTATTATTTTCTAATTTTCTAATTAAATATTTATTTTTATTGGTCATATATGTAATACTTTTTATAATAGTATAATAATCTGAAAAAGGAGCTAAATTTAAATTTTTTACTATATTTTATTTTAATTCTATTAATCTGGGTTCAAGAATTTTTATTTCTTCTTTTAACTCATTTATTAACCTATCTATATCTTTAAATTTCTTTTTAATATTTTTCATATTATTAACCTAAAGGTATCCTATTTAATATAATTTTTAATCACTTTATTTCATAATTTCTATTATATATTTGTTGATTATAATATAACATTAAATGATAATTTTCAGGTTTTAAATATATATCTATTAATAAATTTTTCCTATTTTTTTATATTTTTTATTTTTGAATATAACCTATTTATTTCATTATTTAATCATTTAAATAAATCTTTAAGATATTCCATTATATCAAATAATTCTAGTATTAAATTAACTAATATTATGTTAATTAGAAAATCTCTATAGATACATCTATTAATTTTATGAAATATTTTATTGATTTGAGAAATGATCTGCAGGAATACTAGGAATAAAGATCAATCAAAATATTAATTAAATTTATTTTCTTATGAAAATTTTGACAATTGCAAAATTCATTTGAATGAAAACAATGTAAACTTTCATGCATTTTAATTAAATAAGTTTTTAAACTGATTAATTCTTTTTTGAGCAAAAACATATCTTGATCATTATCAAAATTAATAGCACATAAACCATTTAAAAATTTATCTATGTACCAAGACATATTTAAAAAGAAATACATGATAGATTATAATATGATGATAATATACAAGGTATTTCTGATTAAGTAATAGGAGTACAAGAACAAGCTTTTGAAAATGTAAGCTGCAAATCTAGGGTTCTATTACAAAAGGAGGTTAATATTACAAGGGGTTTTTTTTATTCTTTTCTCTAATTGTGAACTATTTTGAACACTTATAAACCTTCTTGTAAATTGCTTTGTGTGTAAAAGGTTGTGTCCCAACTGATGAAAATTGCCTTCTTATATACTTGAATAAAGTTAATGCTCAATCCCTTGTGATAATTACATAAGGATAAGGTCGACTGCCAAAGCTAACATCTGTCTTTTGAAATGATGATCTTGATAAGGCCTTCAGCTTTGTAATAATGCTTAGATAAAAGATATAATGCACTAATTACTTTTCCTTTGAAAATGTGTTATTTGAAATGATGAAAATAGTGTATGTCAGGATAAGATATAAAGTTTCAATAGTAAAATTTATATCAGTGAATAGTAAAATTACTATTTAGGAAACTATTTCTAAAAGATTTATCTTTTGAAATTAGAAATAGGAATGACTCGAGAGTTTTGTTAAAGACATAACCTACTATTTTTGACTTTTTCTTTTTATTTTTCTTTTTCTTTTTCTTTTTCTTTTTTTACGATTGATTTTTCATTTGCATCTTTTCTTTATGTACATATATATTACATTTGATCTTTATACTATATGACTACATATATACTTTTATAATTCTACATCTGCATATGGATCTTGAGAATCTTCAAGGGCTATTCAAGGAGGAGGAGTACGGCCTTTGGATGAGTTGGTCCTTTCTGTTGAAATACAATTGAGAATAGAATTGAATTCATCTTTTGTGGATGCTGAAGATAATAAATTAACAATTTGATTTTTATCTGCAATAAATCCTGTTGGACGAGTTGAAGATAAAGATGTTGATGCTGGTTGCTCTAAATAATTAATAATTGCTTGTCTATCTGCCTTCTTAACATTAAAACTGTCCCACCATTTTACTCTAAATTTGCGATAAAGAATTGGTAACTAATTAACCTGCTTCAAAATGTGATAGGTCCAAGAAACAATCCAAGGAACCTTGAACATTGCATAATATTTTAAGAGATTATCTGGAGCGTCGGGATTGCAACAAGTAGTAAACTTGACAAAAGCTTTTATGATTTGGAATGGAGTTGCTTCAATGATTAAACCAAAATAACTAAACCACCTAATGAACCAATTTGGGAGGATGCCACCGAACTTATGAGAAAAGTAAAAGAGCCAAGAATGTTGAAAATTTCTTAAGTAGAATGCTCTATATCATACTTCTTGATAATCATAATAACTATATACCAACATGGGAGGATATCCTGATAACGTCTTCAACTGATATGGCTGTGATCCTCATTTTGATTGAGTAATGACATGAATAATTTTAACCTTACTATAAGTAATCCTATTTTTATCTTTCTCATCATAATTATGTCCTATTTCTACTTACTCAATATCTACTAATATGGCTTCATAATGCTCTCTTATTTTACTCTGATCTTCCTCATGAAAATGCCAACTATTGGGAAAAACATGATCTATTAATCTATAAAAACTCTGACTCTCTGATAAAATAATTTTAATCAAAATTTTCTTATTAGAACACATTTGCCCTGTAAGAATTCATGAGAAAGAAAATAAGGTAAACTATTATATTTTCCTTTGATGAATTCGATTTCAAAATCAAAGTTGCTAAGTAAAGCTTGCCATCTTGCAAAAATCTTTTTCTAGTTGAACATTATTTTCTACCTTGATAATCCTTTTGCGTACGATTAATATAAAATTTTTATCTATTTCTGTTACATAATGATCCCACCAATCTTTTAACTGTCCAGTAAATCCTGATATTAACATCTAAGATATTGTTGTTTCATTATTTCCTTTTGATTTACAAACACTAGCTGCCATTGTCATTTCTTGTAATAAATTTAATATTTGATATTTTGATAAATCATCTATATTCCATTCATATAAAGATCTTCCATCGTATTCTAATTGATATCTAGTTTCTTCATATTGAGTATCTGGAGGTGTAGGTCTAGGATAATAATTTCGAGTTTTTGGTCTAGGTGTATATGTATTAAAATGTAATTTTTAATTGATAATTCATCTTCATTATTTGGCTTAAACTGTTCTTCTAAATTTTTTACTTCTGATGGCATTTCTATTTCAGACATAGTTTATTCGTCAATAGTCATAATTTTTTTATCCTTAATATTTAACTTTGCTAATTTTTCTCAATACAAGGTTTTCATCTTTAAGCTTAATAATTGTTCCTGGTAAGAATTCAAAAGGTTTAAATAATGAAGTTTCTAATGCTATAGGTGGATTCTCTACTACTCTTTTTGATGTCTGTCCTATTTCTGTTTGTGACTTAGGTGTTTGTACTATTTCTTCAACTCTATTTAACTTATTAGCTATAGTATCTAATATTTGGCTTGAAAAATTATTTTGTAATATTACATGTTGTAAATATTTTCCTACTTCTTTATTTTTTGTTTTATTTCTTTAAATGGTTTGGCAAAATAAGTTTTTTCTTTATTTTTTACTTAAATACACTCTAATGAAGGATGTATAGATACTATTGATTTTCCTTCTAAAGTATTCCATTGTTTACCTATTTTTGAAGATACATTTATTTCTTTTTCAAACGGATAATCTATATTATTAAATAACAATAATTTTCAAACCATAAAAATAAAGGAATATTAACTTGTTTATCTTCCATATCTTTATACCATAAACTTCTAAAATTACTTAATTCAGCTTGAGAAAAGTTATTGAAATACCATTCAGCTTTCTGTTTATTATATTATGCTTTCAAATTATTTCTTAAAAATTCTTTGTTTATCTGAAAACTAGTCATTTCTAAATTATTAATTAATTTGAGAAAATGCTTCCATTTGAGATCTAGTTGGGCTAATTAAATATTCACTATCTTTTCTTTAGTATATAATGGCCTAGGAATACTTGTATTAAAATCTAAGCCTTCTAACTCTAAATTTTTTGCAAATAATTATTTAGGTATTGAAGGTCTGTTGTTTGAATAAATTAAAGAACTACTCGATTGATTATTATATGAGGAAAATTTTATTTGAACTGATCCATCACTATGTTCTAATATTCTTGAAATTTGATTATTAATATTAATTGGTTTAGGTTCATTAGCTAAATTTGTTTCTGCCATAACAAGTAAAAAATTAGAAAAATTAACATGTATAGCATCTCTTAAACACATTAAAATAGGAGTATCTAATCCTAATCTAAATAAAGGTTTTATTATTATCTGTACTGATCCTATATGCAAAAATCTATATATTTTTTCTTATGCTCAATTATCGCCTTTTCTGATAACAATTGAATAGTTTCATTTTCCTGATTAATAGCTATTGTTTTTTCTGTTTGCTTAATAGAATAATCATGAAAAAATTCAGAAGTACCTATTGAATATATTGTTCGAATATCCTATTTAGGTATAGTCCAATCAAATAAATCATTCTCTACTCTTTCAATATTTATTTCTACATAATTTATTTCATCTAACTCTCTAATATTATCTTTGCTAATTGAACCAGATATAGAATCTTTAACAGAAAATATTCTACTTAATCTATCCATCCAAATATATTTAATCAAGCTATATTCAAAGAGAAGTCAAGAATGAAACCTGTGTGAATCACGAGACCACCCAGCTTAGCGGGACCACCAACATGCCATCTCGGCTTCCAAGGGCTGACCAACGCTAAGCCTTAAGGGCTAACCAACGTTTCATCGCTCCAAGCACAGTCTCAAAATTATTTTTAAATTTTTCTCAACTAAATAAACTCAGTTGGATATCTTAATTAGAATAATTTTCTAAGAATGATTCTAATTATCTGATTCAATTTCGTTAGATAATACTTCTTCTAATATATCTAACATAATTTCCTGCTCCCAATATATTTCTACTAATGCTAATATAACTTCACTCTGAGTAAATTTCCAAAGATATTGAGGCTCAAAATTTAACCAAGGTATGCTTACACTACCTCATCGGGCTTAAAAAAGAAAAAAAATGAAGAAACAACCTATGCCTACTATCCCCGGGTCTACCACTTAGTTTCAGGGATTTATTAGGTTAAATAGAATTAAATTTTGACATATAATCTATAACTCTGTCATAATAATTAACATATAGGTATTGATTTTTTATTATTTTCTAATTAAATGTTTATTTCTATTGATCATATATGTAATACTTTATACAATAGTATAATAATCTAAAAAATGAGGTAAATTTAAATTATCTATTTTTATTATATTTGCTTATAATTCTGCTAATCTAGGTTCAAGAATTTTTATTTCTTCTTTTAAATCATTTATAGATCTATCTATATTTTTAATTTTCTTTCTGATTTTTTTCATATTATTAACCTAAAGGTATCCTATTTATTTTATTTTTTAATATTTGTATTCTTGAATTATTTAATTTTATCATAAATTCTAAGCTTTTTATTCTCTGATACAAATTATACTTTGGAGATAATTCAAATATTTCTATAAATCTCTTAATTTTATTTTCTCGTTCTAATTGAAGTTTTAATTCTTTATTGTATTCTATTATATTAGTAATTCTAACTTGCATTTCAATTACATATTCTTTTAGTCTATTCATATTAAATTTCTATTAAAGCCTTAAAAATATCTAACATTAAATTTACTAAAATTATATTGCAATTAAAATCTATACAATCACATAAATTAAATTCATGAAATAAATGATGATAAACTATAAGATAAACTTTTAATCTAGCTATCTGATTATTAAATTCACAAATCTTTTTTCTAACATTCCAAATTTTTTCATATCCTTCTATTAATTTTTGTCTTTTTTGTGCTCTATCCATTATAAAAATTTTTTATAAATCTGAAAAATGATCTACAGGACTATTAGGAACAAAATTAATTAAAATATCAATTAAATTTATTTTATTATGAAAATCTTGACAATTGCAAAATTCATTCGAATGAAATCTTCATGTTTTTTTAATTAAATAATCTTTTAAACTAATTGATTCTCTTTTGAGTAAAAACATATCTTGATCATTATTAAAATCAATAGCACATAAACCATTTAAAAATTTATCTATGCACCAAGACATATTTAAAGAGAAATACCTGATAGATTATAATCTGATGATAATATACAAGGTGTTTGATGAAGTAATAGGAGTACAAGAACAAGCTTTTGAAAATATAAGCTGTAAATCTAAGGTTTTATTACAAAAGGAGGTTGATATTATAATGGGTTTTTTATTCTTTTCTCTAATTGTGAACTATTTTGAACACTAATAAACCTTCTTGTAAAATGCTTCGTGTGTAAAAGGTCGTGTCCCAACTGATGAAAATTGCTTTCTTATATACTTGAATAAAATTGATGCTCAATCCCCTGTGATAATTGCATAAGGATAAAGTTGACTGCCAAAGCTAACATCTGTCTTTTGAAATGATGATCTTGATAAGGCCTTCATCTTCGTAATAATGCTTGGATAAAAGATACAATGCATTGATTACTTTTCCTTTGAAAACGTGTTATTTGAAATGATGAAAATAGTGTATGTCAGGATAAGATATAAAGTTTGAATAGTAAAATTATTATCGGTGAATAGTAAAATTACTATTTAGAAAATTATTCCTAAAAGCTTTATCGTTTGAAATTAGAAATAGGAATGTCCTTAGAGTTTTGTTAAAAAGATAGCCTACTATTTTCGACTTTTTCTTTTTCTTTTTCTTTTTCTTTATCTTTTTCTTTTTTTACGATTGATTTTTTATTTGCAACTTTTCTTTATGTACATATACATTACATTTGATCTTTATACTATATGACTACGTATATACTTTATAATTCTACATCTGTATATGGATCTTAAGAATCTTCAAGGGCTCTTTGAGGATGAGGAGTACTACCTTCGGATGAGTTGGTCCTTTCTACTGAAATACAGTTGAGAATAGAATTGAATTCATCTTCTGTAGATGCTGAAGATAATAAATTAACAATTGATTTTTATCTACAATAAATCCTGTTAGACGAGTTAAAGATGAAGCTATTGATGCTAGTTGCTATAAATAATTAATAACTGCTTATCTATTTACCTTTTTAACATCGAAACTGTCCCACCATTTTACTCTAAATTTGTGATAAAGAATTGGTAATAGATTAACCTATTTCAAAATGTGATAGGTCCTAGAAACAATCTAAGAAACCTTGAATATTGCACAATATTTTAAAAGATTATCTCGAGCGTCGGGATTGCAGTAAGTAGTAAACTTGACAAAAGCTTCTCTGATTTGGAATTGAGTTGCTTCAATGATCAAACCAAAATAACTAAACCACCTGATGAACCAATTTGGGAAAATTCCACCGAACTTATGAGAAAAGTAAAAGAACAAATAATGTTAAAAATTCCTTAAGTAGAATGCTCTATACTATGCTTTTTAATAATCATAATAGCTATATACCAACTTGGGAGGATATCCTAATAATGTCTTCAACTGATATGGATGTGATCCCCATTCTGATTGAGTAATGACATGAATAATCTTAACCTTACTATAAATAATCCTATTTTTATCTTTCTCATCATAATTATGTTCTATTTTTACTGACTCAGTATCTACTAATATGGCTTCATAATACTCTCTTATTTTACTCTAATCTTCCTCATGAAAATGCCAACTATTGGGAAAAACATGATCTATTAATCTATAAAAACTCTGATATGAGCTTGAAAAGCTCATGAATATTGTGTTTCTATGTGTAGTTTTGTTGAGTATAATATTTAGTGTTTGGTTATTTTATGTGTATTTTATTGCTTTTATGTGTTTTGTGTGCTTGTGGGTATTTTATTTGTTTTATAGGAGAAAGGGAATGGTTTCGAGCTTAAAAGGCATCATTTAGAGAAGGAAGTGAAAAGCTAGGGCTACAAAAGCTATTATTGCGATGATGACAATGGCAAAAGGTCGCGACTGCATGCGGAGGAGAGCCAAGCCAGCAAAAGTAAGGAAATTGCAAGCCAAGTTTGGGCATGTCATGTTGCTAGCGCGATAAGGGTCGCAAGCGCGAAAACTGGCGATTGTTGAGGAAGTTTACTTTCAAGAGTTTTGTCTTTTACCAAGTCTTGCAATCTTTTGGAAGAGGCACTTGAAGGGACCTCTCTTTTTAGAGATGTATATATTACTTTGAACATAAATGAGATGGATGATTAGATTTGATTTTGTAACTTTGAAAACAATAGTTTAGCATTTTAATATTTACTTTAATTTTCATGATTTAAAGAGAAGGCAAGCAAGGAAGAAGACTACCTTTGGTGAAAGGGAAAATGGTTGAGAGATCCCCTTCTTCTATTTTTTAATTTTATTTCTTCCTTGTAATCTTGAAATGAATATTATCTTTAGCATTTGATTTATATGAATAATTTTATATTTTCCATTTACATAATTAGTCTTTGAATGTAGAATTTTCTATTAATATTTTATTAGTATCATTATAAGTTAAGGAAAATGACCGTAGATGGAAATTCCTTTTCTGAAAATTATTATAGTGGTTATAAGTAAGAGAGTTAGCGAAAGCAACATCTTATTGATAGTTAATAGGAAATTCATTATCAAAACATAGTTTGAGAGATCACATGTGGAGATAATTGCTATAGGTTGGTGAATAATCATAAAATGTGTAATTAGAATCAACTAGTTCATTAATAAGAATTAAGGATTAGCATTTTAATTGCATGTTTTAGGCATTCTAATTCATGTCGTGAGAGTGGATTGGAAATATATTCCAACTTGGTTTACTGATAAGATTAAATATATTAATTGAAATAATGGTATTAAGTGCATGATCATTAGATTTCATTACATATATTGTCTTTTTTTATTATAGTCAACTAAGATTTAATTAGCTTACACAATAGAGTAGTTTAGAATTAATTTCTAATTTATGAACATTGTAAACAAGATTAAAATTAAGTAGTAATAGTGAATAATATCAATCAACATTCCTCGTGGGATCGATATCTGAAGTACTATAATCGGTACATCATATACTTGCGGTATTTAAGCTTTTAGAAAAAGCCATAACAAACTCTGACTCTCTGATATATGAAGTTTTTTTGGTTCTAAAATTTTAATAAATAATCTTTTATGATTCATATGATAAGGAGAAGAGATTTTAGTGGAAGGTGAATGTACTATAGGAGAAACAGGAGAAAAAGGTGAAGCTAAAGCTGATAAGTATGGATGAGGAGGTGCAGAGGGTGAAAAAGTTTAAGGTCTTTAAAGTGGAGGAAAATAAGGTGTTACTGAAAATAAAGGTCAAGATAATGTCCTAATAGGAAGAGGTATGAGTGGATGATTTTGTTGAGAATTTCCTGATGATAATGAATTTCTTGTTGATAATGTAGTTTTTGTCAAAACTTTCTTATTAGAACTCATTTGCTCTGTAAGAATTCATGAGAAAGAAAATCAGGTAAACTATTATCTTTTTCTTTGATGAACTCGATTTCAAAATAAAAATTGCTAAGTAAAGCTTGCCATCTTGCAAAATTCTGTTTTGAAATTAAATTTTTGACATCGTTTTCTAAAACATATTTTGCTGATAAACAATCAATTTGTAACAAAAATCTTTTCATGTATAAATCATCAACAAACTTTTTGATGCATAAAACAATGCTTAAAATCTCTTTTTTGATAGTCGAATAATTCTTTTGACTCTGACTCCAGCTTTCTAAATAAATCTTACTAATTCTTCTTTGTTTGTTTCCTTCTTTTTTTGTTTTAAAATACCACCATAATATATATCACTAGCATCTATTTCAATTATTAGAAAAGCTTCCAGATACAGTATATTTAAACATGGTAAACTTTTAATTTTTTCTTTAATTTCCTTAACTATACTAGTATATTTTTCTGTCCATGGTTCGGGTTTCTTTTTCAATCTATTGTATAATGGTTTACAAAATGTTCCTAAATCCTTGTAAAAATCATGAACATAATTTAAACATCCTAAAAATCTTTGTAACTGTTTCTTATCTTTTATTTCATCTGGAAATTTACTAGTAAATTCTAAACTTCTATTTATTGGTTTTATAGTACCTTGATCTATATCATGTCCTAAGAATCTAACTTTAGTTTGGAAAAGTTGCATCTTTAGTGCAGAAACTACTAATCTATTTTGATGAATCAAGTGGAAAAACTCTTGAAATGTTTGATATCTTGACTTATAGAATTTGAAAAAATTAATACATCGTCAATATAAACTATTGAGAATTCATGTATTGGTCTTAAAATATCATTCATAATATTTTGAAATTCTGAAGGAGCATTTTTTAAACCAAATGGCATAACATTCCATTCATAATGACCAAATGGAACATCAAAACATGTTTTATACCTATCTTCTTCATTTACTTGTATTTGCCAAAATCTTGATTTCATACCAAATTTGGAAAAAATGTTTGCATCATATAACTTTTTTAACAAATCTCTTTTGTATGGTATAGGGTATCTTATCCATTGTAAAACTGCATTTAAGGGTTCATAATTTATTACTAATATGGGTGTTCCTCTTTCTATTTCTGTTGCATTCATAACATAAAAAGCTTAACATGACCAAGGTGACTTAGAATGTCCCCTAGAGTTTTGTTAAATAGATAGCCTACTATTTTTTACTTTTGATTTTTTTTACAGTTGTTTTTTCATTTGCATTTTTTCTTTATGTACATATATATTACATTTAGTTTTTATACTATATGCCTACGTATTGTCTAATTTATAATTCTACATCTGTATATGGGTCTTGAGAATCTTTAAGGGCACGTCGAGGAGGAGGAGTACTGCCTTCAGATGAGTTAGTCCTTTTTGCTGAAATACGATTGAGAATAGAATTGAATTCACCTTTTGTAGAGGCTGATGATAATAAATTGATAATTTGATTTTTGTCTGCAATAAATTCTGTTGGACAAGATGAAGATGTTGATGTTGGCTGCTCTAAATAATTAATAACTGCTTGTCTATCTGCTTTCTTAACATCGAATATGTCTCACCATTTTACTCTAAATTCATGATAAAGAACTGGTAATTGATTAACCTGCTTCAAAATGTGATAGGTCCAAGAAACAATCCATGAAACCTTAAACATTGCATAATATTTTAAAAGAACAATCCATGAAACCTTGAACATTGCATAATATTTTAAAAGATTATTTGGAGCACCTGGATTGTAATAAGTAGTGAACTTGACAAAAGCTTCTCTGATTTGGAATGGAGTTGCTTCAATGATCAAACCAAAGTAACTAAACCATCTGATAAACCAATTTGGGAGAATGCCAACGAACATATGTGAAAAATAAAAGAACAATGAATGTTGAAAATTCCTTAAGTAGAATGCTCTATAACATGCTTCTTGATAATCATAATAGCTATATACCAACTTAGGAGGATATCCTGATAATGTCTTATATTGATATGGCTGTGATCCCCATTCTGATTGAGTTATAACATGAATAATTTTAACCTTACTATAAGTAATCTTATTCTTATCTCTCTCATCATAATTATGTTCTATCTCTACTGATTCAGTATCTACTAATATGGCTTCATAACACTCTCTTGTTTTACTCTGATCTTTCTCATAAAAATGCCAACAGTTAGGAAAAACATGATCTATTAATCTATAAAAACTTTGACTCTCTGATATATGAAGTTCTTTTAGTTCTAAAATTTTAATAAATCATTTTTGTCTGATTCATATGATAAGAAAAAGAAGTTTTAGTAGAAAGAGAATGTACTATAGGAGAAATAAGAGAAGAAGGTGAAGCTATAGCTGATGAGTATGGTCGAGGAGGTGCAGAGGATGAAAAAGTTTGAGGTCTTTGAAGTGGAGGAAAAGAAGGTGTTACAGGAAATAAAAGTCTAGATATGGTCCTAATAGGATGAGGTATGAGTGGATTATTCTGTTAAGAATTTCCTGATGATAATGATTTTCCTGTTGATAATGTAGTTTTTGTCAAAACTTTCTTATTAGAACTCATTTGCCCTGTAAGAATTCATGAAAAAAGGAAATCAGGTAAACTATTATCTTTTACTTTGATAAATTCAATTTCGAAATCAAAGTTACTAAGTAAAGCTTGCCATCTTGCAAAATTATGTTTTGAAATTAAATTGTTGACATCATTTTCTAAAACATATTTTGTTGATAAACAATCAATGTGTAACATAAATCCTTTCATGTTTAAATCATCTTCAAACTTTTTTATGCATAAAACTATACTTAAAATCTCTTTTTTGATAGTAGAATAATTCTTTTGAGTTTGACTCCAGCTTCCTGAATAAAATCTTACTAGTTCTTCTTTGTTTGTTTCCTTTCGGTTTTATTGTAAAATACCACCATAACCTATATCACTAGCATCTGTTTCAATTATTAGAAAAGTTTTTGGATGCGGTATATTTAAACATGGTAAACTTTTAATTTTTTCTTAAATTTCCTTAACTATACTAGCATGTTTTTCTGTCCATGGTTCGGGTTTCTTTTTCAATCTATTGTATAATGGTTTACTTAATTTTCCTAAATCCTTGAAAAAATCATGAACATAATTTAAACATCCTAAAAATCTTTGTAACTATTTCTTATCTTTTATTTCATCTGAAAATTTGTTAGTAAATTCTAAACTTCTATTTATTGGTTTTATAGTACCTTGATCTATATCATGTCCTAAAAATCTAACTTTAGCTTGGAAAAGTTGCATTTTTGGTGCAGAAACTACTAATCCATTCTGATGAATCAAATGGAAAAAAACTCTTTAAATGTTTGATATGTTGACTTATAGAATTTGAAAAAATTAATACATCATCGATATAAACTATTGAGAATTCATGTATTGGTCTTGAAATATCATTAATAATATTTTGAAATTCTGAAGGAGCATTTTTTAAGCCAAATGGCATAACATTCCATTCATAATGTCCAAATGGAACATTAAAACTTGTTTTATACCTATCTTTTTCATCTACTTGTATTTGCCAAAATCCTAATTTTATATCAAATTTGAAAAAAAATATTTGCATCATATAACTTCTTTAATAAACCTCTTTTGTATGGTATAGGGTATCTAGTTTTATACCAAACTATTAATCTAGGTGTACCCCCTTCTATTTCTGCTGCATTCATAACATAAAAATCTGAACATGATCAAGGTGACTTAGAATCTCTTATCAATCCTTTTCTTTTAAATCTTGTATTTCTTTTCAACAAATTTTTCTAAATCTGGTGCCATTTTAATAGCTTGAGATTGTTTTGGAATTTTTTTTCATCAAAGTGTTTTATGTAAGGTAATTTTACTACATGTTATTTTCTATACCAAAAAGCATTAGGTACTGGTTCACAAATTTCTTTTGAAAATGTATTTTCAAATTCTTTAATTTTTTCTCTTATTTTTGGACTATCTATTTGTTCTTTTATTATTTTTCCTTCAATTTCTTTTGTGACAAATTTAATCTATTTTTGTTTATTTTATAACAAATTGACTCCTAAATATTTTTCCTTACATGACTAATATTTCTAGATACTATAGGAAATGCAAATTCGAAAAGAATTTTTTTATCAAAAGTTTTTGTCTTAATTCCATTATCTTCTACCTGAAAAGGATATTGAATAATTTAATTTATTCCTGAAGATCTTGAATATTTGATTCTTTCTTAATTTCAAATTTTTTATATACGTCAGCTAAATTATAGGATGTAAAATCTCTTTTTTATTTTATACTAATTATTTCTCTTAATCTAAGTAGATAATTCTTTTTTTTTATTTTTGGATCATCTATTTTATAAACAATGTCTAATAAAAAAATTTTTTCATCACTTATCATATTTATATTATTACATTGACATGGTCTTAAGCAACTACAGGATTTAGAATCAAAATTGCTATCTTCACTATTGGCCTCAGATTTTTCTCTTATTGCATTTAAATCATTTTCTGAATAATCATTAAGTTCTTCATCACTACTTGAATCTTCATTTATTATAATTTTAGCTATTTCCTTTTTTTAATTCTTCTGAAATATCTAAATTATTTATACATTTCTTTATTCTACAATCTCTTGAATAATGTCCTTGCCTGCCACATTTATAATAAATTACTATATCTTTTTTACTATTCTTAGGTTTAAACTTTCTATATTTTGGTTTTTTCTTAATGGCTTTTTCCTAATTATAATTTCTTTTTGGTTTATATCTTTGTCTCTTATATATGTATTTTCTTTTAGGTTTTATGTTTTTTAGTAGCTAATGGTGCTCTAATCTGTTGATAACCATATTGCTTACAGAATGATCCTAATTCTTTTCTTCCTACTACACTATCTCTCTTAAGTTTTGCTTTTAATTTTAAATCACTACAAATTGATAATCCTTCTATGTTAACTATATTTATTAGTTTTCCATAAATTATTTCATTATAAGGTATTATACCATCATTATCTCTCTTTAATCTACCCCTAACTCTTTCTGCAAATAACTTAGGTAATCCTGCTAAAATATTTCTTTCCAATAAATATTATTACAATCCGTTCTAGTCATTACTTTAGTTAAAAATAAATTCTTATACCATTTAAAATCTTGTAATTTAGGACAAGTTAAGTTTTGAAGAATTTCTGAACTTTTTTCTTGGTATAAATGAGGATCTCCTACAAAATTTTTAGCTATTGCAAATATTAAAGTACTTATTATATCATCTTGCTCTGTTTCTAATTGAACATTATTTTCTATCTTGATAATCCTTTTGCATGCGGTTAATATAAAATTTATATCTATTTCTATTACATAATGATCCCACCAACCTTTTAACTGTCCAATAAATCTTGATATTAAGATCTGAGGTATTGCAGTTTCATTATTTCCTTTTGATTTATAAGCACTAGCTGCCATAGTCATTTTATGTAGTAAATTTAATATCTGATATTCAGATAAACTATCTATATTCCATTCGTATAAAGATCTACCATCATATTCTAATTGATATTTAGTTTCTTCATATTGAGTATCTGGAGGTGTAGGTCTAAGATAATAATTTTGAGTTTTTTGTCTAGTTGTATATGTATTAAAATGCAATTTTTTGATTGATAATTCATCTTCATTATTTGGCTTAAACCGTTCTTCTAAATTTTCTACTTCTGATGGAGTTTTTATTTCAGACATAGTTTCTTCGTCTATAGTCATAATCTGTTTATCCTTAATATTCAACTTTGCTAATTTTTTCTATTTTCTTTAATACAGGGTCTTCATCTTTAAGCTTAATAATTGTTCCTGGTGAGAATTCAAAAGGTTTAAATAAATGGAGTTTCTAATGCTATAAATGGATTCTCTACTACTATTTTTGACCTCTGTTCTATTTTTATTTGTGACTTAGGTGTTTGTACTATTTCTTCAACTCTATTTAACTGATTAGCTATAATATCTAATATTTGATTTGAAAAATTATTTTATAATATTACATGTTGTAAATCTTTTCCTAATTCTTTATTTTCTGCTTTTATTTTTTAAAATGGTTCGGTAAAATAAGTTTTTTCTTTATTTTTTTACTTGAATACACTCTAACGGAGGATGTATAGATACTATTGATTTCCC
Source organism: Excoecaria agallocha (assembly GCA_037975025.1). Taxonomy (NCBI): domain Eukaryota; kingdom Viridiplantae; phylum Streptophyta; class Magnoliopsida; order Malpighiales; family Euphorbiaceae; genus Excoecaria; species Excoecaria agallocha. The sequence continues at coordinate 108,710,988 of CM075806.1, read as the reverse complement.
TTCTAAAGTGTTGCATTGTTTACCTATTTTTGAAGATACATTTATTTCTTTTTCAAATCGATAATATATATTATTATAATAACAATAATTTTCAAACCACAAAAATAAAGGAATATTAACTTGTTTATCTTCCATATCTTTATATCATAAACCTCTAAAATTATTAAATTCAGCTTAAGAAAAGTTATTGAAATACCATTCATCTTTCTGCTTATTATATTATCCTTTTAAATCATTTCTTAAAAACTAGTCATTTTTAAATTATTAATTAATTTGAGAAATTGCTTTCATTTGAGATCTAGTTGGGCTAACTGTATATTCACTATCTTTTTCTTCAGTATATAATGGCCTAGGAATACTTATATTAAAATATACCCCTTTTAACTCTAAATTTTTTATAGAAAATGATTTTGGTATTGAAGGTCTATTGTTTGAATATATTGAAGAACTACTCGATTGATTATTATTTGAGGAAAAATTTATTTGAATTAATCTATCACTATGTTCCAATATTCTTGAAAATTGATTATTAACATTAATTGGTTTAGGTTCACATACTTCTTTTAGTTCCCAATTTTCTGATCTAGTAATCTCATCCCATCTAAGCCTTTTTGGAATTTGAATATTAGAATGGGCTCTATTTGCTTCAAATAATAAAGTTTTATTTCTTTTAAAAGGTTTTCTAGTTTTAAGATTTATACTTGTGGACATAACTTTATAATATATTCGATATATTACTGCTATTGCTCTAACATTTTCCTTAAAATTTTAATTCTTTGTTTTAACAGTTAAAGTTAAAGTATCTAATATATTCGAATCATATAAACTAATAGTAAATCCTGAAAAACAATTAAAATATACTGGTCCATTAGCTAAATTTGTTTCTGCCGTAGCAAGTAAAGAATTAGAAAAATTAACATGTCTGGCATCTTTTAAGCACATTAAAATAGGAGTATCTAATCCTAATCTGAATAAAGGTTTTATTGCTATCTGTACTGATCCTATATGCAAAAATCCATATTTTTTCTTCTTATGCTCAATTATTGCTTTTTTTTTATAACAATTGAATAGTTTCATGTTCCTGATTAATAGCTATTGTTTGTTCTGTATGCTTAATAGAATAATCATAAAAAAAATTCAAAAGTGCCTATTGAATATATTGTTCGAATATCCTATTTAGGTATAGTCCAATCAAATAAATCATTTCATCTAACTCTCTTTCCTTTATATAGTTCATTTCATCTAAGTTTTTAAAATTATCTTAGCTAGTTGAACCGGATCTAGAATCTTTAATAGAAAATATTCTACTTAATCTATCTATCCAAATATATTTAATCAAACTAAATTTAAAGAGAAGTCGAGAATAAAACTTGTGTGAATCATGGGACCACCTAGCTTATTAGGACCACCAACAAGCCATCTCGGCTTCCAAAGGCTGACCAACGCTAAGCTTTCAAGGCTGACCAACGTTTCATCGTTCCACGCATAGTTTTAAAATTCTCTTTAAATTTTTCTCAACTAAATATACTCTGTTGGATGTCTTAAATAGAGTAATTTTCTAAGAAGGATTCTAATTATCTGATTCAATTTCACTAGATAATACTTCTCCTAATATATCTAAGACAATTTCCTGCTCCCAATATATTTCTACTAATGCTAATACTACTTCACTTTGAGTAAATTCTCAAAGAAATTGAGGCTCAAAATTTAACCAAGGTATGCTCATACTATCTCACCGGGCCTTAAAAAGAAAAAAATATAATGAAACTGATTGTGCTTAGTATCCCCTTCCAGGCTCTGATACCAAGAACGATAGATCGGGTCTACCACTTAGTTACAGGAATTTATTAGGTTAAATAAAGTTAAATTTTGACATATAATATATAACTCTATCATAATAGTTAACACATAGGTATTGATTTTTTATTATTTTTTAATTAAATGTTTATTTCTATTGATCATATATGTAATACTTTCTACAATAATATCATAATCTACAAATGGAGATAAATTTAAATTTTCTATTTTTATTATATTGGCTTATAATTCTGCTAATCTAGATTCAAGAATTTTTAATTCTTCTTTTAGCTCATTTATATATCTATCTATATTTTTAATTTTCTTTTTAATATTTTCCATATTATTAACCTAAAGGTATCCTATTTATTTTATTTGTTAATATTTGTATTCTTGAATTATTTAATTTTACCATAAATTTTAAACTTTCAATTCTCTGATACAAATTATACTTTAGAGATAATTCAAATATTTCTATAAATCTTTTAATTTTATTTTCTCGTTCTAATTGAAGTTTTAATTCTTTATTGTATTCTATTATATTAGTAATTCTAACTTGTAATTCAATTACATATTCTTTTAGTTTAATCATTTTTAATTTTCTATTAAAGCCTTAAAAAATTCTATCATTAAATTTATAAAAATTATATTGCGATTAAAATCTATACAATCACATAAATTATTTTCATGAAATAAATGATGATAAACTATAAGATAAACTTTTAATCTAGCTATCTGATTATTAAATTCACAAATCTTTTTTCTAACATTCCAAATTTTTTCATATCCTTCTATTAATTTTTGTCTTTTTTGTTCTCTATCCATTATAAAAAAAATTATAAATCTGGAAAACGATCTGTAGGAATATTAGGAACAAAATTAATTAAAACATCAATTAAATTTATTTTCTTATGAAAATCCTGACAATTGCAAAATTCATTCGAATGAAAATCTTCATGTTCTTTAATTAAATAATCTTTTAAACTAATTAATTCTCTTTTGAGTAAAAACATATCTTGATCATTATCAAAATCAATAGCACATAAATCATTTAAAAATTTATCTATGCACCAAGAGATATTTTAAAAGAAATACTTGATAGATTATAATCTGATGATAACATAATCTGATGAAGTAATAGGAGTACAACTATAGGCTTTTAAAAATATAAGCTACAAATCTAAGGTTCTATTACAAATAGAGGTTGATATTACAAGGGATTTTTTATTCTTCTCTCTAATTGTGAGCTATTTTGAACACTCATAAACCTTCTTGTAAAATGTTGTGTGGAAAAGAACATGAAAAACTCCGTGCTTCAACTGATGAAAATTGCCTTCTTATATACTTGAATAAAGTTAATGCTCAATCCTTGTAATAATTGAATGAAGATAAAGTCGACTGTTGCACTTAACATCTATCTTTGAAATGATGATCTTGATAAGGCCTTCAGAGTAGTAATAATGAGTTGGATAAAATGCTTTGATTTTTCTTTTGAAAACGTATTTTGAAATGATGAAAATTTAACTTTTGTGAAATAGTGTATGTCACAATATGATAATAAAATTTGAATAGTAAAATTACTAATAGTGAATAGTAAAATTACTATTTAGAAAACTATTCCTAAAAGCTTTATCCTTTGAAATAGGAATGTCCCGAAAATTTTGTTAAAGAGATAGCCTACTATTTTTTACTTTTGAATTTTTTTTTTATGATTGATTTTTCATTTGCATTTTTTTAAGTAAATATACATTACATTTGATCTTTATACTTTATGACAACATATATACTTTATAATTTTACATCCGTATATGGGTCTTCAGAATCTTTGAGTGCTCGTCGAGAAGGAGGAGTACTGCCTTCGGATGAGTTAGTTCTTTCTGCTGAAATGTGACTGAGAATAGAATTGAATTTATCTTCTATAGAGGCTGATGATAATAAATTGACAATTTAATTTTTATCTGCAAAAATTTCTATTGGACAAGTTGAAAATGAAGCTGTTGACGCTGGCTATTCTAAACAATTAATAACTGCTTGCCTATATGCTTTCCTAACATCAAAATTGTCCCACCAATTTACTTTAAATTTTAGATAAAGAATTGGTAATTGATTAACCTACTTGAAATGTGACAGATCCACGAAACAATCCATGGAACCTTAAACATTGCACAATATTTTAAAAGATTGTCAGGAGCACCTGGGTTGCATTAAGTAGTAAACTTGACAAAAGCTTCCCTGATCTGGAATGGAGTTGCTCCAATAATCAAACCAAAATAACTAAACCACCTGATGAACCAATTTAGGAGAGTGCCACTGAACTTAGGTGAAAAATAAAAGAACCACGAATGTTGAAAATTTCTTAAGTAGAATGCTCTATACCATGCTTCTTGATAATCATAATAGCTTATACCAACTTGGGAGGACATCCTGATAACGTCTTCAATTGATATGGTCGTGATCCCTATTCTGATTGAGTTATAACATGAATAATCTTAACCTTACTAAAAGGAGTCCTATTCTTATCTCTCTCATCATAATTATGTTCTATCTATACTGATTCAGTATCTACTAATATGGCTTCATAATACTCTCTTGTTTTACTCTGATCTTCCTCATAAAAATGCCAATTATTGGGAAAAACATGATCTATTAATCTATAATGAAGTTCTTCTGGTTCTAAAATTTTAACAAATAATATTTTCTAATTCATATGATAAAGAGAATAAGTTTTAGTAGAAGGAGAATGTATTATAGGAGAAACAGAAGAAGAAGAAGGTGAAGCTAAAACTGATGAGTATAGTCGAGGAGGTACAAATGATGAAAAAGTTTGAGGTCTTTGAAGGGGATAAAAAGAAGGTGTTACAGGAAATAAAGGTATAGATATGGTCCTAATAGGAGGAGGTATGAGTCGATTATTTTGTTGAGAATTTTTTTATGATAATGTAGTTTTTGTCAAAACTTTCTTATTAGAACTCATTTGCCCAGTAAGAATTCATGAGAAAGAAAATCAGATAAACTATTATCTTTTCCTTTGATAAATTTGATTTCAAAATTAAAGTTACTAAGTAAAGATTGCCATCTTGCAAAATTATATTTTGAAATTAAATTTATGACATCCTTTTCTAAAACATATTTTGCTGATAAACAATCAATGTGTAACAAAAATCTTTTATGTATAAATTATCTTCAAACTTTTTTATGCATAAAACTATACTTAAAATCTCTTTTTTGATAGTTGAATAATTATTTTGAGTTTGACTCCAGCTTCCCAAATAAAATCTTACTAGTTCTTCTTTGTTTGTTTCCTTTCGTTTTTGTTTTAAAATACCACCATAACCTATACCACTAGTATTTATTTCAGTTATTCGAAAAGCTTCTGGATGCGGTATATTTAAACATGGTAAACTTTTAATTTTCCTTTAATTTTCTTAACTATACTAGTATGTTTTTCTGTCCATGGTTCGGGTTTCTTTTTCAATCTATTGTATAATGGTTTACAAAATTTTTCTAAATCCTTGAAAAAATCATGAACATAATTTAAACATCCTAAAAATCTTTGTAATTGTTTCTTATCTTTTATTTTATCTGGAAATTTTTTAGTAAATTCTAAACTTCTATTTATTGGTTTTATAGTGCCTTGATCTATATCATGTCCTAAAAATCTAACTTTAGTTTGGAAAAGTTGCATCTTTGGTGCAGAAAATACTAATCCATTCTGATGAATCAAGTGGAAAAAACTCTTTAAATGTTTGATATGTTGATTTATAGAATTTGAAAAAATTAATACATTGTCATATATATTATTGAAAATTCATGTATTGATCTTAAAATATAATTCATAATATTTTGAAATTCTGAAGGAACATTTTTTAAACCAAATGGCATAACATTTCATTCATAATGTCCAAATGGAACATTAAAACCTGTTTTATACCTATTTTCTTCATCTACTTGTATTTGCCAAAATCCTAATTTCATATCAAATTTGAAAAAAAAAAGTTTTCATCATATAATTTCTTTAATAAATCTCTTTTATATGGTATAGGATATCTTATCCATTGTAAAACTGCATGTAAGGGTTTATAATTTATTAGTAATCTGGGTATACCTCTTTCTATTTCTGCTGCATTCATAACATAAAAAGCTGAACATGACCAAGGTGGCTTAGAATCTCTTATCAATCCTTTTTCTTTAAAATCTTTTATTTCTTTTTTACAAAATTTTTCTAAATCTGGTGTCATTTTAATAGCTTGAGATTTTGTTGGAATTTTCTTTTCATCAAAGTCTTTTATGTAAGGTAATTTTACTAAATGTTGTTTTCTATTCCAAAAAGCATTAGGTACTGGTGCACAAATTTCTTTTGAAAATGTATTTTCAAATTCTATATGTTTTTCTCTTATTTCTGGGCTATTTAATTTTTTTTATTCTATTTCCTTCTATTTCTTTTATGAGAAATTTAATTTGTTTTTGTTTATTTTTTAACAAATTGACTTTTTGAATATTTTTTCTCACACGACTAATATCTCTAGATATTATAGGAAATGCAAATTCAAAAAGAATTTCTTAATCTAAAATCTTTGTCTTAATTCCATTATCGTCTACTTGAAAAGGATATAACATTATAATAAAGGGTGTTCCTAATATAACTCCAGAATTAAAGTTTTTAACTAACGCTAAATGAGTTTTAAAACAATATCATTTATTGTAAATCTTAATTCTTGATAATTTATAATTGATTATTAATTATGATCCATTAGCGGTGCCAAATCTTTCAGAAGTTTTTTCATAATATTTAGTTGGGATTAAACCTTCTTGAATACAATTTGGATCTGTTCCACTATCTATTAAGGCTAAATTAGTTAAATGAAAATCATCATTAACAACTATATCTAATTTTACATACCATTTTTTATAATTTACTTGAGATAAACTATTTATGTATTCATCTTGAGTGTCTCTAATAACAATACTAGAAGATATTATTCCTTTTAATTTTTTGTCTTCTTTTACAGAATTACTAAGACTAATTTTGAAACCTTCTTCCTCTAAACTTTGAACTTTTCCCTTTAAATTATTTACTTCTTGTTTTAATATCTTAATTTCTTCCTGAAGATCTTGAATAGTTGATTCCTTCTTTATTTCAAATTTCTTATATACGTCAACTAAATTATAGGATGTAAAATCCCTTTTTTCTTTTGTACTAATTATTTCTCTAAATCTAAGTAGATAATTCTTTTTTTATTTTTGGGTTATCTATTTTATCAATAATATCTAATAAAATTTTTTTTCATCACTTATCATATTTATATTATTACATTGACACGGTCCTAAGCAACTATAACATTCAAAATCAAAATTGCTATCTTCACTATTAATTTTAGATTTTTCACTTATTGCATTTAAATCATCTTCTGAATAATCACTAAGTTCTTCATCACTACCTGAATCTTCATTGATTATAATTTTAGTTATTTCCTTTTTTAATTCTTCTGAAATATCTAAATTATTTACACGTTTCTTTATTCTATAATCTCTTGAACAATCTCCTTGCCTACCACATTTATAACAAATTACTATATCCGTTTTACTAGTCCTAGGTTTAAACTTTCTATATTTTGGTTTTTTCTTAATGGCTTTTTCCTAATTATAATTTCTTTTTGGCTTATATTTTTTTCTCTTATATATGTATTTTTTTTAGGTTTTATTTTCCTTTTAATAGCTAATGGTGCTCTAATCTGTTGATAACCATATTGCTCTCAAAATGATCCTAATATTTTTCTTCCTACTACACCATCTCTCTTAAGTTTTTCTTTTAATTTTAAATCAGTACAAATTGATAATCCTTCTATGTTAACTATATTTATTAGTTGTCCATAAGTTAAATCATTATAAGGTATTATACCATCATTATCTCTCTTTAATCTACTCCTAACTCTTTCTGCAAATAACTTAGGTAATCCTGCTAAAAATCTTTCCTTCTAATAAATATTATTACAATATGTTCTAGTCATTACTTTAGTAAAAAATAAATCCTTATACCATCTAAAATCTTGTAATTTAGGACAAGTTAAGTTTTGAATAATTTTTGAACTTCTTTCTTGATATAAACGAGGATTTCCTACAAAATTTTTAGCTATTGCAAATATTAAAGTACTTCTTATATCATCTTGCTCTGTTTCTAGTTGAACATTATTTTCTACCATGATAATCCTTTTGCGTGCGGTTAATATAAAATTTTTATCTATTTCTGTTACATAATGATCCCACCAACCTTTTAACTGTCCAGTAAATCCTGATATTAACATATGTGATATTGCTATTTCATTATTTCCTTTTGATTTATAAGCACTAGCTATCATAGTCATTTCTTGTTTTAAATTTAATATTTGATATTCTGATAAACCATCTATATTCCATTCGTATAAAGATCTACCATCGTATTCTAATTGATATCTAGTTTCTTTATATTAAGTATCTAGAGGTATAGGTCTAGGATAATAATTTCGAGTTTTTGGTCTAGGTGTATATATATTAAAATGCAATTTTTTCATTGATAATTCATCTTCATTATTTGGGTTAAACTGTTCTTCTAAGTTTTCTACTTCTGATGGAGTTTCTATTTCAGACATAGTTTCTTTGTCTATAGTCTTAATCTGTTTATCCTTAATATTCAACTTTGCTAATTTTTCTTCTATTTTCTTTAATACAGGGTCTTCATCTTTAAGCTTAATAATTGTTCTTGGTGAGAATTTAAAAGGTTTAAATAATGGAGTTTCTAATGCAATAAGTGGATTCTCTACTACTATTTTTGACGTCTGTCCTATTTCTATTTGTGACTTAGGTGTTTGTACTATTTCTTCAACTCTATTTAACTGATTAGCTATAATATCTAATATTTGATTTGAAAAATTATTTTGTAATATTACATGTTGTAAATCTTTTCCTACTTCTTTATTTTCTGCTTTTATTTCTTTAAATGGTTTGGTAAAATAAGTTTTTTCTTTATTCATTACTTGAATACACTCTAACGGAGGATGTATAGATACTATTGATTTCCCTTCTAAAGTGTTCCATTGTTTACTTATTTTTGAAGATACATTTATTTCTTTTTCAAATGGATAATATATATTATTATAATAACAATAATTTTCAAACTACAAAAATAAAGGAATATTAACTTGTTTATCTTCCATATCTTTATACCATAAACTTATAAAATTATTTCATTCAGCTTGAGAAAAGTTATTGAAATACCATTAAGCTTTCTGCTTATTATATTATGCTTTTAAATCATTTCTTAAAAATTCTTTGTTTATCTGAAAATTATTCATTTTTAAATTATTAATTAATTTGAGAAAATGCTTCCATTTGAGGTTTAGTTAGGCTAACTGAATATTCACTATCTTTTTCTTTAGTATATAATGGCCTAGGAATACTTGTATTAAAATCTCCACCTTTTAACTCTAAAATTTTTGCAAATAATGATTTCGGTATTGAAGGTCTATTGTTTGAATATATTGAAGAACTACTCAATTGATTATTATCTGAAAACAAATTTATTTGAACTGATCCATCACTATGTTCCAATATTCTTGAAAATTGATTATTAACATTAATTGGTTTAGGTTCACATACTTCTTTTAGTTCCCAATTTTCTGATCTAGTAATCTCATCCCATCTAAGCCTTTTTGGAATTTGAATATTAGAATGGGCTTTGTTTGCTTCGAATAATAAAGTTTCATTTCTTTTAAAAGGTTTTCTAGTTTTAGGATATATAGTTATGGACATAACTTTATAATATATTCTATATATTACTGCTATTGCTCTAACATTTTCCTTAAAATTTAAATTATTTGTTTTAACAGTTAAAGTTAAAGTATCTAATATATTCGAATCATATAAACTAATAGTAAATCCTGAAAAATAATTAAAATATATTGATTCATTAGCTAAATTTATTTCTACCATAGCAAGTAAAGAATTAGAAAAATTAATATGTCTAGCATCTCTTAAACACATTAAAACAGGAGTATCTAATCCTAATCTTAATAAAGGTTTTATTGCTATCTGTACTGATCCTATATGCAAAATTCTATATTTTTTCTTCTTATGCTCAATTATTGCCTTTTCTGATAACAACTGAATAGTTTCATGTTTCTGATTAATAGCTATTGTTTGTTCTGTTTGCTTAATAGAATAATCATGAAAAAATTCAAAAGTGCCTATTGAATATATTGTTTGAATATCTTGTTTAGGTATAATCCAATCAAATAAATCATTCTCTACTTTTTCAATATTTATTTCTATAGAATTTATTTCATCTAACTCTCTAATATTATCTTTGCTAATTGAACCAGATCTAGAATCTTTAATAGAAAATATTCTACTTAATCTATCCATCGAAATATATTTAATCAAGCTAAATTTAAAAGAGAAGTCAAAAATGAAACCTGTGTGAATCATAGGACCACCCAGCTTATTGAGACCACCAGCACGCCATCTCGGCTTCCAAGGGCTGACCAACGCTAAGCCTTCAGGGCTGACCAACGTTTCATCGCTCCAAACACAGTCTCAAAATTCTCTTTAAATTTTTCTCAAATTAATATATTCAGTTGGATATCTTAATTAGAATGAATATCTAAGAAGGATTCTAATTATCTGATTCAATTTCACTAGATAATACTTCTCCTAATACATTTAAAACAATTTCCTGCTCCCAATATATTTCTACAAATGCTAATGTAACTTCACTCTGAGTAAATTTCCAAAGAAATTGAGGCTCAAAATTTAACCAAAGTACGCTCATACTATCTTATTGGGCCTAAAAAAGAAAAAATCTAATGAAACTGCCTGTGCCTACTATCCCCTTCAGGGCTCTGATACCGAGAATGACGGATCGGGTTTACTACTTAGTTTCGGGGATTTATTAGGTTAAATAAAGTTAAATTTTGATATATAAGCTATCATTATGTTATAATAATTAACATATATGTATTGAATTTTTTATTATTTTTTAATTTTTTAAATAAATATTTATTTCTATTGATCATATATGTAATACTTTCTACAATAATATCATAATCTACAAATGGAGATAAATTTAAATTTTCTATTTTTATTATATTGGCTTCTAATTTTGCTAATCTAGATTCAAGAATTTTTAATTCTTCTTTTAACTCATTTATATATCTATCTATATTTTTAATTTTCTTTTTAATATTTTTCATATTATTAACCTAAAGGTATCCTATTTATTTTATTTTTTAATATTTGTATTCTTGAATTATTTAATTTTATCATAAATTCTAAGCTTTCTATTCTCTAGTACAAATTATACTTTGGAGATAATTCAAATATTTCTATAAATCTTTTAATTTTATTTTCTCGTTCTAATTGAAGTTTTAATTCTTTCTTGTATTCTATTATATTAGTAATTCTAACTTGTAATTCAATTACATATTCTCTTAGTCTATTCATTTTTAATTTTTTATTAAAGCCTTAAAAAATTCTAACATTAAATTTATTAAAATTATATTGCAATTAAAATCTATACAATCACATAAATTATTTTCTTGAAATAAATGATGATAAACTATAAGATAAACTTTTAATCTAGCTATTTGATTATTAAATTCACAAATATTTTTTTCTAACATTCCAATTTTTTCATATCCTTCTATTATTTTTTTTCTTTTTTGTTCTCTATCCATTATAATTTTTTTTTATAAATTAAGAAAACGATCTGCAGGAATATAGGAACAAAATTAATTAAAATATCAATTAAATTTATTTTCTTATGAAAATCTTGACAATTGCAAAATTTATTCGAATGAAAATCTTCATGTTCTTTAATTAAATAATCTTTTAAACTAATTAATTCTCTTTTGAGTAAAAACATATCTTGATCATTATTAAAATCAATAACACATAAACCATTTGAAAATTTATCTATAAATCAATACATATTTAAAAAGAAATACTTGATAGATTATAATATGATGATAATACAAAATCTGATGAAGTAATAGGAGTACAACTACAGGCTTTCGAAAATATAAACTGCAAATATAAGGTTTTATTACAAAAGGAGGCTGATATTGCAAGGGGTTTTTTTATTCTTCTCTCTAATTGTGAACTATTTTGAACACTCATAAACCTTGTAAAATGTTGTGTGTAAAAGATTGTGTCCCCAACTGATGAAAATTGCCTTCTTATATACTTGAATAAAGTTATTGCTCAATTTCTTATGATAATTGCATAAGGATAAAGTCGACTGCCAAAGCTAACATTTGTCTTTGAAATGATGATCTTGATAAGGCCTTCAGCTCCGTGATAATGTTTGGATAAAAGATACAATGCATTAATTACTTTTTCTTTGAAAACGTGTTATTTGAAATGATGAAAATTTAACTTTTGTGAAATAGTGTATGTTAGGATAAGATAATAAAGTTTGAATAGTAAAATTACTATTTAGAAAACTATTCCTAAAAGCTTTATCCTTTAAAATTTGAATAGGAATGTCCTGAGAGTTTTGTTAAAGAGATAGCCTATATTTTTTACTTTTGATTTTTTTTACGATTGATTTTTCATTTGCATCTTTTTTTTATGTACATATACATTACATTATACTATATGACTACGTATATACTTTATAATTCTACATCTATATATTGGTCTTGAGAATCTTCAAGCACTCGTCGAGGCGGAGGAGTACTGCCTTCAGAAGAGTTAGTTCTTTCTGCTAAAATATGATTGAGAATAGAATTGAATTCGTCTTCTGTAGAGGCTGATGATAATAAATTGACAATTTGATTTTTATCTGTAATAAATCCTGTTGGACAAGTTGAAGATGAAGTTGTTGATGCTGGTTGCTCTAAATAATTAATAACTACTTGTCTATCTGCTTTTTTAACATCAAAATTGTCCCACCATTTTACTCTAAATTCGCGATAAAGAATTGGTAATTGATTGACCTGCTTCAAAATGTGATAGGTCCAAGAAACAATACAAGGAACCTTGAACATTGCAATATTTTAAAAGATTATTTGGAGGGCCGGGATTGTAGAAGGTGAATGTACTATAGGAGAAATAAGAGAAGAAGGTGAAGCTAAAGCTGATGAATATGGTTGAGGAGGTGCAGGGGATGGAAAAATTTGAGGTCCTTAAAGTGAAAAAAATGAAGGTGTTACTGGAAATAAAGGTCTAAATAATGTCCTAATAGGAGGAGGTATGAGTGGATGATTCTGTTAAGAATTTCCTAATGATAATGAATTTCCTGTAGATAATATAGTTTTTGTCAAAACTTTCTTATTAGAACTCATTTTTCCTGTAAGAATTCACGAGAAAGAAAATCAGGTAAACTATTATCTTTTCCTTTGAAGAATTCATTTTCAAAATCAAAGTTACTAAGTAAAGCTTGCCATCTTGCAAAATTTTATTTTGAAATTAAATTTTTTACATCTTTTTCTAAACTATATTTTGTTGATAAACAATCAATGCATAGCAAAAATATTTTCATGTATAAATCATTTTCAAACTTTTTCATGTATAAAACTATACTTAAAATTTGTTTTTTGATAGTAGAATAATTATTTTGAGTTTGACTCCAGTTTCCTGAATAAAATCTTACTAATTCTTCTTTGTTTGTTTCCTTTCATTTTTGTTTAAAATACCACCATAACCTATATCACTAGCGTCTGTTTCAATTATTAGAAAAGCTTCTGGATACAGTATATTTAAACATGGTAAACTTTTAATTTTTTCTTTAATTTCCTTAACTATACTAGTATGTTTTTTTATCCATGGTTCAGGTTTCTTTTTTAATCTATCATATAATGGTTTACATAATTTTCCTAAATCCTTGAAAAAATCATGAACATAATTTAAAAATCCTAAAAATCTTTGTAACTGTTTCTTATCTTTTATGTCATATGGAAATTTACTAGTAAATTATAAACTTTTATTTATTGGTTTTATAGTGCCTTGATCTATATCATGTCCTAAGAATCTAACTTTACTTTGAAAAGTTGCATCTTTGGTGAAAAAACTACTAATCCATTCTAATGAATCAAGTGGAAAAAACTCTTTAAATATTTGATATGCTGACTTATAGAATTTGAAAAAATTAATACATCGTCAATATATACTATTAAAGATTCATGTATTGGTCTTAAAATATCATTCATAATATTTTGAAATTCTGAAGGAGCATTTTTTAAACCAAATGGTATAACATTCCATTTATAATGACCAAATGAAACATTAAAACCTGTTTTATACCTATCTTCTTCATCTACTTGTATTTGCCAAAATCCTGATTTCATATCAAATTTGGAAAAAATGTTTGCATTATATAATTTCTTTAATAAATCTCTTTTATATGATATAGGGTATCTTATCCATTGTAAAACTGCATAAGGGCTTATAATTTATTACTAATCTAGGTGTACCTCTTTCTATTTCTGCTGCATTCATAACATAAAAAGCTGAATATAACCAAGGTACGCTCATACTACCTTATCGGGCCTAAAAAAATAAAAAAATAGAATGAAACCTGTGCGAATCACGGGACCACCCAGCTTATCGGGACCAGCAACATGCCATCTTGGCTTCCAAAGGCTGACCAATGCCAAGCCTTCAGGGCTGACCAACGTTTCATCGCTCCAAGCACAGTCTCAAAATTTTCTTTAAATTTTTCTCAACTAAATATACTCAGTCAAATATCTTAATTAGAATAGTTTTCTAAGAAGGATTCTAATTATCTAATTCAATTTCGCTAGATAATACTTTGCCTAATATATCTAAAACAATTTTATGCTCCCAATACATTTCTACTAATGCTAATATAACTTCACTCTGAGTAAAGTCCCAAAGAAATTATATATGTATATATATATACATACATACGTACACACACTCACACACACACACATAAGAAGATATATATGTGTGTGTGTGTATGCACACACACACACACACACACACACACATATATATATATGTACATACACACACACACACGCACACTTATTCATACATACATGTGTGTGTGTGTGTGTGTGTGTGTGTACATAAATATATTTATATATGTACATACATGTAAGTATGTATATGTACATACATACTTACATACATATACATATACACATAAATACATACATATATACATACATATATATATATATATATATATATATATATATATATATATATATATATATATATATATATATATATATATATATATATATATATATATATATATATATATATATATATATATTCAATTTATCCATATCAAAATTCGAAAATGTTTCTTAGCTCATTTTGAGCCAATCATGTGAGGAAATTTAATAAGACATACAATACCCCAAATTAATGACATTAATATATATTGCTTAGGTTTAAATTACAGAAAATGAAAGGAATAACTTACTAATTGATTGAATATTCATATTCTTAACAATCCAGGAAAAAAATACATATAACAGTCAGCATCGCCATATGAGAAAATCAGAATAGAGTGAGGGAGGTGTTTGATGCGAAAACCACTGCATAATCTTCCTCGTTATGAAATAATATGAACCCCATTGTGTCACAAATACGTACTCCTATTGCAGATGTAAGCACGCTAAAACCAACATCGAAGTGCCCTCCCACGACTTCATCGTCTGATCTCAGTAAAAGAGTATACTCCATAAGCCAGTATGATGTTCTCACCCTGTACCACATCTGCACAACCTTTTTCCTTTTATCTAAGTATTTTGCAAAATATGTTGGGATAAATTGCATTTAAATTATAGCATTTAAATGGTTGATGACAAATAATTATATGGACAACATATATATCGAACGTAATTAATACAATAAATATTTAACTTTTAACCCTAAATAAATTTTACCATTTTGGATAGCAACTCAATCTCGGATATAAGTAGATTAAAAGTTTCTATGTTATCTCCAATGGCAGAATTTCCCAGCCAAGCTGTATTATCTCGAAAGATTGCATCATAGGGTGGCCTACCATACTTTATTTAATTGCTGAACTCATAAATTAATAGCATCTTAAATCCGATTAGAGTGAAGTCATACATTATAACCCTCATAGGGTAACAAAGTGAGTAATGGCTTTGTATACACTCTTAGATGCCTTAGGTAATTTTGAAACATCTCATATTTGTTACAATGTAATGCCTGGTCAGCCGTTTTATGGAATATTTTCTCAAGTTCTTTGAATTTTGATGCTAGGCTAAAAGTTATAGATACTAACCGTGAGAGAAAATACTCATATATGCCTTTTATAAGTCCTTTCTCCATCTCGTAAATAAGTACCTTTCATTTACATGGCTGATAGACTTGTAATCTAATAATTTCATGATATGGTAGCATATAATGTCGCTTGATTGGAACCTTTTGCATATGCACGAAAAGTGTTGTCCATCTTTAATGTATTTAACATCATAAACAGACTCCCTATAGTACCAATTATTGACAAGGCATCTCTCTTGGATTTTAAATATTTTCAGTTCAGAAACATCATTTTGATTATGCATTGTAGGATCTGGAATCTCAACAATGTGGTAGATACCATTCTTTTAATTTGATTTTGAACTTTGTGAAACATCATATAAGTGAAGGCTTGCTGGAATTGCTTCTACTATTGAAAATCAAATTGGCACTTGGCTACTGTATTCTTGGATTTAAACTCTACCAAACACTCATTATCTATCTTATCTTAGATAGCAAACTCGTACTGCTCAATAAACTATTTAAGGGTGCTCGTAGGTCGTATGAACCAATCAAAGTATGCACGCATACCCTCACTTCATTGGGTAGATAATATACCTATAAAGCCAATAATGTAAGGTATTAAACATGCAGACAAAGATAGAATAAATAAATAAATAAATACATAAATAAATAAATACATAAATAAATAAATGCCATGTATTTTGGACATTACATACCTGCCCAAAATGAATCGTTAAGATATATAAGAACCCAAAAATCCTTTTTTTCATATAACTTCATTAGCCATTGGTTACCTTCGAGGTTGTATTTAGTTAAAAAAGCTTGCTAACTTTCCTCAAAAAACTCTGTTGTTAAGCTATCATAAACCAGACCCTTGAAATCATTTCAAGCATTACTGAAGTCTGCAATGTGTTTAAACTTCTCAAGCAGTTTGCAAAGAATATCCTATATGCAAAATCTATGTCTGGTATTAGACATGACTTCCCTAATTGCCTTTCTAATTCCTTCACATTGATCCATAAATATGCATCCGGGATGAACATCATCCATCACTGATAGCCAAGTCTAAAACAACCACTTGAATGTTTGGCATTGATAAGTGTGAGTTATATATATAGTTTTTGATATGTTTTAAGCTTTGTTATTTAGTTATTTTGGTATTATTTAGGTTAAAATAGATTTAAATTATAAATATTTATGTTTTTGAGGTTAATTCCATGTTTTGTTTGGTTTTCAGGTTAAATTTGTTATAAAAGGGCTTAAATTGCAAAAAGGGCAAAGATTAGGGTCAAAAGTGCAAATATGAGAAATTTAGGCAAGAAAATGAGCGTTCAGTCCAGAAGCTTTTCACGTGACCACTTGAAGTTACTGAAGAAATCTACCTGTGGCCATGTGAAGAGGTGAAGCATGGAACACATGGCCACGTGAAAGGTTAAGGCATTTTCACCCATGGCCACGTGAAGGAAAACTAAAGAAAATCAAAGGAGACACGTGACCACATGTGACACAAGCCTATCCACACGTGACCACATGTGAGGAAGACTTAATCAACACATGACCACATGTAAAATAGTGAAGGGAAGGGAGTGGCCACGTGATGAAGACTCCTATTTCGCGAAGAATTTTCTCGAGCTTCCTGTTTTAGTAGAGTTCACTTCCTATTCTATGTCTGGAGTTTAAGAAGGAATCTACTACGATTTTGCCCTATAAATAGCAGTTCAAAACACTAGAGAAGGGAGATCAACCTTAGAATTAAGCATTACTTTCTTTAGTTTATTTTTACATTACTTAGTTTTCACTGTTTTTCTTCAAGCTTTGTTTTAATTATAAGAATGTTTTGTGAGTAGTTTTCTTTAACTTTTGCTAAAGGATACTTGAATCCTTGACTTGTATTGTTATGACTTGAGTTTGTTCTTCAATTCAATACAAGTTGATTATTTCTTAGTTCTTAAACATAGTCTTGTCTTTACTCAAATTTAAGTTGATTATTAACTTGATTAAGCATTGGTTAATTAATTAATTTGAGTTGATTAATGACTTGCATGTTCTTAGGTTAATTTATTTGGATTAATGCATGATTATAATCTGAATAAGCTATAATTGTGTGTTGATTTGAGTAGTTAAGATTGAGAAAAGTGTAACTAAGAATAGGTGAAAGTTAAATCTCTTGAGAAAGGCTTTATAGACATCTAGGAGAGTTAATTCAGTTCTCTATGCTAAGTGTTAAGTTTATCTGAATAAGAAAATTTTGATGCTTGAAATGATAATCTTGAATAAAGTTATCTGGGTTTATTAAACTGAATTCTCCATAATCACTTGTATGTTTTCTTTTGTTTAAGTCATAGCAATATTTGTTAAGGTGGATAGTCCTTTAGCGAAAGTGGTTTTTAATATTGATTTTTACCTTATTCAATTTACTTGCCTTTATTAAATCTTTATTTTGTTTTAGTTTGTTTTTAGTCTTAAAACATCAATCATCACAACCTTGGAATTTCTCTTTTTTTTTACACATAAAATTGGTTTTGAAATTGAAATAGCACATATAAGTACAAGTTTCCCTTGGGTTCAATATTTTGGGTTATAATTATATTTTTCTATATTACTTAGCCAATTTAGTATACTTGTTAGCATCCGGTCACGCATCTTTATGGGTAAGTAAAATTGATTGGTTATGGTGATTGACACTAATTACAGTTGCAAAAGGAAGCTTATACCTGTCGACCAAGTATGTTGTGTTAAAGCTAATAACATCGTGAAAATCTTTGTATGTTGCTTTACATTTAGGATGCACCCACAATACATTGGCAAACCTGAATTCTTCATCCAAGTCAATTGCATAGAAAAATTTTGGATCATTGACTTACATCATTGCAAAAGAGTTTTTTCATGGATTCCGTATCATCCTTACCCCGCAGTAACTTATTTGTACTATTAAAGTAGTTGCGGTAATCTTTCATTAAGTAACTCATCTTATATGGGCCACTAACTTCATATTGATCAGTGTAATACTATTTAATTGCCTAATTTCAGCAAAATCTTACATCTAGAGCCTTCTTCTTATTTAGTTTTGACAACCCTATAGCCACTCATCAACGTTGACATGTCGGGATGCAATTCGTGATTGTGTGTTGAAACAACTGATGAAACCTCCCACATTCCGTTATCCCTTAAAATAACATTTACTTTTGTAGGATAATTAAGCTTTTTAGACAAACCCAGAGCTTGAGATTTTCTTCCCTTATCATAACTAAGAGTTATATATTTGTGATACTCTCTATTATACTTCGTCGCTGATTTCTTAAAAATACTAAAACCTTTCAGCCTTGAATACTCTTTGTAAAATTTAAATAAATTATCTAAATTTGAAAAAAATATTCCCGTACTGGGATCTTCTTCAATGAAGTAATCAAAATGATTCTCACTTTCAATACCGTTGTCCGCTACCAAATTTCCTTATCTAAATCACTATAATTGTTTAACAAATTATCATCTTCATCAATTCCAAATAACTCACCAATAAATTACAAATTTCAACAGAGGATGATGTAAGATACTTAACCATAGAGATGATCAATGTATTCCAGATTTTTATTGGAGGAGGATAATAATTGTCTCATTAGTATTGGAGGAAGAATAAGAAATTACAATTTGTTATGCATGTGCATATTTATTAATGACGCTTAATGTATGAGTAACTTTATCAACCCTATGTTGTTGACTAGCAGTAGAAACATGACTCTAAGATAGTAGGATCTAAAAAAGTTTTTGACTCTAAAAGAAAAAAGTTCAGAATCCTAAGAAAAATAGCCATCCCACTAAGTATGAACACACTCTATTCTCTTTATTGAAGCCGAATACATTATCCACTAATAACGAATTATATTGTATAGTGAAAGGTGAATTTAATGTATTCAGTTTAAGCTAACTGATTATACTATACTAGTTAAATTTAATACAATATATTCACTTTAAGCAAAGTTTTATTTTATTTTACTTTATTTTTTTGTTTCCATAATCCTGAAAGTTATCCGGGCAAGCCAACTTTTGTTTAAACCAAAAAAGCGAACTTATCCAAAAGCAATGAAGCCGTTTTGTATATTTGACCAAAACACATCGTATTAACAATGTCGTTTTATAATTTCATAACTTTAACTTTTGGTTTTATGGTAAACCCAACTGAATTGTCCAAAAATTTTTGTTTGGTTTGCGTTATGTTATCTTAGAATTTTGGTTTAATTCGATTCATAAAATTACAAAACTTTAGTTTATCGATTACGTTTTTCACCAATGAAAGTGAATATAGTGAAAGCTGAATTTAATGAATTCAATTTCTGGTGATTGAATAGTATGTGTTTTGCTAAAATGAATACATTTTATTCACTTTTAAAACAAATGACTTCTATCCATTCGAAAAAGTTCAATACACTATATGTTTATATATATATATATATATATATATATATATATGATAGTAAATAAATAATTCTAGCAATTACCTATCAATTTGTCAATCGACATAACTAATTTATTTTCAAAATATATCAAACATTAATTTAAGATAAGTCTTGCTAATTATATGTGTATCTTGTTACATTTTATTTCTATTACATTTTTTGTAACATGCGATAAAAAATATAAATATATAAAATCAAGTAGTTATTAAAATAAGAATATTATTACTTACATATTGTAGTTTGTTTTTTTTTTTAATCCAAATATGAAGTGGTTTTTTTATATATTGTAATTAATAAACCAATACAACATCTATTAAGAATATTATGATAATTTCGAATCTTAAAATATAATAGTGTAATTCAGTTGAAAAAATACAATTAACTTTTTATATTAATGTATTACTATTCAGGTTTAAAAAAAATTCTCTTTCCCTAATGCGAATATAGTGCATGCAGTTTTCTGATTAATCCTTAAATGATTATGGCTACATGGAACCCATTCTATTTAGTTATCATAATACACTTTATTCAGATTTCATTCTACAATATAATCATTTTACATAATTGGATGTATGTAAAACTGAATTCATTGTATTCTTTACATTGATACACTGTATTTATAAATTATATCTGCAATAGATAATTACTTATATATTTTTTTTACAATTGAAAAAATAAAAATTGAGAAGATTAGGATAATTTCAAAACTCAAAATATATCATAATTTATTTCATTTGAAAAAATAAAATAAAATGTCCAACTATTCCAATTTTTGATATCAAATTATGGATAATTTGATCATAGACTTAGTAACTCGAAAAATTTTTGTACAATCAACAAAAAATTGCTTTGAAGAATGCGAATTTATTGTATTCAATTTTCTTATAGCACCTTAATCATAATACACAAATGGAATACAAAATATCTAGTTATCTGAATACACTATATTCAGTCTATAGTGAGTTCACATAATTCGGTGTATTCTGTTTGCAATTTTATTACAATTAATGAGGTTTTGTTTGAATAAAACATATTCGATTTTACATGCAAATAAAGAGGCTCCTAGAAGTAACAATATATAGCCTACAATCCCTAGCGGTAGAAGTAGAACTCTAGGAATTAAAAAAAATTTTCAACCTCAATAACACATTGAGAAGACCAAAAATAATAACTGCCCTTCATTCAAATGAATGACTAAGTGGCTTGAATAGGGATGATCATCATGGGGTGAGGAATCCTCGTCCCCGGCGGAAAACCACCCAGAGTGGGAGGAGAAATATTCGAAATTTTTTTTCGTGGGGATGAGGATGGAAAAAAATATTTTCAGATTTAAAATTCGGAACGGAGATAGAGATTGTGGTCCCTGTCCCCAAAATTTATTAATTAAATTTAATTAAATTTATATAATTTAGTTTTAACTTATATTTAATTTTAGTTTTGTCAATCGTTAAAATTTATATTAATTTGATTTGTAATTGAATTTATATTTTTTAATTATTAAATATTATATTTCAATTACAATTAATTGTTAAGTACTATATTTTAGTTATAATTAAATTTTTTTAAAAATAAAATATTTTTTTATACGGAGACGGGAATTTCAATAAGGACGAGGATGGAAATTTTTTTTTTTCAAAATACTATCGGAAATAGCCTTGCCTCCATCCCGCCCCTGCATGGGACAGTAGATGGAGAGCCATTTCCCGTCCCGCTCTATGCTCCGCAATCATCCTTAGACTTGAGGGTATGTTGATCAAACTATAAAATATATTTACTCCAAAGATAGACTTAAGTTATTCATTTTTAGTAATTTAGCATCATCCCTTGTTAAATGCGCCCACTCTAAATTGCCAAATGTAGTGTTGCAAGCATTAAATTAGAACACATTATTTTCCTAATTAATCTTCAAAATATGCTAAAATTTCAAATAATTTTATAAAAAATTACTTTTTTCGTTTTTTTTTATTTTTTATTTTCATATAAAATTTAAATTTTTAATGTAATGTAATTTATTTTTTTAATAAAGTCAGAATAAATCGGATTTAATAATTTAATTTTAATAATGTAATTTAATATTAAATTTTAATTTATTTATTATTTTTTAATAACAGTAAAAATAATAAAAATTATCTATAAAAATTGATTTTTTTTTTGGCATAGTTATCACTTCAAAAAATCTGGTGCCATCCAAGTGAGCCGGCTGGACAGAGGATATACAAAGTAAAAACCCAAAGCTCAAAAAAAAAAAAAAAAAAAAAAGAGCCGACCAGCCCAAAAATGGCTACTGCTTCAAGAAAAGCACTCTTCTTTATCGTTTGCCTTCCGTTATTCATTTTCATCTCTTCAGCTTATTCTTCTTCTTCAGACTCCGCGAAAGTATCTTTGGGATTATACTACGAGTCTTTGTGTCCTTTCAGCGCAAATTTCATTGTGAATTATCTGACAAAGCTTTTTGACAATGGTGATCTCTTGTCTATCACCGATCTCCATCTCTCCCCTTGGGGTAATGCCAGACTCAAAGCCAACGACTCCTTCGTTTGCCAGGTCTACAATTTCTTCCTTTTTTATTTTAAATTTTCAAATTTCTGCTTTTTTTTTTAATTTTTATTACATATCTTCAGTCTAGTAGAATGCTGATTTTGTATTATTTCATTGATCTTTTATTATGGCAGCATGGCCCATCCGAATGCTTATTGAATACAGTCGAAGCCTGTGCAATTAATGCTTGGCCTAAGCCGGTATATGTTGAACTTTGTTTTATAATTTGATGATCGAGTTTTAAAACCCATGATACAAAGGACATAAATTAGATATTTAAATAATTATGTCTACAAATCATTAAAACACATAATAGATACAGTTCTTGATACTGTTAATGATACACATCAATTATTCTTATCTATTGAAATCTGAATTACATCCTTTTATCCCTCATATTTTATTAATTTTGAGCAATATTCTCTGTTCGTTATTTTTACTGAAGACCTTCTCTGGTGTTCACTATCTATTTGATGCAGGAAGAGCATTTTCCTTTCATCAATTGCATTGAGGCACTGGTATATGAGCATAATTACCATCAGTGGGAAACATGCTTTGAGAAATTAGAATTGGATCCAAAACCCATTGCGGATTGCTATACTGGTAGACTGGGCAAAGAGGTCTGTTTTCATGCTAGTTGTGTTTTTGTTTTATAATAAACCAATTTATGTAAGTTAAGATTCTGCAAGCATGCTTTTCCTATTAGATGGTCAAATAAAGACGTGAACTTATTTGGGGCTTTAAACAGTTTCTTTTTTTAACGTTGACTGTTCAGAAGCATAATTATTATAAGCAGTCCAGTCAAGTAATATTGTATTGATTTTGCTAAGTAGGAAGCTCTTTCTTGAATATAAATGCAAACAGTTAACACAGTTAAGGTTTTAAATTTTTGTTTATTTGATTTTAAAGCTTCAATAAAGTTTTGATATCCCTCGCCAATGGATTACAATGACAATTTCAGGGTTACTTACTAAAAAGGAACCAATCTTTCTTTTTTTTTTTTTTTTTTTTTTTTTTTTTTTTTTTTCTGGCCCAAGAAGGTAAATTCCTTGTGCCAAAATGAGTATTGTCATGCAGTGGATCAAATATTATGTTATTACTGTGTTTTCTTTGCCTCAACTTCTAGTATTTTTATTATTTAATTTTTTATTTTTATTTTCTTAAGGTTAATGAGAGACTGGGTTTCAGGTTTCTTGGTACCTATTTTATTTTTCTTTAATAGTTTAGGTGTTCTATTTGAATCCGATAATTGCAACAAGGGGGTACCTAATGGCAAGAGTAGTGGCTGTCACATTGTTCTCTCCTGTCCTAGTTACTTCTCTTCTAAAGGTTGACTTTTAGTTGAAAATCCAAAAATGTTGGCTGTAATATTTGTGATCAATATCTATGCAATTAGGTTAGAGTAATTGTTACAGTTTTGTTTTACTTTCATATGGACCTCTTACAATTGGCCTAGTCATGAAACGGTAGTGGGTAAGAAACAGAAATGAAAAAAAGAAGAGCTGTAAAGACATTAAGAAAATTGCTTAGTCTAAATGAACAACACTTTTGTTAGACATGTCTTGACATTCACATTTGATTTTGTGATTCTTTTTAGGAAGGGAAATAATGTTTATTCACTCATTTAGATATGTGTATTCAAGATGTATTTGCAAAGAATAGTCAATCCTAATTCATTTTGTTTGTGAATCTTTTAAGGCTCATTTTGATGTATGTAGTTATCTTAGAGTCTAACTTCAAATCCCATGTACTTTCTCTTGTACTTCTTTGTTTGGCGAGGACGTCCTTGATATCAATTTCTTCTGTGATTTCCTAGAGGAATTTCCCAATATATTCGCTCTCTTTTAGTGGGTACTAGTTTATAAATTGAGGAGTTTGAAAATAGGAGATTTTCTTGTTATCTCACTCGTGTATAAACAACCAATGTACAATGGATTTTATACAAAAATCCTACGACTGATTAGGAAGTATATAGCTAGCCTATAATTAATCTAAAATCAATACATAATTACAGAATCAACTAACGAAATAAATGATAATAGTCAGCACTCCTCCCTCAAGTTTGTTCAAATATATTACACATGCCTAATTTGCAAACTAAAGTGTGAAAGATTTGAATGCAGTCTTTTTGTGAAAAAACCAACTAGCTATTTTCCAACGTCACATGGAACGAGCTCAAGATATCATCAGTTTTTTTTTTTTTTTTTTTTTATCATTTGCCAATCGATTTTAATGTGCTTCTTCCGATCATGTTGAACAGAATTATAAGCAATACTAATTGCAGTCTTGTTATCACAGTACAAGAATAATTTAGCTTCTCCAAATATTCTTAGTTCCTCTTGTAATTTCTATAGCTATATAAGCTTACAAACACCTTAAGCCGTAGCTCTTTATTTTACTGCTTGACTGGATATTGCAACCACACTTTGCTTCTTAATTTTTCAAGTAACTAAGTTACTTCCCACAAGTTTGCAATAGCCACAGGTAGATTTCCTGTCATTTGGAGATTTAGTCCAATCTACGTATGTAAAGGCTTCAATTGAAAGATGATCATGTTTGGAGAAAATAATATCCTTTCCTAGTGCTGACTTAGATACCGCAGAATGGGAAAGACAACCTACATAAAAGACTCTAGGGGATCATGCATAAACTGGCTAATCAAGTTGCTTGCATATGCAATGTCTAGTATGGTGTGAGAGAGATAGATGAGCCTTCCAATTGACTTTCGATATCTTCTCTTGTCAACTGATTCTATAGCTGTTGCTTGCCACTTATGATTGTTTTCTATGGGCGATTCTACCAGTTTACATCCCAACATAGTTTTATCCAAAAATTTCAAAATGTATTTCCTTTGGGAAATGAAAATTCTTTTGGTTGATTTGACAACTTCAGTTCCCAGGAAATATTATGGCTTTTCTAGATCCTTGATCTCAAACTCTAAGACCAAGAGCTTCTTTAACCAAGTGATCTCTTCTTTATCATCTTTTGTCATCACTATATCATATGAACAATAAGAAGATTGATCTTATCCTTATAATGTCTTATAAAAAAGGTGTAATCAGTATTACTTTATTGATATCCAAGAGAGATAATGGATTTACTGAATTTGTCGAACCAAGCTCTAAGAGGTTGTTCGATCTATACAAGGTTTTCTCTAGTTTGCACACATTTCTTGAAGTTCTCCCATTATCAAAACCAGGAGGAATCTCCATGTAAACCTTTTCTTCCAGGTCTCAGTATAGGAATGCATTTTTCAAATCAAATTATTACAAATACCAATCTGGGTTGGCTGCATAGGATAACGAGTTTAAAATTGTGTTCACTTTAGCAACAGAGGAAAAAGTCTTCTAATAATCTAGTCCATAAGTCTGAATGAATTTCTTTACCACCGGTCTAGCTTCGAATCTTCCAATTGAACCATTGGCTTTGTGATTAACTATGAACACCCACTTCCAATCCACTAACTGCTTGCTTGGAGGAGCAACTAGTTCCTATATTTCATTTTTGGCTAGATTTTTCATTTTTTCTATTCCGACTGCCTTCCATTTGGGTGTCCAATAGTTTCCCTTCAATCTTGTGAAATAGATAGAGGAAAGAGACAAGGCAAAGGCAAAGGAGACAAGGAATCATAAGAGGCAAAGTTAAAGATAGAATGTTTAGTACATGACTCGATTTCCTTTTTTTTAGCAATGGGTAAATTCAAATCAGAATTAGAACCCAGGGATTCTTGCAGTGCAGACTCCATGATGACTTCTTCTAATCTATTGTTCTTCGAATATCTCAATAAATCAAATCTATCTAAATGTTGAACAACACGTCCCCCCAAAAAATAAAATCAGTCTCCTCATTCTCCCCTTTCGGAAGATCATTAAGGATCATAGAACCAGGCATCATTTTGTTAGGATTAATTCCAACAAAAGAGATAGATTGAAAATATTCTGGTTTGAATTTCAGAATAAGGATTATGAGTAGAGTTTGAGAGAAAAAGAAGAAGAATGGAATAGAATAGAACAGAAAAGAGAGAGAGAGAAGAAAGGAAGAAAGAAAATCAGGAGAAAATGATTGTGTGATTCTATAATGATTAGTGGTCCCCAAAAGGACTAGTACAAATAGGCATGAGCAAAACTAATTATGCTGAGGTGTGCAAATAGCCAAAATGGCATGTGCAACCTACAAAAAAAAATCTAATTAATTCTGAAATTTCTTTCTCTAGTAGCCAATAACTAACTTAATTAACTTTTCTTCAATTTTGCAACTTTACCCTCCTGGTATAGCTAACAATACCCACCCCTTTTGCACATTCTTGTCCCCAAGAATGATAAAATTCTAGAAATTGTTGCTGGATGAAAGCACTATCTTCCCATGTGGCATCTATAGTTCGAAGGTGCTACCATTTGATTAGGAGTTGTTGAACATGGGAGTCATTAATCAGAGTGGTTCTAGAATTAAGGACTTTTTCTGGTAAAATGATGAACTCGGACTTGGCGTGGGGAAGTAGAGTGACCAGTACTGGGTTATTGGGTTCCACCCTCTTCTTGAGCAGGGAGATGTGGAAGACAGGATGCATCTTGCTATTGGAGGGAAGTTCCAGTGTGTAAGCTACCTTCCCAAGTCTCTGTAACACCTGGAATGGCCTATAATATCTAGCAGCAAACTTGAGAGACCTTCTTAAGGCTAAGGTATTTTGTCTATAGGGCTGAATTTTAAGGTAAACCCAGTCACCTACAGAGAACTCCCTCTCAGTTCTTCCCTTATCAGCATATTGCTTCATCTTATTTTGAGAGTGAGCCAACCGATCCCTTAGATAGGTCATCAAGAAGTCTCTTGCTCACAGGAATTCCTCCACTGCTGCTATTGAACTGGTTTCTGTTGGCAAATTTGGTAGACTAGGAGCATAGCCATAAACAGCCAGGAAGGGACGCATGTTGATGGCTGAATGATAACTGGTATTGTACCAATACTATGCTAGGCTAAGCTACCTGAATCAGTGGGTGGGATGGTGGAAAGTCATGCACCTTAAGTAGGTTTCAAGGCACCTATTCAATCTTTCTGTTTGGCCATCAGTTTGGGAGTGGTAGGCAGAACTAAAATGCAATTTGGTTCCCAAAAGCTTCATAAACTCTTTCCAAAATTTTCCTGTAGAAAGCTTATCCCAGTCGGTCACAATTGAGTTAGGCATCCCATGTAGCTTAAAAATCTGATCCAGAAATAGTTGAGCAACCTCAGCAGCAGTAAAGGGGTGTTTGAGGGCAAGAAAATGGCCCATTTTAGAAAACCTGTCAACTATTACTAGAATAGTATCTCTGCCAGCAGATTTAGGAAGCCTCTCAATGAAATCCATAGAGATGTCTCTCCAAATGTGGGAAGGGGTTGGTAATGGTTGAAGGAGTCTCGGGTATGCCACTGATTCGGACTTTCATCTCTTACAAACATCACATTGTGCTATTCATTTCAACACTTCCTTTTGCATTCCAGGCCAATAAAAAATCTGTTGTAGCCTTTGGAGCATGCCTCTAATCCCTGAGTGGTCTCCAATGGGAGAATCACGGCAAGTTGCAAGAAGCTGTTGCCCAAGTGAGGTAGAACATCCAATGTACAATATGCCCTTGTACTTAACCAGTCCCTTTGAGTGTGAGTAATTGGGAAGATCCTGGGGTGTGATAGATAAGGTTGTAATTAGCCCTTGCAGTATAGAATCCCCTTCATAGGAATTGACAACTTCTGCTAGCCAACTAGGAGTGTAGGTAGAGAGAGTGAGGTGATGGATTGAAGCCCCTTCATACTGTCTAGATACAGGATCAGCCACTCTATTTTCAATTCCCTTTTTGTAGAGAATGGTGTAGTCCAGGCCAAGCAATTTAGAGATCCCTTTTTGCTGGATGTAGTTATGAAGCCTCTGCTCCAGTAGGTGTTTGATGAGTTCATGGTCAGTTTTGATGATGAAACTGGATCCTTCCAAATAATGCCTCCATTTTGTTACAGCAAGCATGATGGCCATTAACTCCCTCTCATAGGCAGACAATTGCTGGTTTCGAGGGCTCAAGGGTTTGGGTATATAGGCTAAAGGTCTCCCCTTTTGCATTAGAACAGCCTCCAATCCAGTGTTACTAGCATCACACTCCAAAACAAATTGCTCTTTGAAATCTGGTAGTGCCAGCAATAGGGCTTGGGTCATTAACTTCTTTAGTTCTTCAAATGCAGTTTGAGCAGCAGAGGTCCAAAGGAACTTATCTTTTTTAAGTAGATTAGTAAGGGGTTTGCAAATGACCCCATATCTAGCAATAAATCTTTTGTAATAACCTGTGAGTCCCAAGAATCCCCTTAAGGACTTCAGGTTTTTAGGAGTAGGCCATTTGAGCATGGCTGTAACCTTGCTAGGGTCAGCAGAGATCCCTTCAGAGGTTATTACATGCCCTAAATAATTCACCTTGTCTCTGCCAAATTCACACTTGGACTCTTAGCAAATAACTGGTGTTCCTGTAGCTTATTGAAGACTAGCTGTAGGTGTTTGATATGGAGCTCCAGGGAGGGACTGTAAACTAGGATATCATCGAAGAAAACCAGCACAAACTTCCTAAGATAAGGCTAGAAGATGTTCATGGGTGACTAGAAGGTGGCAGGGGCATTGGTTAGGCCAAAAGGCATAACCAGAAACTCATAATGCCTTGAATGAGTCTTAAAGGCAGTCTTGAATGTATCCCCCAACCACATTCTGATTTGGTGGTATCTAGATCTCAAGAATAGACTGCCCCATGTAGATCATCTAGGAGGTCCTCTATGATTGGAATGGGAAATTTATCTTTGATGGTATACTGGTTGAGTTCTCTGTAGTCAACACAGAATCTCCAAGTGCCATCTTTCTTCTTGACTAGCAAAACAGGAGAAGCATAGGGATTAGTGCTAGGCTGGATGATGTTGTTCTCCAACATTTCAGCTACCAATCTTTCAATATCAGTTTTCTGTTGGTGTGAATACCTATAGGGCCTGATATTCACTGGTTCAGTGTTGGGTTTGAGTGAAATTTTGTGGTCATTTGGTCTAAGGGGGGTAAGGATGTAGAAACTTGGAAAACAGCCTGGTATTGCTTCAACAACCTTGAAATTTTAGAGGGAATGGTAATCTTCTCCTGCTGCACCTCCTCAGTAATTTCAGGCTTCAAACTGATGAGAAACAGCTTGGTAGTGACACCTTTCCAGCCTTGTTGAACTACCTTGGTGAGGTTTTTAGCTGTGATTACCTTGAGAGACAATTGCTCTACAATCCCCTTAATTCTGAAGGGTTTGCTGTCTTTTTTAATTATCAGTTCATTGGCATCATAGCCAAGAGTTACTGGAGAGTGACACTTCATCCAATCTGACCTCCGGTATTATGTCACTCTCCTAGCTCATATCAAACTCGAACTTGCTGCCTTACATCAACCAGCTCACCTCCTTGCATTTGATTGCCACCGTGACCTTCCTTCCATCTGCCACAGTGACAGTAGCAGGAGGTACTGTGGTGAATGATAGTTTGAGGCTTTTAGCCACCTTGGAGTCCACAAAACAGTGGGTACTCCACTGTCAATTAGGATCATCACAGGCCTTCTATTGATCTACCCCTTAACCTTAATCGTGTAATCATTGAGTCTCTCTTCAAGAGCATTCAAGGACAGTGCTATACGCTCATCTGAATGCTCTTCCAATATAGGTGGTTCTTCCTCTTCCACTTCCTGCCACTCTTTATCTCCTGAGTCATCACCTTCAGTTACTTGTATTGCCCTCAATCCCTTAGGATTGTATTGATGGCCTGGTCTATACCTGTCCCCACATTTGTAGCAGGACCCTGGGGTTCTGTTTTGGTTGGAGGGGTTAGGTTTAGGCTGTGTGTAATGGGTGATAGCAGTGTTTGGCTTCTGTTCTTGGGTGGGTCTTGGGTTAGCATATGATAGGGGCTGGTTTTGTGGTCTAAACGTGGCCATATTTGGAGGGAAAGTTCGGCTATAAGAAGTCTGGCTGTTGGGTTTCCATGTTTGGGTAGAGAATTTGTTGGAATGTCTACGTTTAAGGGCCTCCAAATGAAACTCTTGCAGCTTGGCTTGCTCAATGGCAGTATACAGTTTGGGTGGTTTGAACATCTTAACAAGAGACCTGATCTCATACTTAAGCCCTCCAATAAAGCTGTAAATATAGTTAGGTTTCAGGCTGGTTGGGGTATAATATCACCATTTTAAGTTTAAGGAGCTCAAACCTGTCCAAATACTCATCCACAAAGGTGGTTTGTCTGAGTCTCTGCATCTCCTCTACCACATTATCTTCTCCAATCTCCTTGAATCTCTTAGCAGTTGCTTCAGCAAATTCATCCCAGTCTACTGCTTCCCTACTTCTACTCCAATTTTGGTACCATGTTTCTGCCCTCCCTTGTAGATATAGGCTAGCCAACTCCACCTGTCTTTCGGGCATAACTTCATACACAAGAAAATATTTCTTACACTTAGAGATCTAGTTCTGGACATCAGTCCTTTCATAACTATTCAAATCCAGCTTGGGTAGTAACTTGTTACAATAAGTTTTTTCGTGGCACACTTCCTTTACTCCCTCTCTTTCATTTGGAGTAGATAATATTCCTCTCCCATTCCTAAAATTTGATGTGAGATTATTAGTGTTCTTACCTCTACTAGTAGAAGGGAATGGAGTGCTATTGCTGGATGCAGGGCCTGGAGCTTGAACTTGGATTAGTTGAGTCAAGTAAGCCACCGATCTTTGGTTTTTCAGTTTAAACTCTTCATATTGGTTTTGGTTCTTCCTTTGCTTTGCCTTCATACTAGATTGATCCAGCATTAGCTCTTGTAACTTAGATTCTAGGGAGCTGAATCTAGTCTCCATTTGTTCTGCAAACCTGGAGCTCAAGGAACGAAGCTGCTCTTCAAATTCCCCCATAAATACCACTGATTCCTCAGTCTCCTTGTTCTTCTTAGCTGTTGTGTTCTTAGTCATCTAACCTAGAGAAAATTGATGCTCTGATACCAGTTTGTAAAGATTAATTCCAACAAAAGAGATGGATTGAAAATGTTCTGGTTTGAATTTCAGAATAAGGATTAAGAGTAGAGTTTGAGATAAAAAGAAGAAGAAGAATGGAACGGAATAGAACAAAAAAGACGGAGAGAAAAAAGGAAGAAAGAAAATCAGGTGAAAATGATTGTGTGATTCTATAATGATTAGTGGTCCCCAAAAGGACTAGTACAAATAGGCATGAGCAAAACTAATTCTGCTGAGGTGTGCAAACAGCCAAAACGGCATGTGCAACCTACAAAAAAGAAATCTAATTAATTCTGAAATTTCTTTCTCTAGCAACCAATAACTAACTTAACTAATTTCTTTTCAATTTTACAACTTTACCCCCTGGTATACCTAACACACTTCTTCTTGACTACTTTCCCCCGAAGAGGTGATAGGGAAGTTCTAAAGATTCAAGTGCATGAAAGGTAACATCCATACTGACATAATGCTTCCTAGATGGGTGTTGATAACATTTATATCCCTTTTGGGTTGGGGAGTACCTAATGAACACAAGTTCTAAGGGTCCTCAAATCCAACATTCTAGTATAGGCCAAGTAAACACATCCAAATACCTTTGGTGTAACAATATATTCATTTTTCCATTTTAAGACTTCTGAAGTTAAGAGTTTTGAGGGGCATTTTATTGATAAGGTAGGTTGTCGTTAGAATAGCATCTTCCCATTATGACTTTGAAACATTCATTGTAAATATAAAAGATCTAGCCACCTCCAACAAATGTCTATTTTTCTTTTTTGCTATCCTGTTTCAAGTACTAGAATAGGGATAATTGGTTTGATATTGAAGATTTTGAGAACTCAAGATTTTCTATTATCTCGAATTTCACTAAAATAATGATACAAGGTATATTTATAGGTATACAAGTAGTAAAAGAAAAAAATACTATTCTACCCTTAATTACAACCTAACAAAATACATTAACCAACACTCCCCCTCAAGTTGGTGCAAAGATATTACACATGCCCAACTTGCAAACTATGGCGTGGAAAGCTCGACTACTGAGTCCTTTTGTAAAAATATCAGCTAATTGTCTGTCCGACGTTACATGAAATAAGCTTAAAACACCATCAGATAATTTTTCTTTGATGAAGTGTCGATCAATTTCAATATGTTTTGTCCTGTCATGTTGAACTGGATTATGAGCAATACTGATTGCAGCTTTGTTGTCACAATACAAAAATAGTCGGTCCCTTTTAGCCAAATTCAACTCTGCTACTAACTTCTGCAACCATAACAACTCACAAACACCTTGAGCCATAGCTCTATATTCTGCTTCTGCACTTGATCTTGCAACTACACTCTGTTTCTTGCTTCTCCAAGTGACTAAGTTACCTCCCACAAATGTACAATAACCAGAGGTTGATCTTCTATCATCTAAAGATCCAGCCCAATCTGCATCTGTGAAAGCTTCAATTCTTAGATGACCATTTTTTGAAAAAAGAATACCTCTTCCTGGAGCTGATTTTAAATACCTCAAAATGCGAAAAACAGCCTGTTGATGAGATTCTCTTGGATCATGCATGAACTGACTCACCAAGCTAACTGCATAAGCAATATCTGGTCTAGTGTGGGATAGATAGATAAGTCTACCAACCAATCTTTGATATCTGCCCTTATCAACTGCACCTTCAGTCCCTGTTTGTAACTTATGGTTACTTTCAATGGGTGTATATGCTGGTTTGCATCCCAACATACCAGTTTCATCCAAAAGATCCAGAACATATTTTCTTTGAGAAATGAAGATCCCTTTGGTTGATCTGGCAACTTCAATTCCCAAGAAATATTGTAGCTTTCCAAGATCCTTGATTTCAAACTCCTGAGTTAAGAGCTTCTTCAGTCGAACCATTTCTTCTTTATCATCCCCTGTCATCACTATGTCATCAACATAAACAATGAGAAGAGTAATCTTACCCTTGGAGTGCCTCATAAAGAGGGTATGATCAGCATTACTTTGCTGATAACCAAAGGATATCATAGCTTTGCTGAATCTGTCAAACCAAGCTCTCGGAGATTGTTTCAACCCATACAAGGCTTTCTTCAGTCTGCACACCTTTCCTTGTGTTCTCTCATCATCAAAACCAGGAGGAATCTCCATATAAACCTCTTCTTCCAGGTCCCCATGAAGAAATGCATTCTTCACATCAAATTGCAGCAAATCCCAATCCAAGTTAGCTGCACAAGATAGCAAGATTCTAATGGTATTCATTTTAGCAACTGGTGCAAATGTCTCCTGATAGTCAACTCCATAAGTCTGAGTGAATCCCTTTGCCACTAATCTAGCTTAAATCTTTCAATGGAACCATCAGCTTTGTGTTTTATTGTAAACACCCACTTACAACCAACTAACTTTTTGTCTGAAGATGCAACTAGTTCCCAGGTTTCATTTTAGAGAGGGCTTTCATTCTTCAACCATAGCTTCTCTCCACTTTGGATCCTTGATAGCTTCTCTCCAATCTTGTGGAATAGACATAGAGGAAAGAGACAAGGCAAAGGCTCTATAGGAAGAAGACAAGGAATCATAAGAGACAAAGTTAGAGATGGAATGTTTTGTACACGACCTGACTCCTTTCCTTTGAGCAATGGGCAAATTTAAATCAGAATCAAGAGATAAATCAGAATCAAGAAGTGACTCACCCGAGGATTCTGGCAGTGTAGAATGCATGATGGCTTCTTCAGACCTATTCTTCCTCGAGTATCTCAACAAGTCAGGTCTATCTAAACGACCACCAACACCAACAACATTCTCCTCCCCCTGAACATCAACATTCTGTTCCTGAATAACAATCCCTTCATTTTTCCTTTGAACTAGATCATGAGGTAACACAGGTACATTCATCACCACTTCTTCACTATTCTCCCCCTGAAGAGGTGACTGGATACTGCCAAAATAAGGTTCAGACTCCCGAAAGGTAACATTCATACTCACATAGAATTTCCTAGATAGAGGATGATAACACTTATATCCCTTTTGAGTTGGAGAATATCCAACGAACACACATCTCAGTGCTCTCGGATCTAATTTCCCAACATTCCTAGTATGAACAAAGCAAACACATCCAAAAATCTTTGGTGGAACAGTATAGCCAGTTTTCCCGGTTAAGACTTCTACAGGAGTTCTAAAATTAAGAGCTTTGAGAGGCATTCGATTAATAAGATAGGCAGCCGCTAATACAGCATCTCCCCAATATGACTTTGGAACATGCATGGTAAACATAAGAGATCTAGCAACTTCTAACAAATGCCTATTTTTTCTTTCAGCTACACCATTTTGAGCACTAGTATAAAGACAACTAGTTTGGTGAATAATCCCATGAGACTCCAAATAAGTACCCCAACCTACTATCCATATATTCTGTTCCATTATCAGATCGCAAAACTTTTATTTAGCATCAAATTGAGTGGCAATCATTTTATGGAAAAATTGAAAACAGGAGAAAACATCACTCTTTGCTTTAATCAAATACACCCAAGTCATTCTAGTGCAACAATCAATGAAAGTAACAAACCATCGATTTTCAGACAAAGAGACAGTTTGTGTAGGTCCCCAAATATCAGAATGAACAATCATAAATGGCTCACTGGCTTTATTATCACTCAAAGTATACTAGTTTTTAGTATGTTTAGCATACTCACAAGCATCACAAGATAAACAATCAAACCGAGTTCTAGCAAATAAACTAGGATATAGTTTTTCTAAAACAAAAAATGACGGGTGTCCTAATCGCCTATGCCACTGAATGATCTCCTGGTTGACATCCTGATACCCCCCAAAAAGAGCCAACTCTTGACTGTCTTCCAGCATATATAAGCCATCATGCTCTCTACCACTGCCAATCCTCTTCCCTGTTTGAAGATCCTGAAGAATACAAAAATCAGGAAAAAATTCAACTTTACAGTTAAGAGTTTTAGTGATAGCACTGACAGATAAAAGATTGACAGGAAATTGAGGAACATGAAGAACAGAAGACAATTTAATATTAGGAGTACAAACAACAGAACCTGTCCCAGAAATAGGGGTTAATGACCCATCAGCCACCCTGACACTATCCCTTTTTAAACAAGGAGAGTAGTTAAGAAAGCCTTTTGAAGTGCCTGTCATATGTCTATTCGCACCAGAATCAATAATCCATGAGTTATGGTGAGAGAAAGTAGTACCTGACTTAACCAAATTAGAGGTAGCACTGGAGGAAGGAGTAAACTGAGACAGGAGACGCCTAAAATGCAAAATCTCATCAGAGGAAAGACTCTCAACTGAAGCCGACTCCTTAGATGATTCCACTGTTTCTAACACATGTGCTTGAGCCCTTGTTGGATTAACTCGTTTTCCCCCACGGCCCCTACTAGGTCTCCCATGCAACTTCCAGCAAGTCTCTTTAGTGTGCCTTGGCTTACCACAGTAATCGCAGAGCAAATGATCTTTATCAAAAAGAATCCCTTTTGGTTGCTCAAGAGAGGTATGGGCAGTCAAACCCGACTTGTCAATAGATGCAGTATAAAGCATAGCCCCTCTCCTGGTCTCTTCCTG
Source organism: Excoecaria agallocha (assembly GCA_037975025.1). Classification (NCBI taxonomy): domain Eukaryota; kingdom Viridiplantae; phylum Streptophyta; class Magnoliopsida; order Malpighiales; family Euphorbiaceae; genus Excoecaria; species Excoecaria agallocha. The sequence goes on along the minus strand of CM075806.1, from coordinate 108,674,374 downwards.
CTGAATTAAAGAATGTGCCTCCTCAAGTGAAGGGAAAGGAGTTCTGCCAATAACTTGAACTCGCACTTGATCAAATTCAGGATTTAAACCAGCCAGAAAATCATAAACCCTCTCCTTTTCAATCATCTTTTGAATCAGCACCGCATCATCAACACATTTTGCTTGAAAGTCCTGATAATAATCCAGTTCCTGCCATAAACTACCCAATTCAGAGAAATAATCTGAAACAGTAAGCTCACCTTGTTTTGTACCATGAACTTTGTTCCTGAGTTCAAAGATACGAGCATCATTTCCCATTCGAGAGTAGGTGGTTTTTGCAGCTTTTCATATCTTCTCTGCAGTGTCAAGCAATAAATACTGTCTAGAGATCTTAGGATGCATTGAATTTAGGAGCCAAGACATAACCAGTGAATTATCTGAGTCCCATTGATTAAAATTAGGATCGGTGACAGATGGTGGTTTTTTACTTCTATCGATATAAGCCTGCAACCTTCTAGCCTTGATTGACAATAAACACGATCTAGACCAGGCTAAATAAGTACTGCTCCCCTCAAGTTTAACCGGGCTAATTTGAGAATAGGGACTGTCATTGATGGAATAATGTTTCTCAACTTCCTTATGATCATCCTTAATATTTGACATAATTAACAAGCCAAAAAAGGATAAAAAACAGCAGGAAAAAGAAACCCCGGAAAAACAGAACCTGTTCGCGCGTGACCCAGAAACCGAGGTGGTCGGAAGTCACCGGAGATCAGTGGGTTGGAGGCGGAAAAGGGCGGCGATCAGGTCGGGAAAAAATCGGCAGCAAAAAGTGGCCGGAGGCGGTGGCACGCGCCACACGCGCCGGCGCGTGGAGAGAGGGCAGAAAGCTTCTGACGGCGCGTGTACTCACGCGCGGCTTCTGACGGCGCGGGAAATTGGGTCACCGGCCGATATTCACCCGATCTACCTTCCTGTGGGGGCGGTGTTGAAAGAATCAGTCTGAAACTCGACCTTCTAGACTCGCCGGAAAAATAGAGGTTACCGGAAAAAACCAACTGCGGAAGGGAGTTAACTCGACCTTCGAAACGGCAGTGGCTCTGATACCATGAAGATTTTGAGAACTCAAGATTTTCTATTATCTCGAATTTCACTAAAATAATGATACAAGGTATATTTATAGGTATACAAGTAGTAAAAGAAAAAAATACTATTCTACCCTTAATTACAACCTAACAAAATACATTAACCAACAGATATATAATCTTATAAGACTTCAAATAAGTACCAAACCTCCTATCTATGTATTATATGCCATTATTTGTTATCAAAACATTGATCTTAGCATCAAAATGGGGGCAAACCATTTTATGAAAGGACTGAAGACAAGAAAAAACTTCACTTTGTGCTTTTATGAAATATACCCAAGTCATTTTGGTGCAACAGTAAATATAAGTGTTAAGATTATAAGTGTACATCTATATAATTTGGGAAATTAGCGGGCGGTTAGCTATTGTAAGTAAATAAGTAGGTGTTAGGTGGAAGTTGAAAGTTGGCTAGTGCTTAGTAGGCTGAAGGTGGGAAATTGCCTCAACCGGTGCAATGTTACTCCTACAATATCAAATTTGGTGCAATTTTGTCTCTTTACTAAACAGTTATCTTTTTTGAAATTCTGTCTGTTGACCTGCTGGTGTGGATTAAAAAGTGATGCGTGTTGTCATGTTGAAATTACTAAAAGAACAATTTTGCTCTAAACTTTGCTTAAAAGGGCAATTTTCCCCTTAAGTTACAAAAATGGAGCAAGTCAGCCCTGCGTGGTCAAATATTTAAATTCAACCATCTTTCGTTTATTGAGATATGTAATTAGCATTATATTGTATATGCAAAAAATACATGTTGCAATCTCGGGTAATTATCACGTAACATGTAAAAAAGATGTAAAAATCCTAAATTAGCTCATATTTAACATATTCCTTGATCTTAAAATCAATTTTGAATAAGAAACCGTTCTTTCAATAACTTCGCAATTATGAGTTCCTTTAATTAATATTCCATTCAATATTTTCTGTGCCACTTGTTTATAATTTACTTATTAAAATCATTTGCTTCGATTTTGCTCTAGCCCTTACTTAGCTAATAATTAGTTTTGGTTAAGATTTATTCATCGACATTCATATTAGTATTGAATTGTATTTACAATCTACACACTTTGCCACTATGAGAGTTAGTTGATTATCTAATGACATTTAAATAAGTGGTACTAGAAGGATTGAGTAGAAGATTAATTGGAGGAAAGTATAATTGCAATGTCATAAAAAATTAAATTCTTGTAAGTGATTGGTTTTAAGATGTAAGGGAGACGTGAAACAGGAGGTAATTTAAAATTTTTACCTCTTTTTTACATGTCAAGTGATAATCTGATAAGAAATCAATTATAGCACTCAACAAATGAATATGAACTGAAAAGGAACTGTTGTATATTGATATGCAATTTCTAAATACAGCTGTGTTTTCCCAGTATAAGCGTTACAAGTAACAAAAGAAAAGAAGGGCCAAATGCCTACAAGAGAAGAACTGCCAAACACCCTATACTCTCTCCCCCTATCCCTATCCCTTACCCAGCTTCACACTAATTACAAAAGTATTCCCATACCTCTCGTCGCTTTAGCTAAAACAGATTTATATACTCATTTCCCTTTCTCTTTTTTCCCCCTAAATCCTAACTAACTTCTGCTATCTCACCTTTCTCATCATCACCTACCTTCTTTTTGTATCTTCTCGCATATACCCTCCATATTTTGGATCTATGGTCTTGCATCTTCTCCTTGTTAACATCTTCTTTATCATTGACGGCGGGTGGAGAAATAGTCTTGTCCTTAAGACTAAATTGAGGAAATTGATTACGTATAACGAACTCATCCTCCCAAGTAACATTATCTATCCCCCTTTTTTGCCATTGGATTAGCCATTAAGGAATTGACTCCCCATGTTTGATGATTGTGCGATGAGCTAACATTCAAAGGAGTGAGAGTGTTTACCTCATCTGGTTCCAAACCTGCAAAGAGAGGGATAAACCTGAATTGTCCCAATTGATTTCTTCAAAAAATTGGGTGGATCCTAGCTCCAGTAGGTAACTCTAGCTGGTAGGCAACTGACCTAATGCGTTGGATGACAGGGAAAGGGCCATAAAACTGCGAAGCCAACTTGGGAGTGATTCTTTGATAACACTCAAACAATAGCAAACCAAACAACAATACTCAAACAAGTTCAATCCATAGAATATTCAGCAAGTAAGATAAATCAAATGGTTATATTGATTGTCAATACCTGATTATAGATAATTTGTCCTCAGTGGGACTATCGAACCAGTATGACAATCGGAAAACAAGAAAAAGAACCAAGGGCCAAAACACAGAGGCAAGGTAGGTGTTACCCAGCACCCTCACTCCCTTTTTCCTTCCTACCTTTAACAAAAAAATGAGTGTTCACCAAAAGCATGCCTACCCCCTTACAGCTATCCTCTATTTATGCTTATTCCCGTTTCTCTCTCCTCTCTCCCCAAATCCTAACTAACTTCTGCCAGCTCACCATGTTCCTCCAACCCTACATTCTTTTTATATCTTCTCATATATACCCTCCACTCTTTGGGCCTTGTAAACCCCTACTCAATTTCATCATTGCCGGCGGGTGGGGAAACATTCTTTGTCCTCAAAGACTAATATGAGGAAACTGGTTCTTGATGATGAACACATCCTTCTGGGTGGCATTGTCACTACCTCCCTCATGCCATTGGATAAGCCATTGAGGAATGGATGAGCCATGTTCGGTGATAGTACGATGGGCTAAAATGGATAGAGGGGTAAAAGTACTTATCTCATCTAGCTCCAACCCTTCGGTAAGGAAGAAGACACCTGTGCAGTGCCAATAGCTTTCTTTAGCAGTGAAACATGGAACACCGGGTGGATTGTAGCTCCCAAAGGTAATTCAAGTTGTATGCCACTTGCCCAATCCGCTGGACAACCGGAAAAGGGCCATAGAAATGTGGAGCTAACTTAGGATTGATTCTGGATGTGACTGATTGTTGGCGATGGGGGCGTAATTTGACAAAAACATGGTCACCAACACTGAATTCTACATTGTGACTGTGTTGATTTGCTTGAGATTTCATCTTGGATTGTGTACGAGCTAAATGGAGTTTTAGTTGGCGCAAGGCTTCATCTCGATCCATTAGCTCCCTCCCTGCTGCCACCACTTTGATTTCTCCCATAACAAATTGCAGCACAGTAGGAGCTTTACGGCCATAAACCACCTCGAAAGGTGTAGTGCCAATAGAGAGGTGATAGGTAGAATTGTACCAAAATTCAGCCCAAGATAACCAATACGACCATGTTTTTGGTTGGTTTGTAGCAAAACAACGTAAGTACATTTTGAGGCACCAATTAACCACTTTTGTCTGACCATCAATTTGCGGATGGTAAGCAGAACTGATGTTCAACTTGATCCCATGTAACTTGAAAATTTCTTGTCAAAACCTACTGATAAACAATAGATCCTGGTCACTCAAAATTGACTTGGGCAATCCATGGAGACAAATAATCTCACGAAGGAAAATCTCAACCAGGGAATGAGTTGTGTAGGGATGTTTCATGGGAATGAAATGGCCATACTTTGATTGCCGATCCACCACCACCCAAATAGTATCAAATCCCTTGGATTGGGGCAACCCTACTATGAAGTCCATCGAGATCTCTTCCCAAATGCACTTGGGAATTGGCAGTGGTTGCAATAATCCCCCAGGTGCTAAGGTTGAAGCCTTGTAACGCTTACAGGTATCACAAGCTTGCACAAATCTCTGGACTGTCTTTGTCATTTCAAACCAGTAAAGAATGGAAGCTAACTGCTTATAAATTCGGTAATAAACTAAATGGCCACCCAAAGGACTTGTGTGAAATTCGTCCAGTAGCTTTGGAATCCATGGGGAAGTAGCAGGAATCACTAACTTGGAGTTGTAGTACAATTTCCTATGGTGTTCAGCAAAACCAAGATGAGAAGAGAGATTATGACGCAAGTCTTGCAAAATCTATTGAATTTATGAGTCACTGTCCATGCCTTGTATCAACTCTTGCCCTCTTACCCAAGATGGACTAACAAAAATAGCTTGCAACTTACCCCCGGAATCGGATATTCTTGACAAAGCATCAGTTGTGCTATTCTCCCTCCCTAGTTTATAACAGATCTCAAACTTATACCCCATCAACTTGGCTAACCAGTTTTGTTGGTTTGTTGTTGTAATCCGTTGGTGGAGCAATTGCCGAATACTCTGTTGGTCAGTGTAGACAATGAAGGGTTGACCCAAAAGGTAGGGCCACCAATGCAAAACCGCTAGCACTATGGCCATCACCTTTTTCTCATACGCAGACTTGAGTAGACGATGCTTTGCTAAAACAAGCTAGTGGGCTCCGATCTTGCGTGAGTACTGCCCCTACTCCACACCCCGATGCGTCACATTCAATCTCGAACCAGTTCGAAAAATCAGGTAAAACTAACAAAGGTGCTGAAGTTAATTTCTATTTTAAAAGATCAAAAGCCTCCTAAGCAGCACTATTCCATTTGAAGTTGTTCTTCTTAGTCAACTCTGTGAGTGGCTTAGCTATTTTCCTATACCCCTCAATAAACTTCCCATAATACCTTGTGAGACCCAAGAAGCCCCTCACCCCTTTGACAGTAGATGGCGTTGGCTATTCTTGGACTGCTTTGGTCTTATTAGAATCCACCCTTACTACTGCTCCATCTATTACATTACCCAAGTACTCCACTCATAATTGCCCAAAATTACACTTCTTAGGATTCACCACATATTGGTTAGCTGCCAGAATGCTAAGGACAGAATCGACATGGCTCATGATCCTCCCATGTCCTAATATAAATCAATATGTCGTCAAAAAATACCAAGATGCAATTGCGAAGCAGTAGTTGAAAAATTTCATTCATAGCTGATTGGAAAGTTGCGGGTGCATTCGTTAACTTGAATGGCATTACCAATAACTCATAATGTCCATCACGGTTGCGAAAGGCGGTCTTTTCCACATCAAGCTCATGGACTCTGATCTGATGATAACCTGACTTAAGATCCAACTTAGTGAAGAACTTGGCCCTGCATAACTCGTCAAATAACTCTTCAATCACAGGTATTGGGTATTTATCAGGGACAGTCACTTTGTTCAGTGCCCTATAATGCACACACATACGCTAGGAATTGTCCTTTTTCACTGTAATTACTAGATTGGAGAATGGACTTTGGCTGTGTATGATGATGCCTTTGGTCAACATCTCCTGCACTTGTCTCTGGATCTCGGACTCATGGTGATGAGGGCATCGGTGAGGGAAAACACAAACTAGCCCTTGTCATGGTTGAAGAAAAATTGAGTGTTACACTATCCTTTTAGGAGGTAACCCATCGACCTCATGGAAGACAGACTGGTATTTAGTGAACATAGTAGCTAGTTGCTGCTGTTGAGTTTCTTCCAAGTGGCTCATCATTTCCTATGGCAGAAATGCTGCGCCATCCCCATCTCTTCCAATTGTTTAAGATGCCCTTCTATCCAATTTTCCAAAGAGTGGATTTGTCCGTGCCCGGTTGGGACCCCCTTCAACTCAACCCATTTCCATTTTCCAAAGAGTGGATTTGTCCTTGCCCGGTTGGAACCCCCTTCAACTCAACCCATTTCCCTTGCTCCTTGAACTTCAAATGCCCCAAAGCCCAATTTGCTATCACATCCTTTAGTGTCTGCAACCATTCAACCCCCAAAATCATATCTAGCCCTCTCAAATTCATCACCAAAACGTCTACAGTGCCATGATAACTAGCCATTTGAAGTTCTAACCCTGAACATTTCTTTTCAATTCCAATCACATGCCCATCCCCTAATCGAATTTCCAAGGGTTTAATTATACGTACCTAGATTCCCAACATGGATACTAGCTGGTTGGAGACAAAATTGTGTGTAGCTCCACTATCTACTAACATTAGTGTTGGAATGCCGTTAATGGTATCCAGTAATTTGATGGTACTTAACCTAGCTCCCTTAAGGTTGAACAACCCAGATTGAGTGTTAATTCTGTGTAATTCCAGAATTCGACACTCCCCATCAACCCCCGTCTCTTCTGCCTCTGTCTTAGCTTCAAAAAACTCTTCTTCCTCTTCCACTTCTTCCCCCTCTCCCAATAACATTACCTTCAGCTGTGTTTTTGAGCATTTGTGTTGAGGAGAATATGTTTGGCCGCATTTGTGTTGAGGAGAATATGTTTGGCCACATTGAAAAAAAGCCCTTTCCTGCGTCTTTCTTCTTATTCGGCTTTAGACAAATGGAGAATCCCTTGTTTCTTTTGTCCCATCGCTACGAATCAATTGAAGGAGAGGGAGTTTACTCGTGGTGGTTTGAGAAGGGTTGGGCGTTGTGATGAATTTGGTAGAGGGTTTAGTGGCTTAAATCGGCCTAGCCCACTCCATCCTACCTGGATTGGTTGATTCTTTTTAGCCCCTTCTTTCTCCTTAAAGGTGTTTTGTAGTGGTCTAGTTGTTCCCACCTTCCCGATCTGTAGAGAAACTTCGATTGAGCGTGCGAGTCACATGGCTTCCACGGGGTTCTCTGGTTGGTGCACCTTTAATCACTCCTAGATGTCATCCCTCAAACCATTGATGCAGTATCTTACATACCGTGGTTTAGGCAACCCAGGCACTATAGCCGCCATCATTTTGAATAGTTCGATATACTCCTCTACGCTTCCGGTTTGCTGTAAGTCAGCCACCCCCAAAATCAAATCTAGCCCTCCTAAGTCCTTCACCAAAGCGTAATGCATTGGTAATCATTGACCTGGATATAGATCCCTGAACACTTTCTGTCCACTTTAATTAAATTTTTATCCCTAAGTCTAATCTCAAGAGACTTAATTCGGTGTACCTGCAATCCTGACATGGGCATCAAGGTGAGACAAAATTGTGAGTGGCTCTGCTATCCACTATTATCAGCGTTGGAATCTCGTTGGTTGTCCCCAACAACTTGATCGTGTTTAATACAATCCCGTCGACTATAGCAACCCCAAATTGATATTTAACACCATTTAATTCAAGAATTTTACATTCTCCGTCAACCCCTGCTTCTTCTTCATTTTTCAGCTTTAAAAAACTCATTCTCTTCTTCAATTTCATCTCCTCTCCCAATAGCATCACCTTTTGTTGTACCTTAGGGCTTTTATATTGAAGAGAGTACGTTTGACCAAATTGGAAATAGAGCCCCTTCTTGCGTTGTTCTTCTCATTCCACCTTGGATAGGTGATGAATACCTGGTTTCTTGAGTCCCCATCGATTGGAATCAGTAGGATAGTAATGATTGGGTTGCTGGGGAATTGCAAAAATGGATGGATTTTTGTTTAGGGTTGGCCCAACGAATTAGGTTGTAGCTGCTATGACCCAAATCTGGTTGGCTCACCCCACACCCAGTTGGCATGTGATCCTTAAATATACCCTCCTTCTCTCTAGATGAATTTTGCAGCACCTTTGAAGAACTCATATTCATCTTCCCGATTTGTAGAGAAGATTCAATGGGACATGCTAATCTTATCGCTTCGACTCGGTCCTTCAGTTTGTGCACCTTAATCCATCATTTAATTTCTTCCCTAAAGGCCCCGGATGGAATACTCGATGTATTGTTGTTCAGAAAGCCCAGGAGCTGTAGTAGCTAGGGATGATCATGGGTCGGGGGTGGGGATTCCCCGTCCCCATCTCCAGTAGTATTTCGGGAAAAAAATTTTTAGAATCTTCGCAGAAAAAATAATTTTATTTTAAAAAAGTCCAATTATAAATATAATATAATATTTAACAATTAATTATAAATAAAATATAGTATTTAATAATTAAAAAATATAAATTCAATTACAAATCAAATTAATATAAATTTTAACAATTGATAAAATTAAATTAAATAATTTAATTACTAAATTTTAGGGATGGAAAAATTTAAGGACGAGGATCACAATTTCCGTTTCTGTCCTGAATTCTAAGTCATAAAATATTTTTTCCCCATTTTCGTGCCCACGGGGGTAATTTTCGGGGATACCCAGGCCCATTTGGGGTGGTTCTTCGTTGGGAACGGAGATTTTCCATCCCATGATTATCCCTAGTTGTAGCTACAATTTCGAATAAATCGCTCTGCTCCTCCACACTACCTATTTGTTGTAAATGTGCTAACTTCTCAAAGGGGCTTGAAGAGTGAATTCCACCATAGCGTCACATAATTTCCTTTTTAAATTGTTCTCAAGCTAAAGTGGGATGTCTATAAGCATGGAAAACCAATTAATAGTCATCCCTTTCATACATAGTTCAGCCAAGCTTAGGCGCATCCGTTATTTAGTCTCTCCATGCCCGTTACATGTTAGGATAATTCCATTGTTGCCATTGATTTAGATTATATTCTGGTTTGGAATAAAGCAATTTTAGAAGAAAATTGTGTTATCTTATGTATGTTTATAATCTTGAATATATTGTATTGATCTTCCTAGCCTTGTGAATACAGTACCAATGGAAGTTGAACAACAATGTTATTGGTATAATTGTTAACATGATCTTCGAAGTTTTAAACTTCTCACTTTGGCTGTTGTCTCTATCAATGGAGGAATATGAAAAGGAAACGTACTTGGCACGAGAATACTCGCTGCATATAGAACTTATAAGTTTCTCTTTTCATAGTAGTCATCACCTAATCAAAGCCTTTTTTGTTTCTTATATTTAAGTTCTCATGTTGTTAATGCTATATTTTTGTTTCTACCACTCCTATCTAACTAGGTTTCTCGCATCCTTTGCTTCGGTTTGCAATATTATCACCAATTTATGAAACACATTTATAACTTGCTATTCTCTTGATTCAACAATCATTTTTCTCCTCCTCGTCACCTTTTTAAGAATAATTCTTCTTCTTCTTCTTCTTCTTCTTCTTCATAGTGGTTGCTTAATTGGGTCTAAAGTTTGCGTTATTGTGCAGCTTGAATTACAGTATGCAGCTGAAACAAATGCTTTGCAGCCTCCTCACCAGTATGTTCCTTGGGTAGTGGTGGATGGACAGCCACTTTATGAGGTATTGTTTCTTTCATGATACGATAGAAAAAAAGTCAAAATGAAAAAGCACAAGCTTTGCTTTTCAATTTCTCCTTTTTTTTTTTTGTTTTTTAAACATACAATATTGGTAGGAATTTTATCTATTTTAGTGTGTGGGGACCGAAATATGCGTAATGCCTATTGAACTATCTTGATAAGTAAAAATGTTGTCCAAAAAGTACATAATTTTCTTCAAAAATTTTCCCTCCAACAAAAAAATTTATGAATTATTTAGAAAGTTAATGTAACATTTATTTTAAAAAAAAAAAGTTATATGTGCTTACTGTTATTACAAATTAACAAAAAAAAAAAAATGCTTGTTGTTATTGTTAGGATTGGGCATTGACCGTTTACTTTGTTTATGCCCAAATTTTCAAGAAGTCTATTAGACTTTTTGTTTTTTTTTTGTTTTTTTAATCTAAAATAGTCCATTAGTTTCTCGTAGTTAACCATTAGTTTTGATTTTTAACTATTAAAAACCATTTCATCACTTTTTCCAAAGCAGAACCAATAAAATAATGTCCAACGACTAAAATAACAACTTATTAAGCATCATTCAAATTGCAAAATATATCTTTGTGTAGAAAGGCAGAAATTTCTTTATTCTTTTCTTTTTCCCCTTCTCTTTCGGTTTTCATGTTGAATATTAAAAGAGCTTCACTTTAGAGTTGGCATATTACATAAATGTATAATTAACTTTATATTTTTTGTTTAATACTTATTTTCATTTTATCTGAGTACATCATCAAATTATTATTCAAAATTAGTTTATATATATATACACACACACATTCCGTTGACCAGTACAAAAATCAAAATCTACACGAAACCATCAGGCTTTGGTTAACCCTATATATAAATTGGTTTTGTACTTGGTTTTGGTTTTCTGTTTTCTCCTTTAATTTGATTTAGTTTTGATTATTTTCTCAGCCTGATAGCTCTAGGTACATTTTGTTTCTTCTTAATGAAGTAGCTAAAATTATAACCAAGTTAAAATTGAAGGAAATCAAAAGAGTTGGACAAGATTGAATTGAAGCAAAGTTTTACAGTTTTAAAGATCTAATATATTAAGAAAATTTATATTCATCTCATATTTTTGTTTTCTATCAAGGCTAAGAATGATTTAAATGTATTTTTTGTAAAAAAGGACATTTTATTGCTGAAAGTTGTTAACCTCGTGTTTTATGAGAGGTTGATTGTTGGGTCTAATAATTTTTGTTTTGTTTTGATGTAGGACTATGAAAATTTTGTGAGTTACATATATGCAGGATCTACAAGATCAAAAGCACTACCGCCGTACCGAAAGCTTGCAGTGAAATATCTTACTACACCATCCTTAGAGGGAAAGCTAGTCCGGTCATTCCAGTTTCATACAAGGAGAGGAAGATTTCGACATCATCATATCGAATTATATAAGCGTTGTTGGATGCAGCAGATGAATGAAGTTGCTTCAACGTATATGCATTCTCAATTCCAGTGGCTACTCCGTGTATATTTTTATCTTTTAGCTATCAAGTTTAAAATAAATTACTAGTTATTTTCCATTTATAAATATATTGTTGGCTAATACCTGACGTGTTCGCTGTGGCATAAATGCATTTTTCGTTATCTAGCAAAAAAAAAAAAAAATGCAATTGTTCGAGATGATTATGTAAATATTAAGTTAAATTACGTCAACTTTGAACTTTATTGCTGTACATTTTACTCAATATACATATAAGGTTTGAGGAATTGAGATGGCAATAGATAGTTCTAGAAGTCCCAAAAGATCAAATTTATAAATCGGGCAAATTTAATCTGTTCAAATCTCTCATCAGAACTGAATTGTTTTCTTTGTGTTGTATTCCACCTTAAATTCCTCTAAAAGCAAAAGCCACCTTCCCATTTTTTCTAAGAAAGAAGGTGTGGATTAAAGACACCAAAGGGGGTTATATTTGGCAACTGCTTGTACCCTGCAGGGAATGGAAATAGTGCCTTAGTTTCTTCAAGGCTTATACCATTGCCAGATAGTTTTTTTTCTACATCTACGCACTTGACTTTATATGGAAGAAACTTTTTACTCGAATAATAAACAATGAATTCTATCCCTGATTTTTTTTCTCAAGCTAGCATAGCACCTATAGAACTGTATTCTATAGCCAAATGCAAAATCAAAGCCAAATACAAAATCAAAGGCTTTGTAGGCCAAGGTAGTTGGAGAATAAGAGGATGCAAAAGATGCTCTTTGATTGTGTTAAAGGCCTTCTCTTATTTTTGACTTAATAATCATATCATCAACACACAACTCAATCTCTTTGGGGATTAGGTCGCTGAGAATCTTAGTTGCCATCTTCTAATAGGTTGACTTGGCGTTCTTTAATGTAAGCGACATCACCTTGTAAGCATAGGCACCCCATTCTGTGGTGAAATCTATTTTTATCCAGTCCGCAATCTTCTTAATGATCTGGCTATACCTTGCATACCCATTGTAGACACCGGGTTTCAACCCTTAATTGTTTTCATCGTTTTGATGGGTTAAATGTCTCTTAAAAAGACTTTTGCCTGTAAAGACTTACTGCCTTTTAAAAGGACTTGGGTACCTATGAAAAGGTTAGATGTTAGTGTATTTTTCGTAATTGAAAAAGATACTTACCTTTTATGGGTTTGCATGATTCCTCTCACGGAGATCTATCTTTGAGTGGAATGGCCATCTTTTGGTAAATGCCCCCAAGCATGGCGTGTGTAGATGGCTTTGCCTTATGAGATACTTCTTTTGTTTGGATTAGATTAATCTCTCTCATGAGAGTTTTTTTCTTGGTCTGACCTTCTATTGCTTGGAGTTGTCATATAACCAGTTTTGGCATGTGGAGCCAATTCTCATTTTTCCTTGCAAGAGATTAGTCGTGTGAGTATGTGCATGATATGCACAAAATTCACGTATGTAAAAATATGTACGTGAGTTATGTGTGATGAGTGCAACATGTGGTGTGTGCAAACGGTTGTTTGCCAAGATGTGTCTAAAATTTAATGTAATTACAACTTATTAAATACCTTAAACGTGAATTTTATTCATCCTTGAATAAGTTGAATGGACCACATTCTCAACTAATTCAATCTCAATAAGAGAAATTAAGGGATCATTCTCAATAAGGGAGTAGGAAAATAGGCATACCAATGCCAAGATGTACTGAATCAACATATAAGCACAATACATACCGCACCATTTACGTGTATGTGTGTGATAAAAGCCAAAGAACAATATTCATACTTTTGTTTTCATATTTTGGATGAAAAGTTGGAGACAAGATTTAACTCGAATATATATATGCATTCATGGCTTCCTGTTTAAAGCTCAAGAAGCACTATATGCCTTTTCTTACTTATCGGATCTTACTCGAAAGTTATCTCCACTAGGTTGGATGAGATCGAACCTAGAATTAAGAACTCTTACATTGGTTGTAACTTTTGGCTTAGGTGAAAGACTAACAAAGAAATTTCAAGTTGTTAGAGGAAAATGACCACTATATTTTCTCAACGGACAAGAGGATTATTCTCTACCCATTTTTTCACTATTAAAGTATTCTTGCATTTAGCCTTAGCGATTTGAATTCACTAGATATTGTTCAAAGGTAGTGGCTTAAGGTCTCTCTTTTCCTTTCATTGTTGTCTTTGTTGTGGCTTTGACTTCGAGGTTTTCTATTTCCCTTTTCTTTCTTTTTCTTCATTTCTTTTTTCCAAGTTTATTTCATCAAACAACTTGATTCCTTATGAATGAAATTTATACAATGTGAAATTAACTTTACCACAATGGTCATCTTCCTAAAGGAAAGCTAAAATCATTTTGGGTTTTGGGTGTAGCAATAAAACGTGTATGCATTCATCATGCTTGAAATAAAGGCTCAATAGGTTGACAAGCGGCAGTGAAATTAGGGTAGGAGGAGTCATTTAAAGGGTTTTATAAAGAGTGGTTGCCTGAATCATTTTTTAGGTTATGTTCTCATCCCAAAGTCACTTTGACGGGTAATAAAAAAAGGTTCTAATACTCTTAGTGAGTTCTATCCAATCCTTTCAATTGCAAATAATTTTCTTAACTTAATTTTAAAATGGCCCAAAGTGCTCAAAATTTGAAATTTGCATGGTATAGACAAGGCTTTTTTGCAATTTAGCAGACAGAGATAAAATATGATTACCTCCTGTTCAAGTCATATTTGAATGGAACAAAAATTTCTAGGGTTGAGGTCAAACCTATTCACAGTTGAGAATTACTAAAATGAAGTAAAATTTCAAATTAGAGGTAAATCAAGAAGAAGCAATTATGTTAAAACTTTGACATAACTTTGCAAGATACAATAAACTTAGGGCACAAATTATTTTAATAAGAACACTCCCTGAAATTTTCAAAAGGATAGTACTATGGCAGTCATTTCAAATATATTGGAGAGGTAGTCAATATTTGACATGAGAAATTCTTTAAATCTCCAGGCCTTGCAATTAGTGGGTCACACAGGGAAAGCCGAAGGAATTGTTGATTTTAGCTGAATTGGGACAAAGATACATATTCTTCTTTCATTTTTCCTGCAAAGTTTTATGTACAAATAAATATACAAAAAATTGTATGTGATATGTTTATAGGGAAAAAATATGTACATAGAATTATGTGCAAAGCAAAGCGCCATGCTTGTGGACTACACGTAAATTTATGCATGAATGCAAGAATATATGCAGAAATGCATAGATTACACCCTAAGTGGTTAGGGGGATCTTGTCTCGAATGCGATCTAGCTGGTTACCCATGCGTCCCTTCCTCAGAACTCCTAATCTTCGGGCAAGTTTCCTTTTGGTTTCTGTAACACCTAATGCCCGAACATAGGTTTGAACATTGGTGTGCCATGATTGGTAATATTGTAGGATCATACATTTTTTTAAATGAGTTAATAGATTATCCATCATTTATATCGATTTAAATTGCATGTTGTTGCATTCTATGCACCTAATTTCCAATTTAGTGTTGGTGTCAAAATGTTAATATTCATTTATTAAACATTTGGGTAGCATGACAGTTATAAATCATGTCTACCCATCTGCAAAGTATCAAAATTACACTCCCAATATTCAACCTCCAACTCCAATACTCCAGGCAACAACACAGGCACTTCAAAAATTCATCATGTAAATCAACCAACACAATTATATCACAACACTATCATTAACACACAATTATCATTACACCTAATCAAATGTCTACTTTTAAGTTAACATCCTTTGCATACTAATCAATACATTATATGTTCCAATACAATTATAGCAGGGTATACCACATCCACTTCTTGAATATTATGTACATGCCATATTTGTCTTCACCACCATCAATTACCTTCGATTACCTATAAAACCATGCGATAAGCAACGTTATTTTCTAGCGGTGGACATACTACATAAAATTTTATTGCATAAAAATAATACTCAATTAATATCCATTTTATTTTTAATTACCCAATATTACATTTCTTTTTTAGAATTTCTTCCTTCATTCTTTAAATTACCATTTGATCCCTTATCATTACTTGTTTTTACCTTTTTCTCATTTTTTTCCCAACTTAGTGAAAATTGCATTTTATTTCTAAAACTTTCATTTTATCACATAATTCACTAATTACGATGCTAATTTATCTTTTTACCCTTTTTATATCTTTATTCCCATTTTCACCTGTCAATTTACGTTTTAGTCCTTAAAATTTCTTTACGTAGTGGTAAATTACCATTTAGTCTCTATTGACTTTATTTTCTTACATTTTCATCTTTTTTACTATTTTACCCTTCTTAACTATATTTTTAGCTTTAATTTATTTTATACCTTTATTTTCTAGTATAATTACATAATTGCCCCTGCCAATCACTTATCTATATTTTTCATAATATTTACCCTTTATTTGCACATTTAACATTCTTTTTCACTTAATTACCTTTTTAGTCCTGAATTAAAATATGTGATATCATTTTTCCATTTTTTTAATGCATTTTGACAATTTACACTAACAAATAACAAGGCTATACCATAAGTTCTTTCCCATATCTAGTTTCTTCTTACCTCCGTTGCAAGTTTTTTGCCAGATTTTATTTTCTTTTATGGCTTCTACGACTGATACAGATGAGATTACTCAAAGATGTGAAAATGTCAGGTTAAATGGAGACGATGAAGAGGGTGTTGTTTTTTATGAGGAGGATTTCATTAATGAGAAGACTGATCTGAGTTTATGTCTGATAGGGAGGGTCATCTCTAATAGATCCATTAACAGTAACACCTTTAAGGCCACTATGGCTGAAGCATTGCAACCTGGGAAAGGTATTGAGATAAGAGAGATGGAACCCAATCTATTTAGTTTCCAGTTTTTTCATAAGATAGATATGAATAGGGTCTTGAATGATGGTCCCTGGTTATATGAACAAAAGCTATTAGTTCTGAATCAGATGGAGGTGGGACTAGATCTTAATAAGGTTGATTTATTTGAAGTAGATTTCTAGGTGCAATGTTATAATCTCCATGTTGGCTACTGGACAGAATGAATTGGTAAGAATATAGGCAATCATATAGGGATGTTTGTCAAAATTGACCCAAAAAGCATTGATGGATCTTGGAAGTCTTTTATGAGGATCCAAGTTACCTTAGATATTAGAAGACTCCTTAGAATTTCTATAAAAGTGAAGAAAGCAGGAGGAGAGTGGTTGGTGATCAACTTCAAGTATGAACGTCTACCTAGTTTTTGCATCTTATGTGGTGTTATCGGTCATTAGGAGAAATTTTGCAACAAAAGGTTCGAGGTTGATTTGAGCACGCATCAGATGGAGTATGGAGTTTTTCTTAAGGCTCGGATGAAGAAAGTAGTGAGGTATGCTGGTGAGCGGTGGTTTCGATCAAACATGACGAAGGAGAATGCAGATAAGGGAAGGTACGAAGATGTAGGCACCAATTTTGGGCAGATTATTGCGCACCAAAGGCTGGCAGAGTCTGAGTTAGGAAAGAAGTCTAGAATCCCAGAAACTGAGGGATCTAATTTGGAAAGGAAGGAGTCTGTGATTTTTGCTAATAATATAAAAGGAAAGCAGCTGGCAAAAATAAGCAAAACTTATGTGCATGGTAATAGCTCAGGAGCCAATGAAGTTGTGCCAGGTGGACATGGGGGATTGGTAGACAATAATACAGATTTGGAGTGTGTTTTAGAGGTGGACAACAAACGATGCCGTTCTTCTAAGGACTTTATGAAATTAACGAAAACCATTTTTCCATTGCTCTGTTAGGGAATGAAGGCTGGAGATGTTACAATGATTGAGGCAGGTCCTGTTAAACAGGCCTGCTAGGATCAATGATCGCCTTATCATGGAACTGTAGCGATTTGGGCCAAGACCATGCAGTTCTAGAACTCATTGACATGGTCCATTCTCTTTGTCCCTCTGTTATTTTTCTTATGGAAGTTAGAGTTTCTCAAGTTAATGTTGATCGTTTGTGTAGGCGTATTAATTTTGCTGGAAAGTTTACT
This sequence comes from Excoecaria agallocha, assembly GCA_037975025.1. Taxonomy (NCBI): domain Eukaryota; kingdom Viridiplantae; phylum Streptophyta; class Magnoliopsida; order Malpighiales; family Euphorbiaceae; genus Excoecaria; species Excoecaria agallocha. The sequence goes on along the minus strand of CM075806.1, from coordinate 108,656,731 downwards.
GGTTCTAGTAATAATTCTGGAGGAGGTATGGCTATCCTTTGGAAAAGTAATGTTGTTGTTTCTCTCCGTTCTTATTCTCTCTCGCACATTGATGTTCTACTATCTTATTCTTCTCAGAAAGTGGTTCATTTTACTGGTTTCTATGGGAATCCTATTCAGCATCTAAGATACCGTTCATGGCTTCTTCTTCGACAGTTGGCAGCTGACAACTCTTGGCCTTGGTGCATTATGGGGGATTTTAATGATCTTCTGGCCTCTTACAAAAAGAGTGGAGGTAACCCTCATCCTTCCTCTCTTATTAATGAGTTTAGAGATATTATCCAAGTTTGCGGGTTACACGATATGGGATATGTTGCGTATCAGTTCACATGGAAGAGGTCAAGGGGTTCTAGTGGTTGGATCCTGGAAAGACTTGATAGGGGTCTGGCTAATAAAGATTGGTTTTTTATTTTCCCTGATAGTAGCATTCAGCATGTTGGTATGGTTAACTCCGATCATATGGCACTGTTACTGATTACTAGTGTAAGAAATCAGACAAAAAAAAGATTTTTATTTGAAAATGTGTGGCTGCATGAGAGAACTTTCAAGGAGGTTATCTCTAAATGTTGGGCTGATTCAGGAAATTTGTCTCTTCTTCAAAGATTAGCTTACTGTTCGGTGTCATTAGGAAGATGGGGGAGCTCATTATGCAGGAGGTTTCTTGATGAAATTTTGTTGTACAAGGAGGAATTTAACGTTTTGCATCCCAAAATCGATCTATGTCAATTGCTCGGTTTAAGGAAGCAAAGGAAATCTTGCGAGGCTCATGTATCAAAAAAAATGTTTATTGGCAACAAAGAGCTAAGGTTCTTTGGTTAAAGGAAGGAGATATGAACTCCAAGTTATTTCAATATATGCAACTGGCAGGAGGAAAAAGAATAGGATTACTCGGCTGTATTCTTCATATGGTACCCAATTGGCTTGGAATTCTGGATTGGAGGAGCATATTTTTCAATATTTTGAGAATATTTTCAAGTTAACGACTGTAGGCACTTCAGAGCAACTTGATTGGGTGCAACCTTGTATAAGCGAGACCCAAAATGAAGATCTTATTTGACCTTTTGAAGAGAAGGAAGTTAAAGAAGCCCTTTTTTATATGCATCCGAATAAAGCTCCTAGACCTGATGGTTTTAATCCAGGTTTTTTTTCAATCTCATTGGGATTTAATTGGTCATGATATTTTTTAGTTTATCTTGAATATTCTTCATTCAGGAGTTATGCCTGGTGATCTCAATGAAACTATTATTGTTCTCATTCCAAAGATTAATTTGCCTAAATTTATATCTGATTATAGACCTATTGCTCTTTGCAATGTTGTATATAAGATTATGGAAAAAATGATAGCCAATCGTATGAAGTTTCTTTTGAATGATGTGATCTCAGAAAATCAAAGTGCGTTTATCATGGGTAGATTAATCACGAATAATGTGCTTCTTGCTTATGAGGTTAGGTAATGTGCTTCTTGCTTATGAGGTTAGGCACTATCTTCATTGTTAAACAAAAAGGGTTAGTGGTACCATTGCTTTAAAGCTTGATATGGCTAAAGCGTATGATAAAATGGAGTGGTCCTATGTGAGAGCTATTATGGGTAAGTTGGGTTTTCATGAGCAGTGGATTAAACTTATTATGATGTGCATCTCTACTGTGTCTTATCAGATTGGCACTAGTGGGTATTCTATTGGTCCTTTGGTTCCTGATAGAGGGCTTAGCCAAGGGGATCCGCTTTCTCCTTACCTATTTATTATTTGCTCTCAAGGTTTATCTGTTGCTTTATCTAATTTGGAACAAAGAGGGATCATTCATGGTTGTAAGATTGCAAGAGGTGCGCCGGCTATTAGTCATCTTTTATTTGCCGATGACTCTTATTTCTTTTTCAGAGCTAATCTTTGTGAAGCTTTAGCTATTAAGGATTGTTTGCGTAAGTATGAAGCAGTGTCTGGCCAAACAGTGAATTTTCATAAGTCATCTTTGGGCTTCAGTAAGCATATCGATCCTTATATGCGGCATCTTTTTTATAGTATTTTTGGAATCTCAGCATCTCTCCAAGTTACATCTTATCTTGGGATGCCAATGTTGGTTGGGCAAAAAACAAATTAAGGCGTTTAGCCTCATTAAAGATAGAATTTGGAAGAGACTGAATAGTTGGAGAAATAAAATGCTTTCATAGGGTGGAAAGGAAATTCTTATCAAGTCTATTTTGCAGGCTATCCCGAATTATCTGTTGAGTTTGTTTCTTCTTCCTCAAGGCTTTTGTCATTCGATTCACATGATGTTTAATCGGTTTTGGTGGCATTATAATGGCAATCAGAATGAGGGTATAAAATGCATTAGATGGGAATTGTTGTGTGTTCCTAAGAAGATGGGAGGCCTTGGTTTCATAGGGTGGAAAGGAAATTCTTATCAAGTCTATTTTGCAGGCTATCCCAAATTATCTGTTGAGTTTGTTTCTTCTTCCTCAAGGCTTTTGTGATTCGATTCACATGATGTTTAATTGGTTTTGGTGGCATTATAATGGCAATCAGAATGAGGGTATAAAATGCATTAGATGGGAATTGTTGTGTGTTCCTAAGAAGATGGGAGGCCTTGGTTTCCGGAATATTCATCATTTTAATTTAGCCTTGTTGGGAAAGCAAGTTTGGAGGATGCTCTCTCGTAGTGAATCACTAGTTACTAGAGTTTTAAAGGCTAAGTATTTTTCGAGGTGTAATATTGCTCATGCTCAACTAGGAAGGCGGCCTAGTTATACTTGGCGTAGTTTATTGGCGGCTAGGGATTTGGTCATTCAGAATATGAGGTGGTGTGTGGGAGATGGGATAGCTATTGATATTTATCAGGATTCATGGCTGATGGATAAAGCTAATCCTAAGATTTCTTCTACTCCATCGAATGGGATTGTGAACTCAAAGGTAGCTTCGTTTTTGTCAAATAACGGAGTTAGTTGGGATTTATTAGTGCTTCAGGCAAATTTTAATAATAGAGATGTTAACCAAATTCTCTTGATACCTCTCAATAGAGTTGGGGAATTGGATTCTGTTTATTGGCCTTCTGAAAACAATGGTCAATACTCAGTTAAGAGTGCCAATCGCATTAGTATGGGTACGTATCAGCCGTTGGTTAATTTTCAGTTTCCTTGGCAATCTTTGTGGAATCTTCCTATTCCCCCTTAAAGTTCAGATTTTCCTTTGGAGATGTATTTTGGAAGTGTTACCCTCTAGATTGAATTTGGGTCGTAGGCATGCTGTTGATCAATCTTCTTGTCCATTCTGTTCGTCGTTAGTTGCTGAATCTGTTCATCATGCATTGTTTGGTTGCTATTGGGCTACAAAAATTTGGGCGGATAGTTCTTTAGGAATTTGCTTTGATGATGGAGGGTCAATAGCTGACATTTTAAAAGATGGTTAATCAATCTCCAACGAGATGAATTGTATCTTGCTGTGTATTTGATGTGGGCTATTTGGTATAGAAGAAACAAATACATTTGGCAATAATCTAATATGAGTAATGGGGCAGTCCTGAGGTTGGCTAGTGGTTGTTTGAATCAGTAGTTGGTGGTTCATCAAAAAGAGTTTGAGTTGGCTTCTTGTTCTGACTTTGGGGTGTTAGATACTTGGTCGCCCCTTTCTCTTAATTTTATGAAATGTAATTGTGATACTGCGATCTTTAGAGAAGATAATCGGGTGGGTTATGGTTGGATTTGTAGGGACCCTCTGAGGAATTTTGTAGCGGCTGGTCATGGGACTGTTCGTTGTCCCCTGGATCCCCTTCTAGCGGAGGCTAAGTCTATGAAAGAGGCATTGGGATGGCTGAAAATGCTAATTTTCGTAATGTTTTTGTTGAGACGGACTGCATAACGTTATTTCATGCTCTCACAAAACCATTTAGTTATGTGTCTCCTTTGGTAGCATTGTTAAAGATTGTATCGAAGCTAGTTTGAGATTTGATAATTGTGTTTTCTCCTTTGTCAGAAGATCGGGTAATGATCTTGCTCACATTTTAGCTAGGACCTCTATTGTTTCTTCAGGAGTTGTTTATACTTCTCCTACCCCTTGTATTTAACAGATGCTTTAATAAAAGGTCCATTTTATCTAAAAAAAATTACCTTTTTAGTCCTCATTTTCTTACTTAATTACATATTTACCCTTAGTAATTACTAGTGAAAAATTCTCAAACCGGATATGCAGGATGAGAACTCCAATGGTCTAAAATAAGCTGGAGTGACCATATGGAGTGATCTACACCTCTAGAATATGATGAAGGATCACATGGAGTGATCAACACCTCAACTGATAGTCTAAATATGCACATCACAAATGGGTAGATCGGTGATGATCTACAATCCAAATTTAACTGATTATTCTATTGTGATATTAGTCCATATGGCTAGCCATTATATCCTAAAATTTTAGTTTAATCATTGTATACTAAGGGAAAATAAATTATTGATCTTATATTATACTTTCACATAATTTTGTACAAATTCCACATTATGTAACATATCCACTTTAAATATTCCAAATTCATTTTATTCATAGCTCATCTATTCATGGTATACATACATGATATCATCAAAATATAATTAAAACATGCCATTTCCACCACGCATACCATTCAACCATCATTACATTTTAACCATATAATAAGATTTTTCATGCATTTTCATTTCTTTGATGTTCATTTGGTTATTTTAAGCTTGCATGTGAGGATTGAACATTGACCCTAGTGGGAATTATGTCTAATTAATTAATATTGATGGCTAAATTAACGTTTATGTAAAGTTATGGTAATTTTGGTTTAAAGTTTTATGAAGGAAAATGTGGTAATTTTTTTAGATGTGTGTGTAAGGAGGGTTAATTGAAAGAATAAAATGGATATTAGGGGTAACATTATGATTTGAAAGTTAAATGGGCCAATCTTATAAGAGAACAATTATGTGAGGAGTTAAGTTGTAATTTTAGAACTTTTAAAGACTTCCTCACGTGATTGGTGGGAGAGCTTGTATATTTATTGCTTTTTCTCTCTTTTCTCTTTCTCAAAAACTCAATTTCTTTCTCCTATTTGTGAGCTCTAGCATTTGGGTTCTTGGTAAGGGAATTTCTTTTTCTTTTCTCTGTTGGTTAATGAAAGATTTCATGGAAACAAAGTGAGACTTTCATTTTAACTATTGATTGTAGAGGTAGAGACCAGCAAAGATAAGTGCAAAAGGATTTTAAAAGAGTGAAGGAATCTCAGTAAAAGGTATGGGAATGCTTACTTGATTACACACTTTATGTAGTTGCATCCATCTTACATAAGTATATACAATAGCTGAAAATAGGAGATTTAGGTTTTTTTTTATAAATAATGCATGTTTTTGACCTCTAACTTGTGTAAATCTCCATTTGAGAGGAATGGATTTAGCTAAGATACCTCATAATTAGTGATATAGATAATGCAATTTAATGGTATAGCGAGCATTATAGGAAATCCAATTATTGATAGCTGAAAATGAGTTAAGATTGTGGAGTTATAGGAATTAGGTTCACAGTGCATCATCATTCCACTGAGTGGGATACCACTTCACCAAGTGGGTTTCATCACTCCATTGAGCAACCACTTCACTCCATCGAGTGATACCCCCTGTATCCCTTCTTGCTTTAAAATCTCACCTTATGTTACACCAACAAACACCTTAAGTAAAACTATCCCTTACCTCAGTTAAATCGATGTACATTAAAGACTAAATGAGCTCTCACTTATGATATATCCTGTGAACTATTTATTGCATGTTTTAATTGAAATTATCAAGGTAAAGTTATTGGAGATTGATTAGGTGAGCGTTATTGCAACTTTTTTGAGTCTTTATAAGTATAATTGTTATGAATGCTTATAATTGCATTGCTTTGGCATATGATTTCATTAAGTACCATATTGTTTACTCATAAGTAAGTTCAAGAACTTTGTATATGATAAGAGTATGCAAAGAGATGACTGTGCAATAGAGTTGGTAACATGTTGCTGTATGAAAGTAAGTTACTTGATCCATAGACACACTCTCATATATTACTTTATAAGGATTATATGACTTATTAAATATGATAATGAAGATTATTTAACTCAAATGCTATGCCTTATTGATGTTATACTTTAGCATACATGTGCAATGATATGAGTTATCAAATATTGATGCAAGGATAGGAACATGTAATATGTATTCTTATATATGGTGGCTTTAAGCCAATATTGTATCTAGTAAAGATAATTATGGTAGCTTAAAAACATTTTTGGATATTGTTAAGCCTACAAGTTTTAGTTAAGTTATGGATTAGATAGACATGCTTAGAGGGATATTGTTGCAGCTACTATTATCGACCCTATTTGGGTCTATTATTCTTTCCTTAATAGAACTATTGCTCGACCCCATTTGGATCTATTGTTCGATATCTTTGGATATCTATTGCTAATACCTTTGGGTATCTATTGCTTCATCTACCCTTTAAACTAATACTTAGGTAGGCTATTAAAGGTTAAATAAAAGGGATCCTAAGAAGGAAATATATCGATTGTTTCATTTATTGAATATATTCACCATGAATGGGCTTATTACATTGTTACATCTTAAATTTTTCTTGGCTATGAAATTTTTTCAATGTTTTGTAATTATTGCAAGAATGTTTTATTAATGTGAGGCTTGTGTGAAAATTTTGTTGTTGATTACTGTGTGTAGTTGTCCATATTAATCATGCTTTCCCCACTAAGCTTTATAGCTTAGCATAGGTTATTTTCTATTCATGTAAGTTTGTAGTTGAGGGCTGTGTAGGGACTTAGTTCTGCATTAGGAGGCCAACACGAGTCGGTCACGATTTTAATGTAGGATATTTTTGGACAATGCTTTTATCTAGTCCTATATTTTTTTTTATAAATTATGATCCGATGTAACTATTTTGGAGGACTGTAAACTGAATTAAGTTCCATTTTACATGTGTTTATGGATGATTGGGTTGTAATTGCCATGAGTATGGTTTCCCTACATGTGAAGCCTTGGATTTCCATGCATGTTATGTTTGTTCCCTATAGTTGATTGATAAGCCTTTTGTGCATCCATTGGGGTGTTACAATTTGTGGTATTAGAGCCCAGTTTAATCTTTTCTAGGCAATAGGAATCTATAGTGTGGTATAGTATCATGTTAGCCTAATACAGTAGTCTCTATTTTTATATAGATTGAAGATGGAGGACTCTAGAAATGCTATCAAAAAATCAACTGAGGGTAATTTACCTGTTAGAACATATCCCTTTAATATTAGATCTAGATCATCTAATTAGAATGCGATTTCTGTTGCCATCCCTGGAGCAAAATTATTAAAGATCTCTCAAGATATGGCTCAAATTCTACAAAGGATGACAATATCTAAAGCTCCAATCTCGAAAGTCAGGAAGTATGGTGCGGAGGAATTTTTAGGTACCACGGTGGAACAATCCGAGGAAGCTAAATTTTGGCTGGAAAGGTTCGAGAAAAATTTTAATGATATCCATTGTTCTGATAATCATAAGATGTCATGTTCTATGTCTTTACTTTAAGGGTTAGCATATGATTGGTGGAAGCTAGTACTCAAACAGCCTCAAATGCCAAATCCTCTCACTTAGGGCTTTTTCAAAACTGAATTTAAGAAGTAATATGTTACTGAGGCCTATAAAGAAGAGAAGCTAAAATAGTTTCTAACTTTGAAATAAAGGGCTATGTCTATGGCTGAGTTTGAGAAGGAATTCAGTCCATTATGCAAGTATGTTCCCAAAATGATGTTGACTGATACCTTTAAGTGTAGGTAATTTGAAGATGGACTAAATGATCGGATTAAAGAAAAACTTATAAGACCTATATCTCTCCAAAGTGTGGACTTTCATCAATTGTTCATAGCAGTCATGAAGGTTGGGAAGCATGAGTCTGTTAAATGAGAAAGAAAGCAGAAAAGAAATAGGGCTAGAGGATGATCCACCGAGAAGAGGTTTAAAAGAGCACAAAATGACCAGCAAGGTGAGTCTATATATAGCCCTGCTAACAAAGGTAAAAGGTAAAAATCCTCTATCATGTCTAAATTGAGAAAAGATACATCATTAAAGTAAAGTGGAAGCCAGTTGCCTAAGTATCCTTATTGTTTAAAGCAACATTAGGGCACATTTTAGAAATTAACAAGTGCATGTTTTAATTGTGGTACTACTAACCATTATGTAGCAAATTACCCTTCGAAGCGGGAATAAGGCTCTGCACAGCAAGGTAGCAGATGAGCTTCAAATGTACTTTCTACTGGTAGAGCTAGTAGCAGAGGTAGAGGGCGAGGTGGATTTGGTCAGTATGGGTTTCAGTCTTGCAATACATTTGAATTAGTTGATCGACCTGCAGCACCAATTATCTCGTATAGGGCATATGCCATGAAAGCATGAGAGGATTAATATGCTTCTAAAGTCATAGCTGGTATTTTCTCACTCTTTGACTCTAATATCCATGCACTTAATGATTCATGTTTTACCCATTCATATGTTTGCATTGGGGACATGGGTGAGAGCGTGTCTAATGTGCATTAATTAGACTATGATATTTGTGTGATAAGTCCTTTGGGGCAAAATGTGTGTGTGAACAAAGTATTCAAGGATTGTCCTATCTTGATTCAAGAAAGGGAATTTCTAGCCGATCTTATTGAGTTGCCATTTTGAGAATTTGATGTTATTCTGGGAGTGGATTGGCTATCTAAACATTATGTATTGGTTAATTACAGGGCTAAGATGATGACTCTTAGTGATGCTGATGGTAATGAAATAGTAGTTTAGGGCATTCGAACTCGACCTTTAACCACTATGATATCTACCATGTAAGCTAGATGATTTCTCAGAAAAGTTTATGAAGCATTCTTAGCCCTGGTTCTTGACTTAAAGAGGGATATAATTAAGCTTCAAGATATACCTATAATGAATGAATTTTCTGATGTGTGTCCTGAAGACTTACCTAGCCTTCCGCCAAAAAGGGATGTAGAATTATCTATTAAGGTTTTTCTTAGCACCGTACCTATTTCAAGGGCTCTAATGGAATTGAAAGAGTTAAAGGTGCAATTACAAGAATTGCTTGACAAAGTCTTTATCAGGCGTAATGTATCACCATGGGGTGTATCGATTTTATTTGTTAATAAAAAATATGGTTCTATATGGATGTGCATTAATTATCGATAGTTAAATAAAGTGACGGTGAAAAAAAATATATGTTGCCTAGAATAAAGGATTTGTTTGATTAGTTAAAAGAGGCAGGAGTATTTTTGAGGATTGATTTAAGATTGGGGTGATACCAACTCCAAGTTAGGGATGTGGATATCCCAAAGGCAGTGTTCAGAACCTGATATAGGCATTAAAAGTTTTTAGTAATGCCATTTGGGTTAATAAATGCACCGGCTGCATTTTATGGATTTGATGAATAGGATATTCAGATCTTATCTGGATTAATTCGTGGTGGTATTTATTAATGACATATTGGTTTATTCCAAGAATGAAGCAAAGCACACTGAACATCTAAGAATTATGTTACAAACTCTAAGAGAGAACCAACTATTTGCTAAGTTAAGCAAGTATGACTTCTGGCTGAAGAAAATTCTTTCTTTGGCCATATAGTATCTTTTGAAAGCATTAGAGTTGATCCAACTAAAATTAAGTCTATTTTTAGTTGGAGACCACCCTAATATGTACCAAAAGTAAGAAGCTTCTCAGGTTTGGTAGGCTACTATTGCCACTTTGTAAAAGGGTTTTCGATTATTGCTTCTCCACTTACTAAGCTATTGAGGAAGAATGTCAAATTTGAGTGGACTAAGCGATGCGAGGCAAGCTTTGATCAGATAAATTGGATGTTAGCAAAAGCTCCGATCTTGACTCAACCAATTTCAAGAAAGGAGTATGCCATGTATAATGATACCTCTAAAGTTAGGTTAGGTTGTGTGTTAATGCAAGAGGGTAAAGTAGTGGCTTACGTATCCCAACAACTCAAACCATATGATTAAAATTAACCAACGCATGATTTAGAGTTGGCCGCTGTAGTTTTTTCCTTAAAGATTTGGTGACATTATTTATATGGTGAAAGATGCAGAATCTACATAGATCACAAGAGTCTCAAGTACTTACTTTCTTAAAAGGAACTCAATTTAAGGCAGTGAAGATGGCTCAAACTATTTAAGGATTACGATTGTATTATAGACTACCATCCAGGTAAGGCCAATGTGGTAGCCAATGCTTTAAGTAGGAAGGAAATGGTTGCTATGGTGTTATAGCGGGGTAGATGGAAATTCACTGCAGATGGTGCTTTGATAGCCTAACTAAGGGCTAAGCCTTGTGTAAGATAGGCTATTATAAATGCACAAAAAATGATGAAAAGTTATAGCGGGTTATGCAATCTCTACATAAAGGAGATCAATCTGGATACTCAGTCAAAGACAATGGAAGTTTGTATTTCTAAGTTAGGTTATGTGTTCCAGATAATAAAGAATTGAAAAGAACCTTGCTGTATGAAGCTCACAATATAGTGTTCACTATGCATCCTGGGGGTAACAAGATGTATCGGGATCTTAAGCAATGCTATTGGTGAGTAGGTATGAAGAAAGATGTATTCGATTATGTTTCCAAGTGCTTAACTTGTTCGCAAGTGAAAGTAGAGCATCAACTTCCCTCTGGATTGTTAAATTCCATTTCAATCCTTCAGTGAAAATGAGAAGATATTACCATGGATTTTGTGATAGGGTTGCCTTCTACACAACAGAAGCATAATAAAGTTTAAGTAATTATTGATAAGTTGACTAAATTAGCTCATTTCTCACCTATTAGAGTAGACTATTCCATGGGCTAATTGGCAAAATTATATGTGAATGAGATTGTTCGACTTCATGGAATACTGATATCTATAATCCATATCGAGATCCTAGTTTCACATTTAGATTTTGACAGAGTTTGTAGAAGTCTTTAGGAACACAGTTAAAGTTTAGTATAACATTTCATCCTCAGACGGATGGGCAATCAAAGAGGGTTATACAAGTTTTGGAAGATATGTTAAGGGATTATGTTTTGAATTTTTCTGGAAGTTAGTGTTGGAATTTAACGATTACATGAATCACATACATGAGCGGAATTTTAAAATTTTTTAACCATTAGATCTGATCTTGCCATGAATACACAATATAACTATATGAGAATAAGAAAAATCACCTTTGATTTTGTTGAACAGTTGATTTTACTTCGCACCGGGTTGTAGCAAACCACAGTGTCCAAAATCGAACACCTCCAATGAGTAATCCACACTAGAGAGGGGTAAATTGAACCAACAAATTGGTGTTTAACTAGGGTTTGCCGAAATTCCAAGAAGCTAGCTTGGAGTTGGCGCAAAAAGGAGAGAGAGAATAAAGAAAAAGACTTTCCTTTTGTTTTAATCACTTAACCCTAATTCTCATTAGTTGGCCTTTTATAGTTAGGTTAAAATTCCAACACCTTAATGAGATTGCGCTCTTTAAAATCACTGGATAATTATTAATTGGGCCTCTGGAATTAATTATAATCATTTGGGCTTAATTAAATCCAATTTAATCCTTTTCATAAAAGTCTATGCACAAAATCCACAAACTAGGCCCTTTGTGCATCTAATTGAATTTAAATACCCAAATGGATTCCAAATCCAACCAAATTAAATATGTGAGTTCCATAACACTTATGTAACATATATAAATTAATTTGGTCCAAGAAAAAGCCCTCTAAGACCTTCTGTATGGAGTTGGGGTGTGGCCCTCTTCTAGAGGGCTTCCTCCAACTTCTTCATTCCTTTAGCCCTTTATAATTTCTCCAATGGACCTATTAATTATTATATCAGTCCTATAACACTTATAGTAGTCTTATAACACTTATAAGATAATAATAATTAATCATAAAATACATTATTTCAATTAGGTCCAATTTTGCACAACATTTCTCAAAAGTTCCGCGGACAATTTTATTTGATCATAATTAATTAAACTCTTTAATTAATTATTATCTTATTCACTTCTCTACCTTCATAATAATATCAAATATTATTATCCTTGTTATTTTACCATTTTACCCTTTTCTCTATATGTGTGTGACCTATTGGGTTTCTGTCCATGTTGGCAGTATAATATGTAATTGTGAGTTCTATTCAAAACTCATATGATTTAAACTCCTTTAAATCATCTTATCAATCCCTATTGATACTTTCGATACATCATTATATAAGTCATGATTGGCCTCTAGCTAGGCATCATGACTACCCAAATGTCAGGAAAGTCATGTGGTTTGACTGTACCCTTCCATAGAAGCAGCAATGTACTCAGCTTCCATCGTGAAATCAGCAGTTGTTTCTTGTTTGGAACTTTTCCAACTAACTGCTCCTCCTCCCATTATGAACACATAACCAGATTGTGATTTACAATCATCTTTGTCAGATTGGAAGCTGGCATCTGTATACCTATTTACTTCCAAACTGCCCTCTCCATATACCAAGAATATATCCTTAGTCCTTCTCAAGTACTTAAGAATATTCTTGACAGCTGCCCAGTGTTCCTCTCCAAAATTAGATTGGAATCTGCTTGTGACACTCAAAGCATATGCATATGGTATTCTATTCATGCTCTCTCTATCCTCTAGTGTCTGTGGACACATAGACTTAGAAAGGTGTTTTCCATGCACCATGGGTATAAACCCTTTCTTAGAGAGATCCATATTGAACCTCTTCAATACTTTATCTATATATGTACTCTGAGAAAGACCTAGCAACCTATTGGATCTATCTCTATAGATCCTTATTCCCAGAATATAGGATGCTTCTCCAAGGTCTTTCATTGAGAATTGCTTGGATAACCATATTTTAACAGATTGGAGAAGAGAAATGTCATTTCCCATGATCAATATGTCATCTACATATAGAACTAGGAAGACAATTGCACTCCCACTGACCCTTTTATACACACAAGGTTCATCTTCATTCTGTGAGAAATCAAACTCTTTGATTGTCTCATTGAATCATATGTTCGAGCTCCTAGAGGCTTGCTTCAATCCATAAATGGATCTTTGAAGCTTGCATACCTTTTCGCCATTTCCTGATGTGAATCCTTCTGGTTATGTCATATACACATCCTCGGTAAGATTTCCATTAAGGAAAGCTGTCTTCACATCCATTTGCCAAATCTCATAATCATAATGAGCTGCAATGGCTAAAAGTATTCTTATAGACTTAAGCATTGCTACAGGAGAAAAAGTTTCGTCATAGTCAATACCTTCTTTTTGACGATAACCTTTTGCTACTAAGCGAGCTTTATAGGTAACTATATTACCTTCCATGTCAGTCTTCTTTTTGAAGACCCATTTGCACCCTATGGGTTTTATCCCTTCAGGTGGTTGAGTTAAAGTCCATACTTTGTTCTCATACATGGAGTCCATTTTAGACTGCATAGCCTTAAGCCATAAATCACGTTCTGAACTGTTCAAAACTTCTTGATAGCTTGTAGGCTCATTGTCCTCTACTACAGTTATGCCTCTATCCAAATCAATGTGAAATCCATATCTCACAGGGATAGAACGCATCCTAGTAGATCTTTTAGGATTTTGTGTATAATCAGGTTCAACTGTAATCTCATCATTATGAAATTCAGTTTCGGGTTCAATCGGTTGATCATCTTCTATTGTGGGTCTTGTACTTCACCAAGTTCAATTTTACTCCCACTGTCCTTTCGTAGGAGAAATTCTCTTTCCAAGAAGACAGCATGCCTTGAAACAAACACCTTTTGTTCTAAGCGATGATAGAAATAATATCCAAACGTTTCTTTTGGATATCCCACAAAAAAACATTTGTCAGACTTAACATCCAGTTTGTCTGACATTGTCGTCTTCACATAAGCAGGACAACCCCATACTTTCATATGAGAAAGCGTGGGTTTCTTGTTATTCCACATCTCATATGGAGTAACATCAACCGATTTACTAGGAACTCTATTTAACACATAAACAGCAGTTTCTAGTGCATATCCCCAAAAGGACTTAGGCAAGTCCGCTCGGCTCATCATTGATCGAACCATATCTAATAGTGTTTGATTCCTCCTTTTAGATACACCATTGTGTTGTGGTGTATATGGAGGAGTCCATTGAGATAAAATCCCATTATCTCTAAGATAATCCTGAAACTCTTGACTTAAGTATTCTCCACCTCGATCTGATCTAAGCATTTTAATACTTTTGCCAAGTTGTTTCTCTACTTCATTTCAGAATTCTTTGAACTTTTCAAATGCTTCAGACTTATATTTCATTAGATAGATGTATCCAAACCTGAAATAATCATCTATGAAAGTAATGAAGTAGAAGTAACCTCCTCTGGCATGTGTAGTCATTGGACCACATACATCTGAATGTATTAAGTCCAAAACCATTTTAGCTCGTTCTCCTTTACCAATAAAGGGATCTTTTGTCATTTTTCCCAATAAAAAAGATTCGCATGTATCAAATGATTCATAATCAAATGATCCCAAATCACCTGACTTGTGCAATTTGGTCATGCGTTTTTCATTTATGTGGCCTAAACGACAATGCCATAAGTATGAGGTATTTAGATTATCATGTTTCATTCTCTTGGTATCCACATTATGTACTTCTTTAATTAAATCAAGAACAAATATACCATTCTCAATGATAGCTTTTGCATAAAATATATTGTTCTTAAAAATGTAACAACATTTGTCCTTTAAAGAAATATCATAATCGTTCATCAAACAACTGAAAGAAATAATATTTTTGGACAAAGCTGGAACATAATAACACTTATTTAATTCCAGTACTAATACACTAGGAAGAGGCAAATAGTAAGTCCCCACAACTGTTCTAGAGATGTTCTGTCCAGTAGCTGACTGCAAACATATCTCTGCCTTTCCAACTCTTCTAAAGCTTCTAAGCCCCTGTAGATCATTACATAAATGAGATCCACATCTGGTATCTAATACCCAAGATTGTTTTGAAGCAATAGAATAAGTATTAATTTCAATCATATGAATACCTGAAGTAGAAGCATCAGCTTGCTTCTTCTCCTTAAGAGAATCTAGATAGGCCTTGCAGTTACGCTTCCAATGACCATCCTTTCCATAATGGAAGCAAGTTCCTTTGGGATTCTCTTTCTTGGAAACCTTCTTCTTGGAGATCCCACCATTCTTTGGCTACGCCTTGGTTATCTTCTTCTTCTTCTTCTTCTGCTTCTTGCCTTTAGCAGAAGTGACAACCATGACACTTTTTGGATCCTTCTTAAATGATCCATCAGCTGTCTTGAGCATATTGATCAACTCAGGAATGGATACTTGGATCTTGTTCATGTTGAAGTTAAGCACGAAAGGTGCATAACTTGGAGCCAACGAGTACAAGATTAAATCTATGTATAGATCATTATCCATAACATAGCCAAGTCTACTCAAATGCTCAATATACCCATACATCTTCAATGCATGAGTAGCAACTGAAGTGCCTTCCACCATTTTGCAGCTAAATAGAGCTCGAGCAATCTCATATTGCTCAGTTCTAGCCTGAGAAGAATAAAGCTCCTCTAGATGCAAAACGATGGTTCTAGCATCCATCATTTCATGTTGCTGCTAAAGCTCCGAGGACATAGCACCCAGCATCAGACATGCTGCTGCTTCACTATCCTCTATGTATTTTCGATAAATGCCTTTGATCTCATCAATGGCATCATCTGATGGAAGTGGTGGTGGATCTTTATCCAAGACATAGTGGATCTTTTCAGCTCTGAGAACAATTCTCACTTGCCTGATCCAATCAGAATAGTTGTTGCCAACCAGCTTGTTATCCAAGATTGATCGTATATTAATGTTTGATGTGCTCATGATGATGACCTAGATGTGAAAAAGAAAAGATATGAGAGTATGTTCATATATATATGTATGCATTAATAAGGTCTTTAATTAATCCATTTACTCCCACTATTTTATTGCGAATTAATAGCCCTCACTATATAATCCGAGAAAACCCGATGGTTTTCTTAGTGGGCCAATATCCAATCCTTGATATGTAATTTGACCTTGACTGTGGTCAACAAGCCAAATTCCATACCCTTGTAAGGTAGGTATCTCTATACCAATTGTGTCTCTATACAACTATTGGATCATTAGGTTATCAACTCTTGATGCATGCATATCATATATGCATTCCCTAATCTTGCCTCTAGAACCACTAGCCTTGACCGTGGTCAACAAACTAATGGGCTAGCTAAGATGACCCATTTAATTAGATTTGAACATATTCGATATAATGTGAGCTTGACTGTGGTCAACAACCCACACTATAAAGAACTCTGGTTCTCCTCAAATTAATGGAAGGCTTATATACCTTAGTATTTGTTTGAGGGTTTTAGTTAATTAAGTCTCATCATACATGGTTGGCATACATTGGTATGCTTCTTATATCTATCACATAAATATAAGCATACAAATATGGTATAGTTATGGACTTCACTACATTGATTTCCCCGAGCCAAGAGGGAAATCAAAAGGTCACACCTAGGTAGTATGCATGATTCAAACAAGAAAATAATTACATTATCTTCAAGCTTGTTGGATCTCCATCCGGCCCATCTTGCTCCTTGATATTGGTCTCCATATCTATTTCTAATTCTAATCTAAGTAATCTAATTACATATTACAATTTGAAATGAAATACAAACCAAAAATAAGTGGCCGGGACATGAAAGTCCTCATTGGGCTAAAACATGCATTATGCTCAATCACATTGGGCTTTGTCCATAACTAACCATCATGCCAATCATTCACCCTTATATGCCTCTCTAATGCATAAAGAAATGGATTACTAACTTTGTTTCAACCTTTGAAACTATATTTTGAGTTATTTTAATGATGTGATCAAATTAGGAAACTTTTTTCATTTTGGAAACTTTCATTTTAGGAAACCTTCTTGCATGCATGTGTTTTTGTCTTAATAATCAATCCAATTGATTATTAATTAATTATAAATTGATTATTTAATTAATTAATCATATTAAATAATTAAAAGAATCAATTTTGGGCTTAAAACAAATGTAGGCCGAAACCCACAGAAGAAAAAACCCTAACTGTGTTCACACACAAACTTGTTTTGTGTCTTTTGGACCATTTGGGCCTTTTGGAATGAGCCAAGCCCACTCCAGCCCTTAAAACCCATTAATAAACTTAATTAATGTTTATAATGTTTAATTTAAATCAGATCCTTGGGCCCACCAAGTCATTCACTAATTTAAACCAAGTCCGTAAACATAATTAAGCCCATTAAGTGGTTTTAATAAATTAAAATTAATCAAATTAATTTAAGGCCCATTTTAATTAATCCAATTAATTAAAAACACTTTAATATATCATATATATCAGATTTAGAAGATCAAAAGTCGTTCTAACCAATAACACACGAAGAACACCAATTTATCGAACTTTTCGACTAAACTACTTTTCATGCAAAACTTGTTCGATTTTAATTCCGTTCGATCTTACGGCTTAATATCACATATTAAACACATAAAATATCATCTAAATGATTTTTAAATGGATCCATAAGAAATTAAATTAGAACAGCCCCTACATCACCTAGGGTTTCACGCCAAACCCTAATCACAATCATTCAAAAATTTCGTTTTTGTTTCCACCAAATTTATTTGATCACACATACAACCAGAAATCAATATTTCTCATTCATGAACAATCAAATCTAATATTTTAAAGTTCATGAAATAAATAACTCAAAACAAAACAAAACTTATTCCGCAGAAAAATATAGAATTGTATATCCATGGCAAAACCGTGGCTCTGATACCATGTTGGAATTTAACGGTTACATGCATCACATACATGAGCGGAATTTTAAAAATTTTTAACCATTAGATTTGATCTTGCCATGAATACACAATATAACTATATGAGAATAAGAAAAATCACCTTTGATTTTGTTGAACAGTTGATTTTACTTCGCACCGGGTTGTAGCAAACCACAGTGTCCAAAATCGAACACCTCCAATGAGTAATCCACACTAGAGAGGGGTAAATTGAACCAACAAATTGGTGTTTAACTAGGGCTGGCCGAAATTCCAAGAAGCTAGCTTGGAGTTGGCGCAAAAAGGAGAGAGAGAATAAAGAAAAAGACTTTCCTTTTGTTTTAATCACTTAACCCTAATTCTCATTAGTTGGCCTTTTATAGTTAGGTTAAAATTCCAACACCTTAATGAGATTGGGCTCTTTAAAATCGCTGGAGAATTATTAATTGGGCCTCTGGAATTAATTATAATCATTTGGGCTTAATTAAATCCAATTTAATCCTTTTCATAAAAGTCTATGCACAAAATCTACAAACTAGGCCCTTTGTGCATCTAATTGAATTTAAATACCCAAATGGATTCCAAATCCAACCAAATTAAATATGTGAGTTCCATAACACTTATGTAACATATATAAATTAATTTGGTCCAAGAAAAAGCCCTCTAAGACCTTCTGTATGGAGTTGGCGTGTGGCCCTCTTCTAGAGGGCTTCCTCCAACTTCTTCATTCCTTTGGCCCTTTATAATTTCTCCAATGGACCTATTAATTATTATATCAGTCCTATAACACTTATAGTAGTCTTATAACACTTATAAGATAATAATAATTAATCATAAAATACATTATTTCAATTAGGTCCAATTTTGCAGAACATTTCTCAAAAGTTCCGCGGACAATTTTATTTGATCATAATTAATTAAACTCTTTAATTAATTATTAGCTTATTCACTTCTCTACCTTCATAATAATATCAAATATTATTATCCTTGTTATTTTACCATTTTACCCTTTTCTCTATATGTGTGTGACCTATTGGGTTCCTGTCCATGTTGGTAGTATAATATGTAATTGTGAGTTCTATTCAAAACTCATATGATTTAAACTCCTTTAAATCATCTTATCAATACTTATTGATACTTTTTATACATCATTATACAAGTCATGATTGGCCTCTAGCTAGGCATCATGACTACCCAAATGTCAGGAAAGTCATATGGTTTGACTGTACCCTTCCATAGAAACAGTTACCGTGCAATTACTTCTTTCACCACTCTTATCTCAATTAGATTCTGAGTATGGATTTCTGTCAACTCATATAAATCTAATTATGTATGTTCTATTAATTTAACCATTGTTCCTAAAATGCCCTTCATGGATCTCCATCCATCTCGGCATATTACTCTGGCTAGAGATTCTCTGAACAAGGCAATTGTAAAATCATGCGAGATAACTTCCCTTGTTAAATCTGGGATGGTGAATCCTTTTTCAATCACTCAACTATCTTCAAGTAGGTCATGATATACCCAATCTGCTAACTATGTTCACTCCCAGTTGGAAGTAATCAGTTATGGAGTCAAAGTATACCACTTGCTACTTAAGATAACTTTGGTGATCTCAAGTCTAAGGATACTTGCACAACCGCTATGAAGAGATTCCTCACTGACATAGATTTAATATCCATGTGAGGATTCTCTATGCAGGTCTCTAATGAACTTGTTCTTCTAACAAGCATCCACATGTTAGCTTTGATTATCTTTCATAATCATAGTTATGAGAACCACTGCTTAAACCATTCAAGAAGCATAACATGTGCTAGTCTGTCCGAATTAACAATGTCCTATCTTGTTAATTCTATGACTAGGGATATTTAGATATTAAGACATTTGCATGCAATAGACATCTCACATCATGAACACCTTCATGATTGCCTTTGTACTGTGTTTATAATATCTAGGACTTCATTTATTAATTTAAGATTTACAAACTCATGTATTCAAACATAGCATTAATAAATGAATGATGCCTTTTATTAAGAATATAAATTTCATACATATGAAAAACATCCCTATTACATGGGCTCTGGGGCATACTCTCTAACAGTTAGGACAAGTATCTAACTTTGATGGAATTTATGTATAATAACAGTTACCAGACTAGTCTTGGTATAACACCATATGAAGCTTTATATAAGCAAAAATGCAAGACTCCAATATGCTTGACTAAGTGAGCTGAATGCAAAATGATTGGTCCCGATATAGTTAAAGATATCGAAGAAAAATTTAAGTTGATTAAGCAAAGATTGAAAGAGGCTAGTGACACGCAAAGGTAATATGTGAACTTAAAAAGGAAAGATATCAAATATCAAGTTGGAGATAAGGTGTTTTTGAAAGTATCATTATAGAGAAAAGTTTTACTATTTAGGAAGAAAGGTAAACTGAGCCCGAGATTTATCAGTTCCTGTGAAATCTTATAAAAATTTGGACCCGTGGCATATAGATTGGCTCTTCCTATGGAATTATCAAAGCTACATGATGTATTTCATGTTTCTATGATTCGAAGGTACCGCTAAGATGAATCACACATGTTACCAGTGCAGGACATCCAAGTTCAGATAGATTGTACATATGATGAAGAACCTAAATATATTTTAGCTAGGGAAACTAGGAAATTAAGAAATAAATAGGTTCCCCTTGTCTAGGTACTTTGGCAACATCATAACATTCAAGAAGTAACTTGGGAAATAGAGTTAGTGATGATGGCGCAATATCCTCTGTTGTTTAAATCAGGTATGAATTTCGAGGATAAAATTCTCTTAATGGGGGTAAGAATTATGAGGACCGAACATTGACCCTGGTGGGAATTATGTCTAATTAATTGATATTAAGGGTTAATTAACATTTATATAAAATTATGGTCATTTTGGATTAACGTTTTATGAAGGGCAATGTGGTAATTTCATTAAATATGTGGTTATAAAATAGATAATGAAGAATAAAATAGATATTAGGGGTGGCATTGTGATTTGAAAGTTAAATGGGTCAATCTTTTATGAGAGAGCAATTATGTGAGGAATTAAGTGGTAATTTTGGATCTTCTAAAGACTTCCTCATGAAATTGGTGGGAGAGCTTGTATATATATTGATTTTTCTCTCTTCTCTCTCTCTCTCTCTCTCAAATACTTTATTTCTTTCTCTTGTTTATAAGCTTTAGCATTTGGGTTCTTGGTAAGTGAATTTCTTCTTCCTATATTTGCTAGTTAATGAAAGGTTTCATGGAAACAAAGTGAAAATTTAGTTTTGACTATTGATTGTAGATGTGGAGACCAACAAAGACAAGGGTAAAAGGATTTTAAAGGTGTGAAGGAATCTCAATAAAAGGTATGGGAATGCTTGCTTGATTACACACTTCAAGTAGTTGCATCCATCTTAAAAAAGTATATACAGTAGTTGAAACTAGGAGATTTAGGTTTTTTATAAACAACATATCTTTTTGATCTGTAACCCGTGTAAATCTCCATTTGAGAGGAATGGATTTGGCTAACATACCTTGAAATTAGTGATACAGATAACAAATTTTAATGGGATAGTAAGCAATATGGGAAATCCAATTATTGATAGTTAGAAATGAGTTAAGATTGTGGAGCTGCAGGAATCGGGTTCACAGTACATCACCACTCCATCGAGTGGGTGGCCACTCCACCAAGTAAGACACCACTCCACCAAGTGGGATACCACTCCACCAAGCACCCACTTCACTCCACCGAATGATAACCCCTGTATCCTTCCTTGCTTTGAAATCTCACCTTATGTTACACCAACGAACACCTTAAGTAAAACTAACCCTTACCGCAGTTAAATCAGCGCACATTTAAGAATAAATGGGCTCTCACCTATGACACATCTTGTGAACTTTCTATTGCATGTTCAATTGTAATTATCAGGGTAAAGTTATTGGAGATTGATTAGATGAGCATTATTGCAGCTTTCTTGAGTCTTTATAAGTATAATTGTTATGAATGCTTGTAATTGCATTGCTTTGGCATATGATTTCATGAAGTACCATATTGTTTACTCATAAGTAAGTTTAAGAACTCTGTATATGATAAGAGCATGTAAAGAGATGACTATGCAATAGAGTTGGTAGTATGTTGCTATATGAAAGTAAGTTACTTGACCCATTACTACAATCTCATACATTGCCTTATATGGATTATATGACTTGTTAATTATGATAATGAAGATTATTTAACTCAAGCTATACTTTATTGCTGTTATACTTTAGCATACAAGTGCAATGATATGAGTTATCAAATATTGATGCAAGGATATAAACATGTACTATGTATTCTTACATATGGTGGCTTTAAGCCAATATTGTATCTAGTAAAGATAATTATGGTAACTCAAAAACATTTTTGGATATTGTTAAGGTTACAGGTCTTAGTTCAGCTATGGATTAGATAGGCATGCCTAAAGGGATATTGTTACAATTGCTATTATTGATCCCGTTTGGGTCTATTTTTCATTCCTTAATGAAACTATTACTTAACCCCATTTAGGTCTACTGTTCGATATCTTCGAATATCTATTGCTAATATCTTCAAGTATCTATTGCTCTTGTTATCCATCCTTTGAACTAGTACTTAGGTAGGCTATTAAAGGTTAAGAAAAGAGGTCTTAAGAAGGAAATATACTAATTGTTTCATTTTTTGAATATATTCACCATGAATGGGCTTATTAAATTGTTACATCTTAAATTTCTCTTGGCTATGAAATTGTTTCAATGTTTTATAATTATTGCATGAATGTTTTATTAATGTGAGGCCTGTGTGAAATTTTGTTGATGACTGCTATGAGTAGTCATTCATATTAATCATGCTTTCCCCACTAAGCTTTATAGCTTAGCACGGGTTATTTTCTATCCATATAGTTTTGCAGTAAAGGGTTGTGTAGGGACTTAGTTCTACATTGGGAGGCCAACATGAGTTGATCAAGATTTTGATGTAGGATATTTTTGGATAATACTTTTATCTAGTCCTATATTTTCTTTGTATAAATTATGGTCCGATGTAACTATATTGGAGGACTGTAAATTGAATTAAGTTCCTTTTTGTATGTATTTGTCATGGATGATTGGGTTGTATTTGCCATGAGTATGGTTTCCCTATATGAGAAGTCTTGGATTGCCATGTATGCTATGTATGTTTCCTATAGTTGATTAATAAGCCTTGTGTGCATCTATTGGGGTGTTAGATTGCATACGATGACATACATATAAATTCAACTAGTATACAACTATACACCATTATGTACCATTTAATAAACAATTTATTTTAACATTAATTATTATTTTATCACTTCTACTAAGTTCATTTACTATTCTAATGTTCATTCCATGTCAAATATTCAATTAAACATAAAAATATCACCTTGTATACCTATGTATATCATTCGCCCACTTAAGGATTCATTATTTATTGACTTATTTTTCTATTAATTATCATTTATTTCATGTTAGTTCATTAATTTACTAATTTATCTTAAGTTATTTCATCATTTCACTTAAGTTTCTATGGTTACATAATGCACAATCATACAATTTTCAAAGGTAAACTCAATGAAATCAAGTGCAGTTTGTATCCATTACCTCAAAAATATTTGAAATCACTTAATCCTTCCTTTTCCTTGCTCTTTTCTCCTGTTTGGATCTCAACTTATGGCCAAATTATACAAGGAAGAATTCATGAGTTTTTGTCTTCAATTCTAACATATAAATACTTAAAATTAACTATTCTAACAATTCTCTACAATTTCCTATCAAAATACCTTAAATTTACTTGGTGATTTTCCATAACTTGGTATCTTTGACTTTTCTCCACTAAAACTTATCTAAACTTTCTTTAAGGTAGAAAATAAGGTAAGGAAAAGATTATAGATGAAATTTGGGTAGGAGTTTACATGGGTGAAAGAGTGGAATTATGGGTAGTTATGGTGGAATTATAGTTGAAAGAAAACGGAGGACGAAGAAGGATAGGAGGCCTATTTTCTCTAGAGTAGTCTGCCTCCCCCAACCTATATATACTCCCCTCTAATATAAGGGTCAAACTAACTTTTTAAAGGTGTACATAATGCACCACTTGTCGCTTTCTCATTGGTTATATGCTCCAATTGTTAAATCACCTCTAAAATTAGTTTAAAAAATATGTAAAAATTTTATATAAGGCATGTTTAAAATTTTGATTCAATCTGAGTTTGCTTTTATACAATTCTGAGACTAGAGGCAAAATTATCGGTTTGAAGACTTAATTTTTCAAAGTTGTCCAAATTTTTTTTCACTTTCAAATATTCATTTGGACTATTTCTATTAGTTTTCTGCAATCAGAATAATTTTTTGAGATCCGTAGAATATTTTCAGGCTGATCAAAGTTTCAGTCAACCCTATAACAACTCGAGTTTTTTTCTCTATCTTTTGAGAACATATTTGACCTTAATTTTATCTCAAATTTTATCATTAGACTCATCATGAATTGTACTTTCCAACGGTGAAGAGAATTTTTTATGGATCTGAATGGCTTTGGGTTTCACTATTCACCTTTGTGTCTTCTAGGTTACTATTTATAGCTCAAAAAATACTATTCTTGAAATTAAAATTTTTAGGGCATTACATTTCTCCCCTAATAATTCAAATTTCATCCTCAAAATTTACCTAAAGTGAATAATTGAGGATACTACTATTTCATACTCCTTTGGTTCCCAGGTTACCTCCTCGACATTATGGCGAGTTCGAAGAATTTTAACTAGTGGAATCTACTTGTTCCTCAATTTTCATACTTCTCTAGCAAGAACTCTTATGCATTCTTCGTCATATGACAAACCCATTTGGAGTTGGAGTTCCTTTAGTATGATGACATGTGATGGATCGAATCTATATGTCTTCAGCATCGACATATGGAATACATTATAAATTAATTCTTTCCAACTCTGATGTAGCTTCAACTTGTAGGCAACTAGCCTAACCTGCTGCAACACCTTATATAGACCTATAAATCTCAGGCTAAGCTTATCTTTCTTACCAAATCTCTAGATTTTCCATGGAAAAACTTTTAAGAAAACTTTGTCACCCATATTGAATTCTATATATCTTTCCTTTTTCATATCACTTTGTCAATCTATCAACATGATACCAGATAGAGTTATGCTACCTTCTAGTGAGAGGTAACCTAGTAAAAAAGTCCATGGTAATCTTATCCCATTACGACTTTGGTATTGTAATGGGTTGCAACAATCCAGAGAAAACTTGATGTTCTACTTTCACTTGTTGACAAACTAGGCATTTGGTAACAAAATTAGCTATGTCCTACTTTATACTAGGCCAGCAATAATGAGTTTTTAGATCTTGACACATCTTGGCGCTACTCGGATGCATGGTATATTTTCCTCTGTAGATTTTTGAAATGATGTGCTTCTTAAATTTTGCATCATCTGGTTCATAAATTCTCCCTTTATAGTAAAAACAGTAATCACCACCCATGGAGTAATTGTCATCTTTTCCTTTATAGATTTGATTAATAATAGAAGCTAATTGCTCATCTTACCTCTAAATAGCTTTCACTTCCTATAAAAGATTAGGCGTAGCTTGTATTTCAGCTACAATTACTCCATTTTGGGCTATAGCTAACCTGACATTCATAACCCTTAAGGCTATCATAAGTTTCCTACTAAGTGCATAAGTTACTATATTAGCTTTGATAATCAATCAGGCAATTATAATCTTTGAAAAGTTCTAGCCATCACCTCTATCTCAAATTAAGCTTTTTTTTAAGTAGGTAGGTATTTTAGGCTTTTATGATATTTGTAAATGTAGCATTTATCACTATACATATAATGCATCCATATTTTCATTATGAAAACAATAGCTACGAGCTTTAAATTATGGGTGGGGCAGTTCTTTTCATGAGTTTTCAACTGTTATGAGACATAAGCAATCACATTTCCTTCCTCCATAAGTACACAACCTAAACCATTTTGGCATATGTCATTATAGATTACAAAGTCCTTCCCCAGTTCTAGTTGTGTAAAAATCGGTGCTTCTATCAATATCTTCTTAAGCTTCTCAATGATATATTGGCACTTATTTGTCCATTTAAATTGGGCATTCTTTTGTAATAATTTGGTGAATGGTGCAGCTATCAATGAGAATCCTTTAATAAATTATCTGTAATATCTAGCCAAGCCAAGGAAGCTTTTGACTTCAGTAACATTCTTAGGCATTCTTTATTCCAAGATGGATTCAATCTTTTTAAGATAAACCTTGATTCCTTACACAGAGACCATATGACAAAGGGAAGTGACTTTTTTAGCAAAAAGTTTACATTTACAAAATTTTGCATACAATTGTTTATCTATTAATATCTACAACACAATCTGTAAATTTTTATCATGCTTCTTAAGAGTTTTGGAATGCACTAGGATGTCATCAATAAATATCACCATGAAATTATCCAAATATGGGTGAAATATACGGTTCATTAAGTTTATAAATGCTGCAAGTACACTTGTGAGGTCAAATAGCATGACTAAAAACTCATAGTGCCTATATTTGGTATGAAAAGCTATTTTCGATACATCAGCTTCTCTTACTCGGAGTTGATGATAACCAGATCTTAAATCAATATTGAAAAATAAACTCGTGCATTTCTACTGGTCAAATATGTTATCAATTCGAGGAAATGGGTATTTGTTCTTTATAGTAACTTTGTTTAGTTGCCTATAGTCAATGCAAAGTCGTGGAGATCTATCCTTTTTCTTTACAAACAACACTGGTGCACCCTAAGATGATACACTAGGGTGGATCAATCTTTTATCAAATAGCTCTTACAGCTGGATATTGAGTTCTTTTAACTCCGTAGGTGTCATTTAGTGATGGAAATAAGAGTTATGCCTGGTGCAACATCTATGGTGGATTCAACTTTCCTTTCTGGTGGCAATACTGGAAACTCATTAGGGAAAATATCAAAAAAGTCACAAACAATGGGAACATATTTAATTTTGGGCTCCTTTATCTTAGCTTCCATCACATAGGATAAAAATAAGCTTTACACCCCTTTCTCACACATTTATTTGCTGTAGTGGCAAATATGACATTTGATAAGAATCGAATCTCTCACTTCCAATGATGATTTCCTATCCATCGAAAGCCTTGAATATGATTCTTTTTAATCGATAATCAACTATCATTTGATGTTTGTGTAGCTAATCAATTCCCAAGATCACATCAAATTCATGGAAATGAAGTTCAATCAACTTTGTAGGAAAGATATATTATTGTATTTGATAGGGTAATCTTTACAAACTTTGTTTACTATTACACTGTGCCCCAAAGGGTTGCTCACTAGTATATCTTTGTGACATGCACCGAATCCCATAGACATCTAATTTGCTCTCAAAAGCCCACTTTTAGAACTTGAGACCAGATAAAGTTCATTTAACTCGTAAAGGTTGGTCATTTCATAATAGATAGGGATTCAACCCAAACCGTGATGCCTTAGGCCTAAAAAAGGCATGAGACAACGTCTCAGGGTACCTCTATTCAATTATTGATGATCAACCTATAAAGGCATCTGCTGGGCACCATAAGGTAGGTATCATGGGGTCGTTACCCAATAAAATATTGGAAAAGTGAGTCCTAATCTTGTAAAGCCAAAACTAGAGATAGTTTAGACTTCCCTTTTATTTACAACTTTGGTTAATGCTGTATAAATGAGTTTTAATGATTAATTTATTTTATCTCTTTTTTATTACATGAGATATTATGCTAGGAATGTAAGGCACACTGAAGCATATTGAAAAGCTGTATAATATGGATATGAAAGCAGTAAATAATATAAGAATAAATGAAAGGATAAATCATACATAAATCAAGGAATTAGTTGAATTCATTTAGATGAGGACATTGGTCTTCACATGCGCATATTAAAAAAGGCAGAATTGTAGGCAAAATTTTTTTAGTAAAAATAGGGATAGTTGATCCCATGCAACTTAGAAAAAAAATCATAATAGTTGATTTTAAAGTAAAAAATCATTTATATTTATAAAGAAAAAACTCTACTTTACATGTTATTTTTATAAGTAAAAATCAGGACATTGGTCCCTTTTATTATAGAAAAATTTCACTCGATTTTGTATAAAACTTATTTGGCAATTTTTAATTAATCATTCGAAAAATCATTTATTTGCAATAAATGAAGCAAGGTAAACAATGACATATATAATACCAGCAAGACATGCATAAATCAGGATATTAATTGATTTGGGAATATTGGTTCCGTCATACATATTTATAAAATTTTTTCATGTGTTTTTTGGAATAAAATAGAATATTTGTTCATTTTATTAGAAAAATCCAATTAATTAGGTAGAAAATATTTAATGTGAATTTTTATAATTATCGTGCAAAAATTCATTTTTTACTAGATATTACAACCGAATAAAAGGCATTAAATAATAATACAGGCTCGCATAATAAAACAAGAAATAAAAAATAAAATAAATCCTAGTCTATGCTCATTTTCTTGGTCCATCCTAACTCATAATGGTGATGTGCTATTAAAATATGGCATAAAAAATAATTAGTTGATAATGCATTAAATAATGTAGTGGATAATAAAATACAATAATTAAATAAATATATAATAAGATAAATTAATAAATGAAATTAATATAAATAACAATAAAAATAACAATAATAATATTATTGATAATATTAATAATGACAATTATAAATATTATCATTAAAGAAAGTAACAATAATATAATTGAATTGAAATGAATTAAATTTTGCACAAATATGTAAATAAGTTATTTAGCAATTAAGTTTTAAATACTAATTAATTAGGCTAATAAAATAGACACAAATATAAAAGACAAATTTAATATTAAATATATTAAAAGAATATTAATAATATGCTATTGATAAATTGAACAATATAAGAAAACAATATTAATAACAACACAAATGGTAATAAAAAAAAAAACTAACAATATATGAAATATGTTATAAATTATATAAAAAATTAACAAATGCAAGGATAATTAATAAACAAATAAAATATGATTATAAGTACTAAGAGTTAAACAAGGCAAATAAAAGAAAAAAATGGTTGGAGGACGTGAGGCCAAAAGGAAAGAAAAGAATTGAAGTGTAAAAACAAAACTTTGCGCCAAATAAGCAAATATAAATATAAAGAATTAATATTAATAACAACACCATTAAAAAGGATATTAACAATGTAATATTGATGAAATAACAAAATCACATATAAATATAATATTAATAAAATATATTTAAAAATTAGATAAAAATAACAAATTAATCGAACACTTAATTAGTAAATAATCCAACATATTAAACTAATTAACAAGGAAGAAATTAACAAATTAATGCAATGAAATAATTAATTTGTTAAGCTAATGTAATAAATTAATTAACAACTAAAATGGTTAACAAATTAATATATTTAACAATTACTTAACAAATAGGTAAATAAAAGAAATCAATAAAATAATAACAAAATTAAACTAATAAATTTATAAAATTAAATTAATAAATCGTATGTTATAAAAATAATAAATAAAAACGATTATTTAAATGATAAATTAAAATTATATATTAGATTTATAGGTTTTATGGACTCAATAATATTACCTTTAGTGTTGGTTCCATAAAAAATAAGGATTTGGCGCTCTATGACCTTTTTCCAATTTTTTGCAATTTTTTTGGTTAATTTTCTTGAGTTGCCGAGGAAGAAGAATGAGAAGAAGAAGAACAGGAAGAAGAAGAGAGAGGACATAAGGAAGAGAAAAAGATGAGGGAACTTCCTTTATAAGCTAAGAAAATCCCACCATTTTGGACCCTTATCCCCTTTAAAATATCCCAATTAGATTGGGATGAAAAATAAGATTTTTTCCCAAAATTTTCCCCCATTATTGTGTCCAGAATGCATTATAAAAGTTACTCACGACCTTAGCCTATGACTCGTCGATGACTCACAACCTTTGACTTTAATCATTGGCTTTGACTTTTTTAGACCTTAAAACCCATTTTGAAATTATTAATAAAGGGAAAAGAGGGGAAAGATCCCCAAAAGAATTTTTTAAACATTCCCCCACACAGAAGCTCAAAAAAGTATATTGAAAATAGAAAATTTGAGAGAAAGCTTGGCACTTTTGCTCTTTTTCTATTTATGAGAAACCGCTTCTTCATTAGGTAACTTTGATCAGGAGCTACCTCAGGATCTAGTGTCTATAGTCTTGATCTAGCTGTGATCAAGCTAAAACCTTCTTATGTGCAATTTTTGTCTTAAGATAATAATGTGTGGACCCGAGATCAATTAAAGCATAAACAAGGGTATCAAAGAAAAGAAATTTAGCTACTATAACATCAAGAGCATCTTGATTCTCCCTTTCTCTCACTGAATAAGTATGGGTAGGTGGTCGCCCCTCTGCTATTGGAGGCATTTAAGCACTCCCTCTAGTTGTTGTAGTGCTAATGGGCCTACCTCTGCCTCAGCCTCTAGGTGGCACATTACTGGGTTTATCTACAAGATTAGTGGTGATGTTATCTGTGCTTGAAGATAATCTTTCTGCTGATGGCCTTTTGATTCACATCTAATGTAAGCTCTCATTAGCCTCTAACATTATCTTGGGTACTTACATCCATAATGATCACATTTAGGATTATCAAACCAGTCAGTGTCTTGAGGTGTATTGGCAATAGAAGCCACTAGTGGACTAGATCAAGCTATTGATTTTTGACTCAGGGTTTAGTGGCTGTAGAAATCTATAGAAGGGCAACAAAACTCCTAGGCTTTTTATAGGATTTAGGAGCACCTACTGATAGTGGTCTCTTTTTTTGTTGAAACCTGACCTATCTGCTTGCCTCATCAGCCTGAACTATGGCAACTCGAGTAGCTGCTTGAATTAGAGATCTCATATCAGTGTATTCATATGCTACTAAAGTCTCCCTGATCTTATTGTGGAGGCCTTATTCAAAAAATTGACATAACTTTTCTTGAGTCAAATGATAGTCCTTTATGTAGGCACTGAGTCTTTCAAATTCTCGTTCATATTCCTGCATTGATTTATTACTCTTGCAGTCACCAAAAACCATTTTCTATGGCTTGTTGATTCTCTTTCCCTATATACTTTTCTCCAAATTGATGAAGGAAAAATGGCAAGTCAACTCATCTGCTAGAGTGTATCTTCTTACTGTCTCCCACCATGTATAGGTTAGATCCTAAAATAAGGTGACTGCACCTTCTAACATCTCCTTTGGTAGGCTATGTGTGGTTTCAAAAAGTCTTTTAATTTTATTCAACCATTTTTTTAGCTTTTATGGATGCTACCTGTTCCCTACCATAAAAATCCTCCACCTCTAATTTCTTTAATTGCTACAAAAATAGGTTTTCTATGTTGTGGTGGAGGTTGCTAATATTATAGATCATGTAATAGCCTAAAATTTTAATTTTTGTGAATAGTATTTTTTGGATTATGAATAATGATATCTGGCCGATATCGAGATGAATAGTGTCGCCTGGAATTCGTAAAAATATTTCTTCACCATTAGAAATTATAAATTAAACTAAGTTTATTGGTATAATTTGAGGTGAATTTGAGGTCAGATAGGCCTTTAACATAGACAGTGAAAAATTTACCCGAACAGTAAAAGTGTTGACCAAACTTTGATCGATCAAAAAATATTCTACAGATCTCAAAAAATTATTTCATTTGCATGAAACTACTACAAATAATTGCAATTAATATTTGGAATTGAAAAATAATTTTTTTGATAATTTTGAATTTTTGGCTTTTGAACCGATAAATTTTATCTTTGGGGTTAGAAGTATATCAAAATAAAGTTGGATTGACTCAAAATTTTAAACATAACTTAGTTAATATTTTTGTATATTTTGGATCAATTTTTATGGCAATATGACAAGGAGAACACTAGGATCAATGAAACGGTGACAAATATATGTTTTTTCAATTATCTAGGCTAAGTTTCACTCATTCACTCCCATGGGGTAGTACTCACCCATGGGATAGTACTTGCCCATAGGGTAGTACTCTCCCATGGGATGGGGGTGCAATGAGTAGAAATTAATATGAGAGTGACAAGTGGTGTAATATGGACTTTTTGATTAAATAGTGATTAAGTGATCCTAGCCATCCATATGGGTATATAAATAGCCTAAAATCAAAATTTTCTAGAAAATTCACTCATCTTATTCATATCTCTAAGCCATCCCATACATTTCTCCACTTTTCTCATAACTTTATAAACCTAATTCCACTAAATTTTATACTTTAAATAATTTTAAGGCTCTAAATTCTTTCTGACCATCTCTAGAGCCTATTTTAATCGGATAAAGTGGATGAAATTGTGTAGAAAAAGTTTGGAGAAAAATTCAAAAAATTAAGGAAAGAATCCATTGAGAAATTTGGCCAAGACCCAATATTATTTCTTATCATGATAGCGATTTTGAGGGGCACATTGTGCATCCCCGGATCTGATAGAACTAAGCAAGAGAATAGTCTAGGATTTATTTTATTTACTATCCATTTATTATTTGGGGCCTATATAATTTTTTTTATTTTCCTTTATTTATTGTAAGGCATGTAATAATAAAAAAATTCACATGCTTAAATTGGAAACAACACCATAACTATTTTTATTAATTAATTGGGATTTTTCTAATAAAATTGGATCAATGTCCTATTTTTATCCCAAAAACTAAATTTAAAACAATAACTTATTTTTAATATCATAGAAGATTTTATACAAATTGCCATGATCTATTCTTTCCAAATAATATGCATACATAATTGCCCCTTTTTGATAATTGCATGGGAAAACAAATATTCCCACCTAATATAATACTTAATAAAATTCTCAAATTTTTGTATGATTTATTTATAATTCTATTTTACTTCTTTTTTATTACATACTTTTTCTACTTCCAACATACCTATTTTATAGCTTTCCATATGTGAATGGGTACCCCTTTCATTTTGCTAGTATAATTATTTATATTAGAAGAGAGATAAAATAATTAATCCTAAAACCCATTTATATAATATTAACTAAAGTTATAAATAGAAGTGAGGTTCCAAAATTATCTCCGATTTTGGTATTATACGGTTATAATTCATTTTCTAATGTTTTATTATGTTGCAACTCTGTGATACCTACTTTGTCATGCCCAACAAACACCTTTGTAGATTTATCACCAATAATGGAATATGTGTACTTCGAGATGCTATCTTATACCTTTTTAAAGCCTAAGACTTGGCAAATTAGGTTGAATTCCTATCCATTGTGGGGAACAAATAGATACCTTTGAGGGTTTGGCATGCATCACACTTTTTTTCCTTTCATATTATGTTACATACATATTTCATGGCACTACTTATGCCATCTTTCTCATTTCATACTCAATATCATTTGGCATTTCATTAATAAGCTTGTTCATATTCATAAATTTCACATCAGGAAAAAGAGAAAAGGGTTAATAGAAATCTCATATTGAACTCCCTCTCTAAATTTGGCATTCCATAAAAAGAAATATCTATATAACTCTGGGCATCAACTTATCTCTCACAGGGCCTTTTATTATACAAACCATTCCATTTAACGTGGTTATCATTGATAAATCATCTAATCCAAGTTCTACATTTTCATGTTTATAACCATCTTACATACATATCAATTATTACAATCACCACTCTAAAAAGACTAGTGTGAAATGACGAAATATTAACATGCAAGAGAGTAATGTATATTCCTATAATTAGGACACTAAAATTTTTTTAACATCACAAGCCAAACTAAATAAATTGATCAAACTAGTCAATGGAAATAAGGTTTAACTAATTCAACCTTATAGTCTATTAGATCACTAAAGTAAAGCATCATTATTTTAAATTTTAGTCACATGCTTAATTAGCCACTCAAAGCATACTACCAATTTCCAAAATTTATTAATTAATTTATAGAAGGTATTACCTAATTCTATTATTCTATTTTAATTCAAATACATACCATGATTTCCATTCTATTACACAAGCCAAAGTAAATAATTATAGAGAAATAACCTTCCTTTATCTCTCATTTCAGTCTTAAAAAGTAGAAAATTCTTTAATTAAAATTTAATAGAAGCTAAAACTAACAAAAAAGAGATATTAACTAAGAAATCAATAGTAAATCTTGCAAAATTAGAAAATTCAGTTCTGCCTTCATAGATCATAATTTCCAAGTTTTAAATCTAAATCTTACATATTGCAAATAAAATAACAAACTTAATGCGTTCCAAAAATATTTACCCATTAATTCCAAATATACTCACAATCACATTTCTTATCTTAATTGGAAACCCACAATAATTCCAAGATATAAACATATTGATATTCAAATAAAAATTCATTTTATTAAATCTTGCATAGCAACTACTTACTTAGAAATTTCATTCCTTATTATTGTAATTACATTTATGAAGTATAAGATACCAACATTTTAATTAAGATTCACATTTTTGTTCTTTAAACCATTTTTAACAACTCCTGTAATGCCCCAAATCCTATCCTAGTAGGAATATGATACATTTATAGGAATGTGTGTGTGTATTTATGTATGTGTGTGTATACACACACACACACACACATATGCAGTGAATAGCAATGGTTAAGTAAGTTTGTGATTAGTTGGGACATAGATGTCATTAAGATAAAAGTTATGGTTAAATCGATAAATTATTAAATTGAGTTATACATGTATAACTACATGTTAAAATGGATTAATAAGATGAGAAACAAACGTTTGTTCTTTTAGAATATGGTACGAAAACACATGAATTTAATTAGTGAAATGAGGGCCTTATAGTCGGCCATTCAAGGCTCAAAAATCATATTTCCTTATGCTCTGCTCTCCCAAAAATAAACCAAAATATGCTTCTAAAGGGTTTAGTAAAGAGAGGGCAATCTAAGTTGGATTTTAAAGTAAAAAGAGGTAAGGTTATATGGATTTCTAATTTCTTCTTCCTCATTATCTTGTAAAAAGCTAGAATATATGAATTGGAATTGACATATATACATGTGTATGATGGTGATCTAGGGGAAAGAATTAGCAAAGTGAAGGAAGGAAAAGTTAGAGCCTGAGAAGAGGATTTTCTATTGAATAAGGTATGAGAACTTCTTACTATAGTTCATTTTATAGTTTATATTTTAGATGATTTAAATATGATTCTTTGTATTATTTTAATGGTTGATAAGAGAATTGAGGTTGGTGGAAATTGATTTAAGCATTGAAATGTTTATTAGCTCAAATTCTGTTTTTGGTTCATCTCAACAAGTTTTGGTAATTTGGACATAAGTTAGCCTGTGAACATCCAATTTGATAATTTCTAGTGGAAAATTAAAGATAATTTATATATTATAATTCATAGGAAGGGTGAACGGTAACTACTTGTGGCCTAGAAGGATGTAAGTGAGATTAATCAATAATCCTATTAATACATGCTTATTGATCAATAAATAGGGATTTACTGGTAATTATTTTAAAGAAAAGGGGTAAATTGGTCATTGTACATTAGGTTTTACATGAAGTTAATTATAAGAAAATGTAATTTAAGGGTTCAATTGAAAAAAAAAAGAGAAAGTATTGGGGTTAAAATGAGAAATTAAAGGTTAGAAAGGAGCTAAATGTCATTTCATTATGGTTGACAAATGGACCATTACGAAAAGAACACGTAGCTTCCCTAGAGTATTCTTGAGAATTGAAGACAACTTAAGGATTTTAGGGTAAAAAGTGTCTGACCATTCCAAAGAGCAAATAGGGCAGCCAACTTTCTCCCTAATTAACCCCTAAATTAGATCTCTAACTTAAGGAAGAGAGAGAGTTTAGTGTTTATCATTTTTATAAGGTAATAGCTCTTTCTTCTCCTCTCTTCTACACTTAGATCTTGCAATTACACAAAAAAATTGAGGGATTATATGAATTTTTAAGCCTTATAATTTGCAATTTTATTATGTAGAATAAGAGAGAACTAAAGGTAAGGAGCACGAAGGAGAAAAGGCTTAAAGAGGGGTTTGCCAAAGAGGTACAGGAACTTCACTCATTTTATTTTTTCTTGCCCTTAAATACTGCATTGTGAAGATTTTTTTGATGTGTTTATGAGATAAAATCATGGGCATAGTTTTTATTGTTGCATAAGAGTCGAAGTTTTGAGAGTTTCCTTGAGATAGTAAGGATGTGCCCTAGGGTTCATTTGACCTACTCATACTATTTTCTCTATAACTTCAATTATAGAGTAGAAAATTGAATGATTCTAGTTATATTGAAAACTAGACTCATAGAGCTAGATTTCATATGCAGAGGTCATGTCTGATTTCCCCTTTAATATGATAAAAGATTAGCTTGAATCTTGCTATGTCTGCTACCATGTGACTAGGAGTAGTTTGCATTGTTTAATTAATATCTAAAGATTTGTAAGATAAAATAGGGTGATCTTGATGTTTTAAAAACTAGAATGTAAAGGAATAACTTTGTGGTAGATCTCTTTGTTGAAAATGTTGTTTAATAGGGCTAAAATAGCATAAAATTTGAACCTAGAAATCTATCTTTAG
The DNA here is from genome assembly GCA_037975025.1 of Excoecaria agallocha. Taxonomy (NCBI): domain Eukaryota; kingdom Viridiplantae; phylum Streptophyta; class Magnoliopsida; order Malpighiales; family Euphorbiaceae; genus Excoecaria; species Excoecaria agallocha. The sequence goes on along the minus strand of CM075806.1, from coordinate 108,620,162 downwards.
GTTTCTTGCGGCAGAATGGTGCTTAGGGTCACAACTACTCAATTGCCACCATTAGCCCCTTTCAGAATCAATTTTACACATATCTCATGGTCACAACTAATCAGTTACCATTGTGAGCCTCCCATATTTCCTTTTATACTTGATTTTTAGGCTCCAAATTGTGCTCGAAACTTGTCTGGACCTCCCTAAATATTTTTAGAGCATTGTAAACATAAAAATACAGGTAATATGTGACTTTAAATATGTGTGGAGCATAATGACATATGGGAATAAAGTTACAGAAGGAACAATAATACTAGAAGACATAAAAATATATGTGATTCAAGGTGTTCTAATTCAGTAATGCACACTTATGTGAATGTTTCTATTCTTAAGAATATGCACTAATGATCATAGTTATACTATTGTGATAGTTATAGTTAATGAATTAAACTTGTTGAATAAAAGATGTGAAAATGGATTAATGCCTACATATATGGCTTGGTTGTGGATAGATAGGCATGCTTATAGGGTATAGATGTAGTTTCCATAGTCCTCACCCCATTTGGGCCTACAATTTGTCCTTGTTTAGGACCACATTCTCGATCCCATTTAGGTTCACAAGTTTAATACCTTCAGGTATTCATGGGAATAATATCTACGGATGTCTTTTACACTCTTTGGAGGGTAAAATTAGCTATCACCTCTTTCGTTGCTCTATCCACTCCTATCACTTTACTTGAAATGGAACGGCCAAGAAAAATACTCTCTTGAGCCATGAAGTGACATTTCTCCTAATTTAGCACCAATCTATGTTTTATACACCTATCAAAAACTTTAGATAGATTCTATAAACAATGGCTAAAACTAGCTCTATAGACACTAAAGTCATCCATAAAAACTTCAACACATTCATTAATCAAATCACTAAAAATAGAAAATATGCATCTTTGAAATGTAGCAAGGGCATTACATAAGCCAAAAGGCATATGCCTAAATGCAAAAGTTTTGTAAGGACATGTAAATGTAGTTTTTGCATAGGTATTTTGTAACAACCGCTTAAACCATCAAAATAACAAGCCATCCTATGATTTGATCAAAAAAGGCAAAAGAAGTGATCTTTTCTAGTAGCCTTATTCAGCTTCCTATAATCAAACATATACACCATCCTATGATAGTTTTAGTAGGAATTGAATCATTAGATTTATTCTTAACCACCGTCAAACCTCCCTTCTTAGAAACAACTTGAACGAGGCTCACCTATTTACTATCTCACATGGAATATATAATAACATTATCTAAAAGCTTAATTACTTCCATCCTAACTACTTCTTTAAAAGTAGGATTCAAATGCCTTTGACCCTCAATTAAAGACTTAGCATCATCCTTCAAAATAATTCTATGCATAAAAATCTTAGGGCTAATCCCTTTCAAATCATTAATAGAATAACCATTATCATTTTTATGCTTCAACAACACTTCTCTTAATGCATCTACTTGATCCTTGGGAAAAGATGAATTAACTATAAAAGAAAATTGAGAGCTTGAGTCAAGAAATACATATCTCAAATTTGAGGGTAAAGTCTTAAGCTCTATCTTTGATTCTTTCTTTGGAGAAGCTCCATTTTGGTCATCCTCCTCGTACAAATGTTCAAACCTTGGAGACCTATATAATGGGAAGGATTGTGCCTCCAATTGATTCACAATAAACTCCGCTTTAGCATAAGGCTTATTAGGCTCTTGCCTTAAACAATCATGTAAAACATCTTCAACACACTCACTAATAATATCAAAAGAATCAATTATGCAAACACTTTCTATTGGTGAAGATCTCACAATTTTAAAAACATCAAATTCTATACTTTCATTATTCACCTCTAAGATAATTTTTCCTCTTTTCATATCAATAATAACACCAACAGTAACTGTGAAAGGCCTCCTAAACAATAAAGGAATTTTTATTTCTTTTTCCATTTCTAGTATAATAAAATCTGTGGGTATAACAAACTTTTCTACCTTAGTAGGCACATTTTCAATAATACCTAGGGGATGAGTAATGACTTTATTAGCATAGACAAACACATACTAGTAGGCTTAAGATCACCTAAGTCCAATCTTTTATAGATAGAGTAAGGTATAAGACTAACACTAGCACCAACATAATAAAAAGCCTTCTAAAAAAGAATACCACCTATAACACAAGGAACCATAAAACAACCAGGATCCTATTGCTTTGGTGGAGACTTTGAGTACTTAACCTTTGACTCTTCTACTAATGACACTAAACCATATTTTTCTATCTTACTTTTATATGTAGTTATATCTTTTAAAAATTTTCCCCAATAGGGTATATCTCTTATAGCATTTATGAATGGAGTAGTTTTATTTATATCCTTAAAATAATTTAAAAACTTGCCGAATTACTTATCTAAATTCCTTTTTAAAGCTCTTTAGGGAAAAGGCAAAGTTTTCACATCTATTTTAGGCTTATCTTTCCTATTAAGTTGGTCATCTTTCTTTTTGCCTTATTTATGGTTAGCAACCTCATCATTACTATCAATTACATCATGAACATTAGACTCAATAGACTTAACATTAGATTCATCATCTTAAGATAACACTTCCTTACCTTTTACCTCATGATTATCAACCTCCTTACCATTTCTTATAGTAATTGTTTAACAAGTCTTTTTGTGAGAAAACTCAAGTTTGCTTGGTAGCTTTCCTAAGGGTTAAGAACTTAAAAAAGCTTGTTGGGCAATTTGAGTCTCTAAAATCCTAGCATGGGTAGTAAGTTGTTCAAGCTTTGCATTAACTTGCTTGAATTGCTCATCATTATTTCTATTGGTAGCAATTTGTTGATCAATGAATTGTTCAATAAGGGATTCAAGATGGGATTTTGGTTATGAGGGATTGAAAGGTTGCTTCATAGGAAAACTAGGTGGGTGTTATGGTTTAGGCATAGGATTCCTTAAAGGATTGAGTTGTGATGAAGTGTTAGACCAAGAAAATCTAGGGTGGTTCCTCTATTGAGGATCATAAGAATTGGAATTCAATCCTCCCCTTTGGTTAAAATCGCCTTAAATAAAATTGAATTCTTCATTATTACTTATAGTGCATTATGTGTAGGAGTGAGATCCTTCACACAACTTAAAAACAACACTTAACTTATCAATAGAATTAAGTTAAGATTTACTTACCAATTTGATGAGTTCATCTACATTTGCTATCAATAAATTGATGGTATTAAGCTCCAAAACTCCTTTTTCTTTTGCCATAGTTGGTTTATCTCCCATGTACCCTTGTGATGCAAGTTCCTTAAGCAAAGTGACCGCTTCTCTTGCTGTCTTATGCATCCATTATCCACTTAGTTGCATTGACTATATTTATATTTTCATTCATCAAACCATTATAAAATGCTAGAGAGTGCCCTAAAGCCCATGTAAAAGGGATGTATTTCATATATATAAATTTATGTTATTAATGAAAGGCATCATTCATTTATTAATGCTATGTTTAAATACATGTGTTTGTATATCTTAAATTAATGAATGAAGTCCTAGATATTATAAACATAGTGCAAAGATAATCATGAAAGTGTTCATGATATGAGATGTCTATTGCATGCAAATGTGTTAGTATCTAAATATCCTTAATCATAGAATTAACAAGATAGGACATTGTTAATCCGGATGGACTAGCATATGTTATGCTTCTTGAATAGTTCAAGCAGTGGTTCTCATAACTATAATTATGGGTGATGATCAAAGCTAACATATGGACTCTTATTAGAAGAACAGGTTCATTAGAGACCTGCAAAGAGAATCCTCACATAGATATTAAATCTATATCATTGAGGAATCTCTTCATAGTAGTTGTGCAAGTATCCTTAGACTTAAGATCACCAAGGTTATCTTAAGTAGTAAGTGATATACTTTGACTCCATAACTGATTACTTCCAACTGAGGATGAACATAGTTAGGAGGTTGGGTATATCGTGACCTACTTGAAGATAGTTGAGTAATCGATAAAGGATTCACCATCCCAAATTTATTAAGGAAAGTTATCTTGCATGATTTTATAATTACCTTTTTCAGATAATCTCTAGGCAGAGTAATATGCCAAGATCGATAGAGATCCATAAAGGGAATTTTGGGAATAATGGTTAAATTAATAGAACATATATAATTAGATTTATATGAGTTGACATAACTCCATACTCAAAATCTAATTGATATCAGAGTGGTGAAAGGAGTAATTGCACGGTAACTATTTCTATGGAAGGGTATAGTCAGAACCACTTGATTTTCCAGACATTTGGGTAGTCATGATGCTTAGCTAGAGGTTGCTCATGACTTGGATAATATTGTATCATAAATATCAATAAGGGATTGATAAGATGATTTAAAGAAGTTTAAATCACATAAGTTTTAAATAAAACTCATAATTGCATATTATACTACCAATATAGACAGGAATCTAATAGGTCACACATATACAGAGGAAAGGATAAAATGGTAAAATGACAAAGATAATAATATTTGATATTATTATGGGAGAAGAAAAATAAATAAGAAAATAATTAATTAAAGAGTTTAATTAATTATGCTCAAGTAGAAATGTTCGCAAAACTTTTGAGAAATGTTATGCAAAATGGACCTAATTGAAATATTGTATTTCATAATTAATTATTATTGGACTATAAGTGTTATAGGGCTGATGTAATAATTAATATATCTATTGGAGAAATATAAGAGGCCCAGAGATTTGGTTTTTACGTAGAAACCCACTAGAGGATGGGTTCCACACCAATTCCAAATAGAAGGCCTTAAAGGCCTAATTCTTAGACTAAAATAAATTAAATATATTTCATAAGTGTTATGGAGCCTATATATTTAATTTGGATGGATTTAGAATTAATTTGGATGATTAAATCCAAGTACATGCATAAAGGGCCTAGTTTATGGGTTATGTGCAAGGTCCTTTATGAAAGGACTTAAATTGGATTTAATTGAGCCTAAATGAATTAATAATATTCCCAAAAGCCCAATTAATATTTCTCCAGAAATTTTAAAAGAGCTCAATCCCATTATAAAGTTGGATTTTTTAACCTAACTTTAAAAATCCAAGATAAAGGTTTTAGGGTTAAGTGAGTTTCATAAGAAAAGAAATTCTCTATTCTTCTCTAACCCTAGCCGCCACCCTTTCTCCTTGCTAGCATCAAGGAATTTTGGCCACCTTGTAATACCAATAGTTTTTGGTTCATTTGATCCTTCTCTAGTGTGAATTACTATTGGAGGTGTTCAATTTTGGACACTGCAGTTTGCGACAACCTAGTGAGAAGGAAAAATAATTGTTCAACAAAAATCAAAGATGATTTTCATGGCAAGATTACATATATTGGTTAAAAATTTTAATTTTCGCTTATACATGTGATGTATGTAATCGATTAATTCCTAACATAAAAGATTTGAGAAATCATCCAATCGAGCAAGCCATGATGAGGACATTTCTTTTGGAGTTCTTAAATCTCTCCTATGCTGCATAAATTATCTCATCGAAATGTTACCTAAAATTTATAATCTCATTTTTGAATTTAGTTGTCTTGTGAGGTGGAAAATATTTATGTAGGAAAGCTTGCTTCAATTGATCCCATGTAGTAATAGATTCACTAAGCGCCCTAGCTAGCCATAACTATGCTTTATCCTTAACTAAAAAAGGGAATAATCTAAGTCTATTTGAATCATCTATGACTCCAGTGATCTTAAATGTTGTACATATTAAAAAAGGCATACATATAGGCATACAGATCTTCTCCTTGGAGACCACCAAACCAATTATTTAGGACTATTTGAATAATTCTAGGCTTGATTTCAAAGTTATTGTTTGGTATAATGGGTACCATAATATGTCCAAAACTCCCCGAAATGTCAGGCATAGAAAAATCTCCCAACATATGCCTCTTTTATTCAGCCATAATGTTGGAACTTTGGTCTTCCTCTTCTTGTTGCTTTTGTTCTTATTTTCTACGTAAAGCATAAAAAGTTCTATCAATTTCAGAATCAAATAGAATAAGATTATCACTACTACTATGTATACAAAGAAAATAACAAAACAAACAAAATAAAGTTACTACAAATTAAAAAAAAACAAACGGCCTAAATCAACCTTTTTCCTTCCTAAATTAATAAAAAAGAACACTTATAATTCTTAACTCCCTGGCAACGATGCCAAAAATTTATTGTGGTGTATTTTCTTAATGGCCTAGTCTCTAGGACTTAGATAGGGTGAGAAGGGTGTTGAACACTAGGAATCAAATTCTGGATATAAGTGTTATCTTATATTATTTAATTGGATACTAAGATGGATAGAAAATGATAACAAAATGGATTTGGTTAATTTAATTTCTTACTAACTAAACTAATTATCTAATCTAAATTACAAGTATAACTTACAATCAATAAATAAACAAGTTAAAACTACAAAGCATCAATTGATCTTGCAATAATGCAAATAAACATATAAGCATGCAATGAATAAAGAATAAGGCCTACTATCCCTAGATGCAATTCTTATTATCAAATAAAGGCATTCTCATCTAGAGTTCATGAGCACTCTCATGTCATCATAGAGATAGATGATAACCATGAAGTTTTATGCCTTTTCTTTAGCCCCTTAAAGTGAAACCCTTGTCTCCTAAATGATTTCTAACTTCAATTAAGATTAATTACTTTTCCACCAAGTTGACCTAATTCTCATTGTGAATAAGTTGATTATCATATTATATATGGTAATCAAGCATACATAATAAATTAAAAACTTAATTATACTTAATTCATTCATACTTAAACGAAATATTTATATGAATGAAGATCAATTCATACTTGCAATCCTAAAAAAAAATTAAGTTAGCCTAAATAAATATTGGGAAATAAAAATACACAAGGAAAATAACTATGTCAAGTAAATTCTAAAGAAAAAAGAGAAGAAAGAATGGTAGGAGGCTCTTCAAAGCTTCTTTAGAAAAATGCTTGATGATGATTGACTTCTTTTGATCTCTCCTCTTCCTTAGAGTATTCTTCTTCCTCATAATCTTTCTAAATTGATTTTGAAGTCAAAAGGTAGGTTTTCTATCTTTCTCTTAATCTAATCTCTATGTAACTCTTGTTTATCTTCATGATCTTATAGGCCTGAAGATATCCCAAATGGTGCCTTTTCAGAGAGTGGTTGAAATTCTGAAGAGGTGCTTAAAAGATTGCAGACATTGGTCTCAGTCATGAGTCAGCACAACCTATGCTGAGCTAAACTAGTCGGCACAGCAAGGCTCTATAATGAGTCATGATCAATGAAATGAGTCTTCACCACTTCAACTGCTTTATGAGTCATATAAACATAGCATAAGTCAGCATACTAAGTCTATGTGATGAGTTGAGACACTCTATCATGAGTTGGCATAAGCTTTTGAAATCTCTAAAGACCTTTTTCCTCCATTCTTCAATAAAAATCATTTCAATTATGCTTCATTCCACTTAATTAAGCATATTTAACCTATAAACACAAAATACATAGAGAGTAACCTAAAACATAACAAAATACATAAAAATACCTAAGAAATTAATACAATATCAAACTATATAGCTATGCTAATTTACTTGGCATTAGAATCAAGCACATGTTGTAGCACCCTTATCCTTTAACCTATACTTATCACTTTATCCTTCTCATTATGCAAGTTTAATAGTGTAACTTAAATATAAACCAACTATACAGAGGATATATATTCATACGTAATCCATAAGAGTGTTATACTATTAAGACTTTAAAATAAACATTAGTGTTTCTTTACAAAATACAACAACAAATTAACATATTTACATACAATATCTCCAATACCACAAAAACTTTACTATATACAAAGAGCCTAAAATAAAAGTGTATAATAGTCTCTCTTGATGACTTGAGTTGGCCATCCTGCAGCAGATATCACCTCAAAAACCTACACAGATGAAACACCCGTGCTAAGCTATAAAGCTTAGTGGGGAAAATAAAACATGAGGACGACCTCTTTTAAAGGTCGTCAAAATGAAAATACATACAATTATATCCTTAAGCACAAGAACTAATCATTTAAAACGTGTTCACAATATTTTTACTTTAAGTACTATAATACACATGTTATCCTTATAACAATTACAAATTGCTTAATAATATTTCGACTGCTTATTAGTCTTACTCTTATTAATAGTAATTTATCACTTAACGTATTACACATCTAGTTTACTTTGGATTCATGTATGTTATTCTTGTCTAAACATTTGACTTACCAATCTTTCTTGATTATTTATCAGATTACTCATGTGTTGAATTATTATCTTACTTCCATCTCAAATCTAAACCATATACAATTCACCACTTACAAGTTCATAAGTGATTTACCATTACGTATAAGATATCGCATATTATTTCCCAAAAGTAACAATTAAATGAGTAATTATAAGAAAAGCATACAAGTCCATACAAAAGTTAAAAGACATCACCAACATACAAGCTTATACATATCTCTTAAATTTTGATCTCCAAATAAATCAAATTTCAAAATTTATGAGTTCATAGTTCACTGATTATTACTGTATAGTGAGTCATACTTACCTCTTATCTCATTTAATCAAAACTCAATAATTATCATGTATTTGTGGTGATATACCTTTACATATCAGTACTTTAACAAAACAACACATTTTATAAGCACAATTTCATGTATCATGCATTCATAATGTAGGAAAAATATTGAATCCATCGCAAGGATTTCATACGTAAGACAACATAATGCTCCTTCACTTCACATTCATGTTTTTCCACATGTTATACATTGTTGCTTATGAAGATAATATATATATATATATATATATATATATATATATATATATATATATATATATATATATATATATATATATATATATATATATATATATATATATATATATATATATATATATATATATATATATATATATAATCTTATAAGAAGCATGTGTTTATGAAGATCATGTATGCATCGATTAGAACATTGATAACACATTAATATCAAAAAAATTCATATGCATGTCCTCTTTATCTAACATGACAAAGTGATTCTAATTTGCCAAGTACGCATCTTTATAATGTAACCTCGTATATTTATCATGTATTCCATATATCATATTTAATCATCATATTTTAATAACTGTAATGTATTCATACTTTATTTTGGCCTACTTAAGTTTTAAAGGTGGATAACGGGAATGGTGGATACCTGAAGGTATCAAAGTGGTAGAAATCAAAAGATATCAAAACTATAGACCCAAACAGGGCCGACTGTACTGTAGACTGGTCAAGCAGACCAAAACGGGGTCGGTCAAGGCCTATTTTGTTTAGTTATATGTGTAACACATAGGGGTAGCCTAATATAATGATAAAAGGGAATAAGAAGCAAAGTTAGGGGTAAAATCATAATGTCATGACAATAGCCTTTTTGGCCATATGAATTTTCCCCCTGTTCCTAGAATCCTGCAAACTGCTTAATAACCTCATTTTGTACTTCATTTTTGACACACTAAATGACCTTTTTATAAAAAAATTTCTCTACAAAGTTGTAGCTATACATTTATATTTTTTATAACATCAAACCTCATCTTAATATCAGTTTTAAATTGAAAGATATCATCCAAATACTGAAGATTGTTCATGAGTACGAGATTGCACACTTATCCAATTTTCAAGCTAGGTTATGACCCATTTAGAAGAAGAATTGAATGTGATTTCTTCTTATGAAATCTTTTTTGAAAACCCAATTGGAATCATCTAATTATCTATTCTAAAACTCAAGATATTACAAAAAGAATCCAATTAGGTCCAATGAACCCAAACCCATAATTTTAAAACTTACATGCATGTCGATTTAAACATCAAAGATTGATGTTTTATTTCAAGTTACTTGTCAAAATGCAACCATTTCACAATGTAATCACATATTTCACTCAAGGAAAAACATATGCATGAAGAATAAGTTCCTAAACCTGGACATGCAACTCAAATCTTCTTTCATGATCCTAACTTTCTCCTTCTTTTCCTTTCACAACAATTTCTTCCATTATCACAAACTTCCAGCATTTAACTCAATCTACTATCAACCAAAACAAGAAGATGATGATGAAGAAGAATTATCAAATTAAGTTAATTACCTTGTAGATATACACTAACTTGTTCTTCAAAAATCTACATGCAATAATTTCTTCTTCAAAAATACCTTGAGAAACCAACTATGGCTTTAAGAAATGAGAAGAAGAAAGAGAATTTTCTATAACTCTCTCTACAATTTTCGTCCCTCACAATGCACACTTTCTCTTTCTTGTGAATTATAATATATATATATATATATATATATATATATATATATATATATATATATATAGTGGCAATGTAAATCTCTTTCTTGGTCCCTCAAAATCTTGCATGTTCCACTAACTTCTCTCAATTTCTTGCATGTTACACCTTTGCCTTTCATCTTCTTACATGTTATAAATTGGCCTATCCAATTATTCTTTCTCTTAAATCAACCTCTCAAATCTCTCTTTTATTCATATTTGACCCTTTAAGATGCCTTAATTACAAATTGATGCCTAAACTAATACTTTATACTTCAATTACAACCTTGAATATTATGAAACCAACAATAATAATTTAATTATGCCCTTATAAAATTCATACCATATAATTCACACATTGATCACATAATTAATGATAAATTAATAATATTTATGCCCCAAACAATATCTTAACTATATTTTTGCTCCAATTATACACACTATACACTATAATATCAATTGACTATTAGATACTATATCACACAAGACTATGAATTCATTAGATGATAACTACTAATAATTCATCCAATAGTGCTTAATTAGACTTTAATAATGTATAATTGCTCTTGAATTCTATAAGGCCTACTTAAGGTCCTTACAAATCTCTTCCCCTTAAGAAATTTTGTCCTTAAAATTCATACCTGTATCCTTTTCTCAAATGTATCACTATCAATTCTTAGACTTCTATGTCTAGCACTATAAACTTTCATTCCATACTATCTTGACAACTTTTTACTTGATGCTTACTTTGACTTAATTCACTTCTTTTATAACTCAATCGCCATAAGGAGCGATCTTATCATACAATTGCATCATTACTATACTCAACATATATCCTGTCAGTTTTCTTTATCAGTTGTGGCATGTACATTTAATATGATGCTTGATGCTATGCAATGCGTGAATGATGCTTTCGTGTATGCAGTAAGATGCAAATGTATTTTCTTATGTGTTGTATACGTTTTTGCCCCATCCCATGTATAATGTTTCATCAATTGCCCGTACTTGATAAGGAAAACTGACAGGTATATAGAGCATTATCATCACTCCTCAACTTGATATCTCAGAACCTTCAACTATAGATATTTTCATCAACTAAACAAAACTCCATCTCATGTATCATAATTAAATAATCACTACTTATTTTATGAACACACCTATTTCATAATCCTGTATACTTTCATATGCACATATTATATACTATTCAATCCTGAATTAAGATCCTAAGAAAGTACTATTATACACATAGTCTATTTCTGAAACTTCAATCATATACCTTTACCCACATATATTACTATCCTTATATCCTGTTTATCAAATTCTATCGAATCATCACACTTCAATCTAACCATATAAAGACCAGGATATCTGCATTGGCCAACACTCCAAAGCTTCTTATGATAACAAATCTATTCACCTATAGCCCAGAAACGGCTAAACCTAAGCTCTAATACCCCTAATTGTATCACCCTTATCCTTTAACCTATACTTATCACTTTACCCTTCTCATTATACAAGTTTAATAGTGCAATTTAAATACAAACCAAATATACAGAGGATATATATTCATACTTAATCCATAAGAGTGTTATATTATTAAGACTTTACAATATACATTAGAGTTTCTTTACAAAATACAATAACTGATTAACATATTTACATACAATATCTCCAATACTAGAAAAACTTTACAATATACAAAGAGCCTAAAATAAAAGTCTATAATAGTCTCTCTTTATGACTTGAGTTGGCCATCCCGTTGCAGATATCACCTCAAAAACCTACACGGATGAAACACTCGTGCTAAGCTATAAAGCTTAGTAGGGAAAATAAAACATGAGGATGACCTCTTTTAAAGGTCGTCAAAATACAAATACATACAATTATATCCTTAAGCACAAGAACCAATCATTTAAAGCATGTTCACAATATTTTTACTTTAAATACTATATTATACATGTTATTCTTATAACAATTACAATTTGCTTAATAATATTTTGACTGCTTATTAGTCTTACTCTTATTAATAGTAATTTATCACTTAACGTATTACACATCTAGTTTACTTTGGATTCCTATATGTTATTCTTGTCTAACCATTTAACTTACCAATCTTTCTTGATTATTTATCAGATTACTCATGTGTTGAATTATTATCTTACTTCCATCTCAAATCTAAATAATATACAGTTCACCACTTAGAAGTTCATAACTGATTTACCGTTACGTATAAGAAATTACATATTATTTCCCAATAGTAACAATTAAATGAGTAATTATAAGAAAATAATACAAGACCATACAACAGTTAAAAGACATCACCAAGAAACATGCTTATACATATCTCTTAAATTTTGATTTTCAAATAAATCGAATTTCAGAATTTATGAGTTCATAGTTCACTGATTATTACCATCTTGTGAGTCATACCTACCTCTTATCTCATTTAATCAAAACTCAATAATTATCATGTATTTGTGGTGAATACCTTTATATATCAGTACTTTAGCAAAACAACACATTTTATAAGCACAATTTCATGTATCAAGCCTTCATAATATAGGAAAAATATTAAATCCATCACAAGGATTTCATACGTAAAACAACATAATGATCCTTCACTTCACATTCATGCTTTTCCATATGCTATACATTGTTGCTTATGAAGATAACATATATATATGTGTGTGTGTGTGTGTGTGTGTGTGTGTGTGTGTGTAAACTTACAAGAAGCATGTGTCTATGAAGATCATGTATGCATCGATTAGAACATTGATAACACATTAATATCAAACAAATTCATATGCATGTCCTTTTTATCTAACATGACTAAGTGATTCTAATTTTCCAAGTACGCATCTTTATAATGTAGCCTCATATATGTATCATGTATTACATATACCATATCTAATCATCATACTGTAATAATTGTAATGTATTGATACTTTATTTTGGCCTGCTTAAGTTCTAAAGGCGGATAACGAAAACGGTGGATACCTAAAGGTATCAAAATGGTAAATATCAAAAGATATTGAAACTATAGACCCTAATGGGGCTGACTGTACTGTAGACTGATCAAGCGAACCAAAATGGGGTCGGCCAACAACCCAAAAGGGGTTGTTCAAATCAACTCTAACTTTTAAACCCAAACAGGGTCACTGTAACTTTTAATTTCAATTGGACCTAAATAGGTCAAAACTGTTCAGAAGCAGGTACAAGGTACCCTTATAGGCATGCCTATCTATCCACTTCCTTGACTCAACGCAGGCAGTATAATCTCTTTACTTTATCTTTTCTTTATTCATTCATATTCTTATATGCACATGTATTCTCTTGTATAACTATAAACAATGTACACATTCATGTGTAACTTTCTGTAAACCTGTGAACATGCTCCTTGTTGGGTATTACTATTCTGTACTTGTAATCCTATTTAATCATGTAACTATTTCGTATGTCAAGACTTTACTAATATAATTCCATTTGTACCCTACATAATCATGTAAAAATATATATCTTCTCTAGTACATAAACATATATGCACAATACATAAATAATTTATACAATATGCTCATGTAACAATCACATGACAAGATACTCCTTCTCTAATGCATACACTTGTATACATAGTCTCATATAACATTGCCATTATATGCTTTAATAAGATTCTATAATTGAGTCTATAGCACTTTAGATCTAAATTTTAGCATGCTAACATGTGGTAGCACATATGCTTAATCATGTCATTTCAATTAAGTAAAGTTATATTCATACATTTCACTTTAAACATATTCTTTGAATCATTACTCTAAAACATATTTCAAGCTTCAAACCCAATCATGTAAGACCATATATATATATATATATATATATATATATATATATATATATATATATATATATATATATATACATGAATGTCTAAATGATATTATATATATATCTACGTTTATATGTACACATATATTCTATTAATAGCATTACTTCTTTATATAAGTAAAGTTGATATTTTAACTATACACAATATTAACCTCAATAAATTAGTAACAAATATGTATATTCTTTAGTATAATGTCATTTAGACATTTGTGTGTGTGTGTGTGTGTGTATATATGTTAGCCCAATTAAAAATTAAATAAATCATATAACTAAATATAATAGCTTTAAGTGCATTCTCATCTTGTGATTGCATATCTATACTCACATATATATATATATATAATGATGTGATACAATACATAAACTCTTAGGTTTAGGTTATCACATTACATCTTATTAAATGACCACTCGTGTAAGTTTTCATAATTATTCATGGTGATATAACTTAACTATTAATGCATAATTTTTCCAGGTACCCTTATAGGCATGCTTATCTATCCACTTCCTAGACTCAACGTAGGCAGTATAATCTCTTTACTTTATCTTTTCTTTATTCATTCATATTCTTATATGCACATGTATACTCTTATATAACTATGAATAATGTACTCATATACATGCTCATATGTAACTTTTTGTAATCCTGTGAACATGTTCCCTGTTGGGTACTACTATCTTGTTCTTGTAATCCTATTTAATCATGTAACTATTCCATATGTCAAGACAATACTTATATAATGCCATTTGTACCCATACATAATCTTGTAAAAATATATATCTTCTCTAGTACATAAACATATATGCACAATTCATAAACAATTTATACAATTTGCTCATGTGACAATCATATGACAAGATACTCCCTCTCTAATGCATATACTTGTATACATAGTCTCATATAACATTGCCATTATTTGCTTTAATGAGATTTCTATAATTGAGTCTATAGCACTGTAGATCTGTATTTTAGCATGCTAACATGTGACAGCACATTTGCTTAATCATGCCATTTAGATTAAGTAAAGACATATTCATACATTTCACTTTAAACATATTCTTTGAATCATTACTCTAAAACATATTTCGAGCTTCAAACCCAATCATGTAAGATCATACACTATATATATATATATATATATATATATATATATATATATATCTTTGTTTATATGTACACATATATTCTATTAATAGCATTACTTCTTTATATAAGTAAAGTTGAAATTTTATCTATACACAACATTAACCTCAATAAATTAGTAACAAATATGAATATTCTTTAGTATAATGTCATTTAGACATTCATGTGTGTGTGTGTGTGTGTGTATATATATATATGTTAGCCAAATTAAAAATGAAATAAATCATATAACTAAATATAATAGCTTTAAGTTCATTCTCATCTTGTGATTGCATATCTATACTCACATAAGTTTATATATATAATGATGTGATACAATACATAAACTTTTAGGTTTAGGTTATCACATTACATCTTATTAGTTGACCACTCGTGTAAGTTTTCATAATTATTCTTGGTGATATAACTTAACTATTAATGCACAATTTCAATGATACATAGTTATACATTCATAGACAATTTTCAATATAAATGATACAAATCATGCAAACCCATATATATACTTTGATACAAATTTATATACACACAAGTCTATAGCCCTCGTATACTTGCATTCAAGGTCTATTTTGTTCAGTTATCAGTGTAACACATGGGGTAGCCTAATATAATGATAAAGGGGAATAAAAAGCAAAGTTAAGGGCAAAATCATGATTTCTCGCTCGTGACAAAAGTCGTGCTCGCTACAGTAGCCTATGTGGCCATACAAATTTTCCCCCTATTCCCAGAATCCTACAAATTGCTTAATAAACTCATTTTGTACTTCATTTTTGACACATTAAACAACCTTTTTTAAAAACGTTTTCTTTTAAAAAGTTGTAGCTATACATTTCTATTTTCTATAACATCAAATCTCATCTCAATATCAGTTGTAAATTGATAGATATTGTCCAAATATTGAAGATTATTCATGAGTACGAGACTGCACACTTATCCGATTTTCAAGCTGGGTTATAACCCATTTAAAAGAAGAATTAAAATGTGATTTCTTCTTATGAAATATTTTTCTGGAAGTATATTTTAAAACCCTATTATAATCATCTAATTATCTATTCTAAAACTCAAGATATTACCAAAAAATACAACTAGGTCTAGTGAACCCAAACCCATAATTTTACAACCTACATGCATGTCGATTTAAACATCAAAGATTGATGTTATATTTCAAGTTACTTATCAAAATGCAACCATATCACAATGTAATCACATATTTCACTCAAGGAAAAACATATGCATGAAGAATATGTTCCCAAACCTGGACATGGAACTCAAATCTTCTTCAAAATTCTCCTTTTTTCTCTCAGTATCTTCTTCTTTCATGATCCTAACTTTCTCCTTCTTTTCCTTTCACAACAATTTCATCCATTACCACAAACTTCTAGCATTTAACTCAATCTACTATCAACCAAAATAAGAAGATGATGAAGAAGAAGAAGAATTATCAAATTAAGTTAATTACCTTGTAGATATACACTAACTTGTTCTTCAAAAATCAACATGCATGAATTTCTTCTTCAAGAATACCTTGAGGAACCAACTATGGCTTTAACAAATGAGAGGAAGAAATAGAATTTTCTATAACTCTCTCTGCAATTTTTGTCCCTCATAATGCACACTTTCTCTTTCTTGTGAATTATAATATATATATAGTGGCATGATAAATCTCTTTCTTGGTCCTTCAAAATCTTGCATGTTCCACTAACTTCTCTCAATTTCTTGCATGTTACACCTTTGCCTCTCATCTTCTTGCATGTTATAAATTGGCCTATCCAATTATTCTTTCTCTTAAATCAACCTCTCAAATCTCTTTTTTATTCACATTTGACCCTTTAAGATGCCTTAATTACAAATTGACCCCTAAACTAGTACTTTATACTTCAATTATTAAACCAACAATAATAATTTAATTATGCCCTTATAAAATTCATACCATATAATTCACACATTTATCACATAATTAATGATAACTTAATAAGATTTATACCCCAAATAATATCTTAACTATATTTTTGCTCCAATTATACACACTATATACTATAATATCAATTGAGTATTATATACTCTATCACATAAGACCATGAATTCATTAGATCATAACTACTAATAATTCATCCAATAATGCTTAATTAGACTTTAATAATGTATAATTGCCCTTGAATTATACTAGGGCCTATTTAGGGTCCTTACACATGCAATGCATTAATCATAGTTCTCATACCTATAATCTATGAATATATCCTATTAACACATTTATTACACATGATCATTGAAATCATTACACATAACAAGCTCGTAAAAAGTGTTAGAAGTTTCCAAACCTGACATGCAATTCAAAAATCTTTTTCTTTCTGATCCTTTCTTAGTTCTCTTTTTGAACACATCCTTCATCACAATTTCCTCACTTGCATAAAAATATTAATGAATGGATACTTTTTAGGGTGAAGTGGCTAGCTTAAAAGAAAGAAAATAGAGTGAAATTTATAGATTTTTAGAGAAGAGAGAAAGTAGCCAATTTTTCCTTTTCCCTTCTTAATAGCCAGCTTTAAATCTCCCTTCCTCCTTTTATACCAAATTTCTAAGGAGATTTAAGTGGATGATGAACTCATTAAGAGATAAATCCCACTTAGATCCTTTATCTTTTCTTATTTTGTTTTCCTACCCCAACATCCTTCCTTTTATTTAAATTAAATCTCTAAATTATATTTTGGTCTAATTACACATGTATTAATATAAAATGACCAATTTACCATCTAAGCCTTAACTTGTAATTCATCCAATCATTAAGTATCTAATGTATATACATTTTTAACCAAAACTACCATTTAATCATTCATAAATTCTGCTAGAGCCTATATTGAGGCCTGACATAAAGAATACTTAGGGTAAAGAAATAATCATATAGGGTATTAGATCTAAACCCCTAACAAATGTCATATTGGCTATGAAAGCTAGGCATTTTCTTATGAAAGGATGTAAGGCATTCTTGGCTTTGGTACTTGATTCTAAAAAAGAGACAATAAACTTTTAAGATATATCGGTAGTCAATGAATTCCATAATGTGTTCCTATAGGAGCTACCAAATCCCCCACCTGTAAGAGAAGTGCATTTTTCTATAGAAATCTTGCCTGGAACGGCTCCCATTTTTAGGGTGCCATATAAAATGGCACCACTGAAATTAAAAGAGCTAAAAAACCAATTACAAGAATTGCTAGATAAAGGCTTCATTAGACCTAGTGTGTCACCTTAGGATGTACCAATATTATTTATTAAAAATAAAGATTGCACATTAAGGTTGTCTATAGATTATAGGTGGCTCAACAAAGAAATAATGAAGAATAAATATCCCTTGCCTTGGATTAAAGATTTATTTAATCAATTAAAGGGTGTTGATGTGTTTTTTAAGATCGATCTATGATCGAGATATTATCAACTTTGGGTAAAAGATGTAGATATTTTAAAGGCTGCTCTTAGAACTCGGTATGGCCATTATGAATTTTTGGTCATGCCTTTTCAATTGATCAATGCACTAGCAACTTTTATGGATTTGAAGAATAGGGTGTTTAGGCCTTATTTAGACTAGTTTGTAGTAGTATTTATTGATGATATACTTGTCTACTCTCGGAATGAAGCTAGATATGCAGAACATTTGAGAATTATGTTATAGAATTTGCGAGAAAAACAACTATATGCCAAGTTGACTAAATGTGATTCCTAGCTTAAGGAAGTCTTATTCCTTGGGCATATGGTATTGTTAGAAGGTGTTAGGATGGATCCTAAAAAGATTGAGGCCATTGTCAACTGGAAGCCATCTTGAAATATGCATGAAATGAGGAGTTTCCTAAGCTTGATGGTTTATTATCATCGATTTGTGAAAGGATTTTTAGTTGTTCCCTCTTCACTCACTAGATTACTTTGGAAAGGTGACAAATTCGAGTGGATAAATAGATGCCAAGTGAGAATTAAGTATTTAAAGAAGATGTTCGTAAAAGCTCCAATATTTACACAGCCAACATCGAGTAAAGAGTATTTTATGTACAGTAATACCTCTAAGAATAGATTGGGTTATGTGTTAATGCAGGATAATAAGGTAGTGGCCCATACATCAAGGCAGTTAAAGCCTCATGAACAAAATTACCCTAATCATGATTTGGAATTAGCAATAGTGATATTTGCTTTGAAAATATGGTACCATTATTTATATGGAGAAAGATGTAGAATCTACACGGATCATAAAAGCTACAAGTATCTGCTCACACAGAGAGATCTTAACTTGAGATAGTGTAGATGGTTGGAATTATTCAAATATTATGATCGTATAATTGATTACCACTCAGGTAAAGTAAATGTGGTAGTTGATGCTTTGAGTTGGAAAATGGTGGTGACCTTAATGTTACAACAATGTAGATGGAGATTTGCACCATATGGGACATCGATCGCATAACTAAAAGCATGACCTAACATAAGGCAAGCTTTAATTAATGCCTAGAAAGGCGATGAAAAACTACAGTAAATAACTCAATCGATGCAAGAAAAAGGTCCATCAAAGTATTTAGTAGGAGATGATGGAGGTGTGTACTATCAAAATAGAATGTGCATGCTAGATGATAAAGAGTTGAAGAAAACCTTATTACGAGAAGCACATAAGATGGTCTTCACTATGCATCCCAATGGCAACAAGATATAACAAGATTCGAAGCAATTTTATTGGTGGCCAGGTATGAAAAGGGATGTAGCTTAATATGTTTCCAAATGTTTGACTTGTCAACAAGTAAAAACTGAACATCAATTCCCTTTTGGCATTGTTGAATCATATTCCAATTCCACAATGGAAATGGGATAACATCACTATAGACTTTGTTACCGGCTTACCCTTCACTTAAAGGAAGCATGATGTAATATGGTTAATTATGGATAGATTGACCAAGATAGATCATTTCTTATCGGTTTGATCAGACTATCGAATGGATAAATTTGTTGAATTATATGTAAATTAAATTATCTGACTTCACAGAATACCACTATCAGTAATTTTAGATCAGGCTCCTACTATAAATTTGGAAAAGTTTGCAGCAATCTTTAGGCATAAAACTCCACTATAGCACCGTATTTCACCCATAAATGGATGGTCAATCTAGAGGGTTATATAGGTGTTGGAGGATATGTTAAGAGGATGTGCCCTAGATTTCCTAAGGAGTTGGGATAAAATATTTGGCTTGAATGGAGTTTTGCTTATAATAACAGTTGACAAACTAACATTAGCATGCCACCTTACAAGACTTTATATGGTTGTAAGTGTAGAAATCCCATTTGTTGGATAGCATTAGTTGAGAATGAAATGATTGGTCCCGATATTATCAAAGATACTGAGAAAAAGATACAAATTTTCAAGCATAGATTGAAGGAAGCAAGCGATCAATATAAGTCATATGCAAACTTAAAGAGAAAAGATGTTGAATATCAAGTTAAAGATAAAGTATTTTTAAATGTGTCATCGTAAAGGAAGGTGTTATGGTTTGAAAGAAAAGGAAACTTAGCCTAAGATTTATCGATCCTTATGAAGTTTGTGAAATGGGTTGGACTTATCTCTTACAAATTAGCTCTTCTATTGGAGTTATCAAAGTTACATGATGTCTTCTATGTTTTCATGCTTCGACGATATCGATCAGATGAATCTCAAATAGTGCCATTGCGGAAGATAAGGTTCAACCTAACCACACATATAATGAAAAAACAAAGAAAATCTTAGCCAGGGAAGTTAGACAATTGCAAAATAAATAGATTCCTTTAGTTAAAGTATGTGGCATCATCATGGCATATAAAAGGCCATGTAGGAATCCGAATCAATAATGAAAGCATAGTATCCACAACTGTTCAAAAAATATATGAATTTTTAGGATAAAATTCTTTAAGGGAGAGAGAAATGTAAGGCCCCTACTTATGCCCTAGGAGGATGTAAGTGATATTAACCAATAATCCTTTTAATGCATGCTTGTTGATCAATATGTAGGGACCCAGTGGTAATTATTATAAAAAAATGGATAAATTGGTCATTATACATTAGGTTTTACTTGAACTTAATTATAAGAAAATTTAATTTAGGAGTTCAATTGAAAAGAAAGAGAGAAAGTATTAGGGTTAGAATGAGAAATTAAAGGTTAGAGTGGAGCTAAGTGTGATTTCCCTAAGGTTGACAAATAGACTAATGGGAAAAGAACACCTAGCTTACTTAGAGTATTCTTGAGAATTGAAGATATGATAAGAATTTTAAAGGAAGAAGTAGTGCCATTCCATAGAGCAAATAGGGCAGCTAACTTTCTCCCTAATTAATCCCTAAACACCCCCTAAACTATATCTCTAGCTTAGGGAAGAGAGAGAGTTTGATGCTTAGCATTTTTCTAAGGTAATAGCTCTTTCTTTTCCTCTCTTCTACACTTATTTATTATAATTACACAATGAGTTGAGGGATTATATAAATCTTTAAGCTTGATAACTTGCAATTTTATTATGTAGAATGAGAGAGAACTAAAGGTAAGGATAAGGAAAGAGAAAAAGCTTGAAGAGGAATTTGCCAAAGAGGTACGGGAACTTCATTCATTTTATGTGTGATTACCCTTAAATACTACATTGTGAATATTTTTTAGATGTTTTTGTGAGATAAAAACATGGATATAGTGTTTCTTGCTGCATGAGAGTTTAAATTTTTTAGAGTTTCTACGGAATAGTAAGGATGTGTCCTAGGGTTCATTAGACCTTGTCATACTTTTTTGCCTATAACTTGAATTATAGGTAGAAAATTGAATTATTCTAGTTAGGTTGGAAACTAGACTCATAAGTCTAGATTTCATATGGGAGATCGAAGTCTGGTTTCCCCTATAAGATGATCAATATTTAGCTTAAATCTTTGCTATGTCTGCTACCCTATCACTGGGAGCAATATGTATTGTTTAGTTAATATCTAAAGATTTATATGCTTAAATGGGGTGATTCTTGATGTTTTACAAACTAGAAAATAAAGGAATAACTTGTTATAAGATCTTTTTGCCTAAAAATGTCATTTAATATGTCTAAAATAACATACAAATTGAACCTAAAAATCTATCTTTAGGATTATTGGTGTAGAATGGTGCTCACGGTCACAACTAATCATTTACCACTATGTGCCCCTTCTAAAATAGATTTTGCACCTATCTCATGGTCACAACTAAATAGTTATCACTATAAGCCTCCCCCTATATCCTTGTTTACTTGATTTTTTAGGCCACAAATAGTTCCCTGAACTTGTCTGAACCTCCCTAAATATTTTTAGAGCATTCTAAATATAAAAATAAAGGTAATATGTGACATTAAATATGTGTGGAGATTAATGACATATGGGAATAAATTGGAATAAAGTTATAGAAGGAACATTAATACTAGAAGACAAAAAATATATATGTGATTCAATTTGGTCTAATTTAGTAATGCACACTTATACGAATTTTTCTGTTCTTAAGACTATGCACTGATGATCATAGTTATACTATTGCGATGATTATAGTTAATGAATTTAACTTGTTGAATAAAAGATGTGAAAATGGATCAATGCCTACATATAGGGCTTGGTTGTGGATAGATAGGCATGCTTATAGGGTATAGATGTAGTTACCACAGTCCTTACCCCATTTGGACCTACAATTTATCCCCATTTGGGACCACAATCTCAATCCCATTTGGGTCAAAAAGTCTAATACCTTTTGGTATTTGTATGATTTATACCTATGGGTGTCCATAGAATCTGGTATTTACACCCACAGAATTTAAGCAAGCATTCATAGGAAATAACAAATGTTAAATACCTAATATTAAATAATGATATGCTATTTGTTATTAAACTTGCACTACAAATATTATATATGGTAATGATTACCCAAATTAATTATGATATGGTTTCTAATCAGCTTAAATACATCTTATTATTGTGACCACTGTGAGTGATTGTTCATATATTTAGTGTTCCCCACTCAGTTGTATAGATTAGCACGGGTGTTCATCCATGTAGGTACTCAAGCTAAGACTCTTTAACAGGGACATAAGGTATGTGCAAATGAAATATAGTACAATTATTTATATGCAAGATAGTACGTATAGTAATAAGAACAATAAAATGTTAGAGTAGTCATTACAAAGGGACTAAAACCTGATTCTTTCTCTAAGTACCTTGAATTTTAGGTTGAAATGAGATTAGGTTTCCTGCCCTAGCTTTTGGAGTAGCTTCTAGTATTTTAAGGATAACTCTTGATATAAAGGTCCAAATAATTTTATTTTTATTTCTAGAAAAACTAGAGATATAGTATAACTATTTTTTAAAGGAATTTTTTCCTAAAAATCATGTTTTCTAGGTTAAAATAGCTGAACAAATTGAACCTAAAAACATATCTGCTGAAATTATGGGTTTTAACATCAACCCGACTAGATAGGGATCAATCTAGTCGGGTTACTTGCTTTTGGCCAGTTTAGAATGCACCTAATCTAACTAGATTGAGTTCCAATATAGTCAAGTACCCTGCATTTTGTCCCCAAACATTGCCAATCCTTATCTGAAAGTTACTGAACATCTCTCAATCCTTTTTCGATATTAATGGAACTTTGTGTGCTCATCTAAAAGAGTGTAGTGAGACTCATTATGTGTGAAGTTTACATATACCATATTGGATTCATTTATAAATCACAGTGAAATATAATTTTAAGGTATATTAAAATGAGATTATGCACGATAAATGTTTTATACATGTTGTTTAATGTTAATGCTAGTCAAATTGAGTGAGTTCGCATCGGGCTATCTTATGCATTTCTAAAACTCATCCCTATGCATACTTGAGTAGGTTTAATGATATATATATATATATAGGAATAATAATGATTAAATGCTTTGTTGCATTATGAATGCATGGGATTATATTTAAATGAGAGTATAATATTCTAAAATGATCGATTTGTCTAACTAACATGAGTAATGCTTTCTAAAACCTAATGTCTACTTCTATGATTTTGTCTGCCAGAGTCTAAGTAGTGAGTAAATATGTAAAAGAGTGATTAAATTGTGTACATTTATTAGTATGTGATTGTAGAAGGTTATTCTTACTATTATATACATGTATTGTGAGGCCCTAGCATATGCCATAGGAGAATATGCATATGTTTAAGTGGTATTAGAGTTGATATTAGCATGGTTAGTTAATAAATTATAGGATGGAACCTAGAGGAAATTACTTTAAAGGATAAAGGCATTATGACAATTTCACTTTAAGGCATGCACATCCATAATTAGAATGAGGCATGATGTAGGAATTAAATTGCATTGGAAATGAGAAATAAAAATGAATTATGGAGTAAGATGTAATTCACCAAGGACCCACAAGTGGACCTACAGGATGAAGCCACCTAGATCTCTCTAGAAATTACTTAAAAATGGAAGAAAGAATATGAAATCAAAGAGAGAGTTGGCCAGCTTTTTTTGGAGATAAAATATAGCCACTTTCTCCACAAAATCATCTATTTCCACCACTAAACAATATCACAATTTCATCCATATAGTTTGAGAGAAGAGAGAATTTAGGGTTTAGAAATTTCTAAGGTAATAATCCTCTCTCTTTCACTTCTCTTTTGTTCCATAAAAAGCGGCACTCGAAATCTATTAAACAACACCAAGAACAAAGCAATACCATGCCATTGGAAGAAAGTAGTGATGATTGCCATGAATGTTGCCCTCGAGGACATGTATAAGAAGGTCTTTGTCAATTCCTATCAACATGGTGCACCTCAGTAGAGGGGTATGAAAACACCGTGAAGACTTTGATCAAATGAATAGGGATCCATTAATAGACATTTTTTTTGGCATGAAGTGTCCTAGTAATAGATGTTATATATGTGATTTGTTGCATGTAGAAGGAGAGGACAGTAAAGAATAAAAAAAAGAGAAGGGTTGAAGAGGTACTTTTGGTTGCACCAAATGGTATGGTAACTCTTAATATTTTTGCATATGCCTGCCAATGTAAATTGATTAAGAATGATAGATTGGATATGCTAATGAGGTGGAAACATGGTTGTGATATGAAATATAGAGAGTATCCTTGAAATAGAAAAATTTTATCCTAGGATTCACTTGATCCATTAGGACTGTTTTACTTATAAGTTGAGTTTTAGATATTCAAATTGGGTAATTTTAGTTGGATTCAAAACTAGACACATATACATAATTTTTTTATGAAGAATTTAAAAACTGATTATGCCCCTAAGATTGTCAAAATCTAGCTTGAAATGTGATGATTTCTATTGCCCTGTACTGTTTTACAAATATCTCAATATTTAAATGTTCAAATGAAGTAATGTTTATGATTTGGAAACTAGAGACATAGGGTAACAACTTTGTAAAAGACTACTTTACCTAAATATTTTGATATATATATATATATTTGTTATGCAAAATCCCTTTTATAATTTAAGGTAGAAAGGCTACAAGTTGAGAAACAAAAATCAAAAATTAACTCGACTGGACCAACACTCTTTGGACTAGACAAAACCAAAGAACTCAATGGGACTAAACCTTGGTCCAGCCGGTTTACTCCCCTCTTTAGCCTAAACTTGAGTTTTACATCCCGAAACATTATCAAAACTTACCTGAGCTTCCCAGACACTTTTAGAGCACTTTAAACATAAAATAGGAGTAATAAGTGTTATGAAATGCATGTAAAACATAATTGAATATTGAAATATAGTTATAAAATGAACTTCAATATGAGAAAACATATGCACATGAGTTAGTTTATGCCATCACTCGGCCCACATATCAAATTTATGTATGTAAACCAAAGTAACTTGAATATAACAGTATTAATGAAGGCAAACACACTTGAACATGCATAAATATATATGAATATATGTATTTAAAGATGCTCCAATAAAATGATGCACATGTATATAAATGTTTATGATCATAAGAGTATACATTCATGATCAAATTTATATTACTTTGACTACTTGTGGATGCTTATATGTACATATGGGTACTATATGATGAATTGAACATGATGAATGGTATAATGAGAACAATGGTTTAAGGCCTGCATTTAAAGCTTGGCTATGGCTAGATAGGCATGCTTATAAGGGTAATTGCAGCTGCTATAATTTGACCCTTTTTGATTTATAGTTTATCCCCATTTGCAACCACAGTCTTAACCCCTTTTAGGTCCACATGTTTGATACCTTTAGGCATCTATAGGATTGAATGCCTATAGGGTATTCACATGATCAACATCTTCAAGTATCCACCGCGCTCATTATCCACACCCATGGAATTTAAGCAAGCTATCACTGGAAATGACAAAAAGATTAATTGTATGGTAATTAATGATTTATTATATGATTGAACTTGTAATATAATGTTGCCATGTCATTGTTATTTCCTTTGTTTATTAAAATTGCCTTTGTAGTTAATGGAAACACATTATTATTTTAACTTATTTATGCTTGTGTGCTTAGGAATGACCACTGAGTGGTTGTTTAAACATTAATTATTCCCACTAAGCCTTATAGCTTAGTATGAGCGTTTATCCATGTAGGTACCCAAGCTAGAACTCTTCACAGGGATTTGATATGCAGTAGGAAGGCCAATATAAGATTTAGAAAGAATTGAAAGTATGAATTTTGTATTTTTATTTTTGTCTTTTTATATGGAATTTTCTATTAAAAGATAATATAATGTAATATTGGCAAGAAAAACCTAAATTTTGTAAGATATAATAGTACACATATTGAAATTACTTGAATATGTAAACATGCATATGAAATGTTTAATCTTGATCATAAAATTTATGTATGATTTTATTATATGCAAATTGAGTATAATTGTCAATAATCAATGTAAAGGATAGGTAAACAGGTTATGGATATTATCTATATGGAATGTATGATAACAGGAGAAAGCCATTTAGAATAAGCATTACTTTTTTTGTATCAAAGCATAGTTTAGGTGGTTTTGGCTAATAGAAGCTTAGGGATATATACATGTATAGATTATAATATGTGTTGGCCTAATGCAAACATCTTTTTCTCTTATAAATAGTAGATCATGGAAGGATCTAAGGAAGCAGTAGAAGAAACTAACGAAAGCAATTTATCCATGCAATCTAATCCTTCAAATCCAAAATCTTTAGCTTTTGCCCGAGGTGAAATACTTATTGTTATCCTTAGGGAAGCATTATTAAAAACTTCTTAGGATATGGCCTAGATTTTGCAAAGAATGACAACACCTAAAGCTCCTATTTAAGCAATTAGAAAAAATTAAGTAGAAGAGTTTATAGGTACCACCTTAGAGAAGTCTGAGAAAGCAGATTTTGGCTAAAGAAAGTTATATAAGTGTTTGATGAAATTTAGTGTCTAGCTAGTAAGAAGGTAACTTGCATTATTTCCTTACTCCAAGGAGCAGCATATGATTGGTATAAGATGATGCTTAAAAAGCCCTAATTACCTGAGCCACTCACTTGGGAGTTCTTTGAAGAAGAGTTTCAAAGAAAGTATGTTACTAAAGCCTACAAAAAAGTGAAGTTAAGGTAGTATTTGAATTTAAAAGAAAAGGGTATGATTGTGTTTGAATATAAAAAATAATTTTTAAGCTTGAGTAAGTATGCACTAGAACCAATGTTGACTGAAGTGTATAAATGTCATCAGATTTAAAGATAGCTTAAATGATTGAATTAAAGAACGTTTGATTAGAGCTACATCTTTGCAACCTGTGAATTACTATCAACTTGTTCAAACAGCTATTCGAGTAGAAAAATTTGAGTTGGCCAAGAAAGAAAGAGAGTATATGAGGAGTTATGCTAGAGGTGGCTCTTCAATAGGAAAGAGACCTAGGGTTGCCTAAGGAAATCAGCCGATCAAGTCTATTAATAGTCCTACTACTAGGCGTAGATGGTAAGGACCCTTTATAACATCTAGATCCAATAGAGAGGCATCGACTGAATAGAGTAGAGGACTGCCACTAGAGTGTTCATACTGTGTTAGGAGGTATTGGGGTATATATAGATTGCTAATAGGTGCTTGTTTTAGATGTGGCAATACTAATCATTTCATGGCTAATTGTCCAATGAAACAAGAATAAGGGACCACACAATAGGGTAATATGAGAGCTTTTAAAGCACCCTCAGCATTTAGAGGATATAGTAGAGGACGAGGTGGATCAAGTCAATTTAGATACCAGTCTAGAAATGCATCTAAGATAGTTAATCAACAAATGGCTCCTACAATCCCTGGATGAGCATATGCAATGAAAGCTCGTGAAGATCAAGATGTCCTGGAAGTAATAGTAGGTACTTTCTCTATCTTTGATACTGATGTGCATATACTTATTGATCCTGGCTTTACATAGTCATACATTTGCATTGAGGATATGGTGTTTAAAACTATCTCACACATGGATAAATTAGATTTTGATATATGTGTAACTAGTCTTTTGGGCTATAGTGTTTGTGTCAATAGAGTGTAGAAATTATCCCATCTTGATACAAAGGAAGGAGTTTTTGGCTGACCTAATTGAAATTACCATTTTATGAACTTAATGTGGTACTGGGCATGGATTGATTGGCTAAACACCAAGCAGTAGTGAATTATGGGGCAAAGATAGTAATACATAAAGGTTCTGACGGTAAAGAAATAGTGGTATAAGGTATTCAGTCTAAACCACTAACAAATGTTATATCAGCTATGCAAGCTAGATATTTTACTTAAAAAGGGGTGTGAAGCATTCTTGGCTTTTACACTTCATTCAAAAAGGGAAAAAAGTTAATCTTCATGATATACTAGCAGTTAGTGAATTTTCCCAATGTATTTTCAAATGAGTTACCAGGTCTTCCACCTAAAAGAGATGTGGAGTTATCTATAGAAATTTTACCTAGTACAACTCTCATTTCTAGGGCACCATATAGAATGGCACTATCAGGATTGAAGGAAATAAAATTTCAACTGCAAAATTTATTAAAAAATGCTTTTATTGGGCCTAGTGTATCACCATAGGGTTGTACCAGTTTAGTTTATTAAGAAAAAGAATGACACTTTAAGGAGTGTATAGACTACAGATAGCTTAATAAAGTAACATTGTAGAACAAATATCTAGTACCATGAATAAAAGACTTGTTTGATCAAATAAAGGGTGTTGGCATATTTTTGAAAATTAATTTGTAATCAGGATATTATCAACTCCGAGTGAAGATGAGGATATTTCAAAAACTACTTTTCAAACTCGATATGGCCATTATGAATTCATGGCCATGCCTTTTGGGTTGACTAATGCACAGTGGCTTTTATGGATTTGATGAATAGGGTATTTAGACCCTATCTAGACCAATTTGTTAGGATGTTTTAATGATATACTCGTGTATTCTAGAAATGAGTTAGAGCATGTAGAACATCTGAGAATTGTGTTACAAACATTATGGGAGAAGTAATTGTATGCCAAATTAAGTAAATATGATTTTTATCCTAAAGATGTTTCTTTTCTTGGGTATATTGTGTCACTAAAAAGTATTAGAGTGGATCCTAGTAAAATCAAAGCCATTATTAATTGGAAACTGCCTCAAAATGTAACAAAAGTAAAAAGTTTTAAAATCAATAATAATTTAAAATTAAGTATAATTTAAAATTTAATAATTATAAAATTAAATTATATTTTAATTTTAATTATTAATAAAATATTATATTTTAATATATATTTTTTTTTTGCGGGGCGGATACCCCATTCCCCGTCCCCCCGCCCCCGATTCTAGGATGGAGAATTTTTTCCCCCCACCCCGTCCTCGCGGGGGAAAATTTTGGGAATTTTCCGCCCCGTGATCATCCCTACTCAGATTAGCTTCTTGTGTAAAAGTAGATTGTTGCTTCCATTGCATTAAGTATCATTATGCATTAGAAAAAAAAATGCCAGCCAGAATTATAACCTATGTAATAGATTTTCTGCTTTACTTTTACCAACTGCACATATAATTTAGTTGCCCCTTGTCACGTAAATATATCAAATTGTTTCAAAACATTTTGAACATTCGAATATCGATCTTGAAATGTTGTAATCTTTGTTGTGTTTCATACTTATAAGGGATTTTTTTCACAAATGCCCACAAAAAAGAAAAAATAATTCACATTTGCACCTTTACATTTTTTATCTTTTATAAATACCATTTTTAAGTTTTTTATTTCTTAATTGCCATTTTTTATATTTCACCTTTCAAAAATACTCCACATTCAAAAAATAATATTTTCTTCCAACAATTACATAAAAAATGACTTTTTTTTACTACAAAATCAATAATTTTGGAATTGCGAATGTTAAGAATTCTAATCAATAGCATTTATGATTAAGATGCTCAATGAGATCTCTCGTTTTATTTTCTATTTTAATTCCCTGTATTGACATATTATTATGCTTCTATCTCTATGTCGCCATATGCAGAAAAAAGAAGACGGTAAGAGGGACAAGACCAAGGAATGCATTTAAAGATAAAAGCAAAATAGAAAATATATATCTAAAAAGAGGTATTTTTTTTAAAGTTAAAAATGTAAAAATATAATAATGATACCATTTAAAAATATTTGAGTATTTTTTAAAATATAAGTTAAAAAAGAGGTAAATCATGTAAATTCCTCTACTTCTAGTATGAAATTTGAAGGGGACATTATTTATGCATGGCTCAAAATGAGGCCCATTTTTATAGTTTAGTGAATAAGTTTAATGGTTTATGTGGAAAAAATGAGATAAATTCATATCTAACTAAGATAATTTTCTTAAAAATAAATAAATGATGGAAATTAGGATAAGTAATGGAGGAATCTTTAGTTAATTAAGATTCTTTGAGTGAAAAAGAAAGCTAAAGATTTTGGGACTTAAATTACCAAGATATAAATAGGAAGAAGCAAAGCTAAAAAGTCTGTCTCACACATTTCACCCCAAAATTTAGGCTATGCTTGGAATATAAGAATTCAAATTGTAATATTCATTTACAAATGAATTCCATATGAAATTCATTTGTAATTGAATTCTTATAATTGGAATAAAATAACTAAAATATAGAATTAAAAATGAATTCCTTATTTTTATGTTTGAAATAAATGAATAAAAAAATTTATTTTTATGTTATTTCCTAAAATATCCTCCATATCAATTTTGATACATTCTTCAATTTTGATATATTTGAGTAGTATGAAGTGACAAGATTTTTTAATATTACAATTTAATATATATACTATAATAAGGAATTTATTTGCAAATTTCATCTATGTTGATGAAATTTGGTAAAAGTATAATGAATTTTATGGAATTTAATTCATGGAATTCAATTTCTATTATTTGTTATATTTCAAGCATGAAAATTTGGAATGACAAATAAATTCCATTAAATTTTATGAAATTCATTCATTCCAAGCATAATCTTTTTTTTTTCCAATTTTGTAGTGGCATAAAATGTTAACAATGAGGAAGGTTAATTCACACGAGTTCATATTTTCTTTATCTATAATTTAATTGCAAGCTTAAAGGATAATGGTTTCTGAAAATGCTTTACATTTAGGTTTTCCCACTGTTATTGAGAGAATAAAAAAGGGTGGTCGTTCTCGAAATTAAGGACGATAATTAGCTAAAATGTAGGGGAAAATACCTCTCTTAAGCTGCTAAAGAAGTTTGTCAACATGTATCGTGTAGACCTTTTTGCTTGACGGTCTTTGCGTAACTAGTGATTATAGATGATGAAATAAAAGAGATAATGAAACTACCTCATAGTTAGACTCAACAGTGCTTTTTTCCATTCCCTTATTATTCTTTAATTTTTCACAGCAATAATGACAGTATAGTTGACCCTCAAAGCTTGCCAAGTCCATTAGGAAAAAATGTAGTATAATTATTTTTTTCTTTTTTCACAATATACTGAAGACTTCAGTAATCACAATCAACCTCTGCGTCTTCACCTTTCTCTGCTCTTTCTCACTTAAAACAACTGCGGATTGAGAACGTGCAAGATTTGGAGGATCTTCCAGAGGGGCCTTCAATACGTCACCACATACTCTGCAACGTCTAGAACTCAATTACTGTCCTAATCTGAAGTGTATACCGGAGTGGATGCCCAACCTCACTTCCTTACAAGAGTTGGAGATCGATCTTTGTGACCAGCTGTCAAAAAGATGCAACAACAACATGGCTCAGGATTGGCCCTACATTGCTACCACCCAAATATTGAAGACATTGCTACCATCCCAAATATTGAAGTCGATTGGAGACATATTCAATCAAATGGCAGCTATCTTTTGTGATTAGGACAATTATCTCTTCCATTTTTATTTGGTACGTATCATTTTCGTTCTCTCTCTCGTTTTTTCTTCATATGATTTGAATTAGAGATAAGAGGGGTCCTTTTGGTTATTCAATCAAATATGAAAATATAAGATATTATTCTGAAAAATCTGTTGGATGAATTAAAGCAGATATATAGTAACTTCAATGTGACTGACTCTGCAAATTAAGGATATGTAGCAGGTGACAATTACTTATTATTAACAGTTATGATATTTATTATCAACCAAACCTTTCTCTTTTTAGGCTAATTACCCCTTTTCTCATTCCTTAAATAATAGAAAGAAGGTTGACTTTCTAAAAATTACAAAAATAAAAGTGCACAATTTTTATTGAAACTAAATGACAAGTGGATTGATTTTTATGCTCTACTATATACGCTTTTATTATCAATTGTAAAAATACATCCTAAACTTTCTACATTCTGAAACAATCTAATCAGTACTGCAGTAAACATAATTCTGTCTTATTTTCAGTTTCTATCCTATAATACTACCTTTCCATCTCTATAATTTGAAAATCTTTGATTTATTGTTTTGATTAATTTTCTAGTTATTTAATTTTATGCTTTTAATTTTCAAAGCTAATTTAATATCTACAATGTCTGCAGCTCTCTGTCTGTCTTAATTTAAACTCTCTCTGTTGTTCTGAATGTTCTTGTTTCTTCTAATAGTATATTTTACATGATTCCAGGAGCTAATGAATCTAGTTATTGAATGTAAATCGCCACCTGATTCAAATGGAGATGGAAAGGATTATCAACTGCCATACAGTTCTATCTTATTAATAACTAGTAAGTTTATCAACTCATTCACTATTGAATTTCATTTACTTCTTTAGAATTAACCTCAACTTTTCAGCTACTTGAGCCATAATATTAAGGTGGATGGATGCAGATAATAAGCTCAATATGTAGAGGATATTCAGCAAATGGCTGATTGGAGTTCACAGGTGAGATTTTTCAATGGAGGATCTTAATTTGGCAAACTAATATGGATAATATTTAGAAAGAATCAAATTGAACATTTTAGTTTTAACTTGCTGATCTTGATGAACCCCTTAGTTCCCAGAATATTGACTGCTCCGAGCAAGTTCCTTGCAACCAAGCTGCTCCTCCATCATCGTCTTCAGCCTTGTTCATTGTCAAGCTGTTCTTCTTCAAATGTAAAGGGCCATACCTTTTGCAACCCATGAAGATCTTCTCTCAAGAGAGAAAACCAAACAACAAGAAAAGGCCATACCTTTTGGGAATCGTCCAACCCATTAACAGTCTTTGAATTATTTCCCTGTGCCTTCCAGTTTATTTATATTCATTGATAAAGAGAGACAACAAAAGAAGTATATTGTTGTCTTGGCTTGATGTACGTACATGCCTCAATATATATCAATTTTCAGTGAGCTCTATTAAATCATCAACCCAAGAACTTTATTGTTTTGTTTCTAATCCTACACTACACTACAAGATATAGGTATGCATGCTTGTTATCATAATTAATAATAAACTAAGAATTCTCATCATCCAATTAAGATCCAGCTAGGCTTTTTGTCTGCACATTATTCTTGGACTTAGGACAACTTGCAGTTCATTATTCAAAAGTAGAAATATTGGAAAAATTTTCTTGAATATAATGTATTGTACGTACACGTAACTTTTTTTTCTCACACACTACGCAAATAATTAACACATATTTTTAGAAAGTTCCAATGCCAACTTTTTCACTGATATTTTTCATTACTAATTAACTCACAATTTTCACTGATAATTCAAACTTTTATGTTATAAATGAAACTTGAAAGCTAATGTTAAAACCTAATTTAACTTTGCATATTAAGATGCATTATATTCAACAAAATATGGGTAAGAAAATTCGACAAACACATTTAGCACAAATTCATTGATGAACAATTGCTGATTATTCTTGCCAATAAGTTTATTTAGAATTCAACTTGAGTTCATCAATCACAGCATTAAGATCGGAATAAGATGAACGGCCTTCTTCAACAGCCTTCCTTCCCATATCTCCCAATGCCTTTGCTTTCTTCCTCATTTCTTCACTTTCCATTATCTGATTTATAGCCTTCTCAAGACATTCACTCTTAACAATGCTATCACCATAAAGTGTCCATTCTTGAGCACCCACACTTACACCAATTTTCAACACATCGGTCACCAACTTCTCATTATAGAATTGCTCACCTCCTACAGACCAACTCACCAGTGGTTTCCCAGCAGCTATTCCTTCAAGTGTTGAATTCCATCCACAATGTGTCACAAATCCTCCGATGGCTTCATGATCGAGAATCAGCAGTTGTGGTGCCCATCCTCGAATTATTAGTCCTTTTCCTTCCATTCTCTCTTTGAATCCTTTAGGTAACCAATCTTCATCATCTTCTTCAGGATTCTTGTTTCTCCTGACAACCCATATAAATTGTTGTCCTGAAGATTCAAGTCCAATTGCAATATCCTTAAGCTGAGATGCTTTGAAGTTGGGTATGCTACCAAAGCATACATAAACAACAGCATTGGGTTCCTTGGAGTTTAGCCATTTCAAACACTCATGTTCATCAATGGATGCTTCCTTCCCTCTTTGTGCTTTATCTTCGATATCTCTATTGTAGAGTGAAACTGGGCCGATATGCCAAGATCTCCTCCCTTATACATTTCTGTAATGATCAGCATAAGCAGGTTCGAGCTCATTGAAACTATTGACAATTACTCCAAAGCTATTCTGGTCTAATTCCTGGGTTGACTTGAACACTCTTGTAGCATCACATTCACTATCTAGTATCTCATCAAGACTTGGTGTCTGCTTTCCTGAAAGCATTATATTTCCAGGAAGGTTAGGAACGATGAAGGGTTCTGAATCTGACAAAATTTGCTTATGTGGCTCATATTGATCAATAGATATTAAGATGCATAAAGCAAAGAAACTCATGCCATGAAAAACAAGCCTTGGAATTCCAAATTTGGAACAGAATCAGTAGCCAAGCCGAACATCATATCAGCAACAAGGAAATCTGGATGGATGTCTCTGAGGAGTTTCTCCAGGGGTTCCTGAAGCAAATTTGTGGCCATGTAGAATTTATTTATAATGTCCCAACCCACTTGATTTGAGCTCAAGAAGTCCACATTTTCACATCCTTCTGGCAATCCAACCTCATTGGTAGGAAATTTAAGCAACTGAACATTGATATCCAAACCCAAGTTTTTGGTTCTTTGAATTTGTTTGGAAATGAAAGGCTCGTTATGAGGAGTGGTGATAATGGTAGTTTTGAGGTTTCTTGAAGCAAAGAGCCTGGCTATGTCCAGTGATGGGATCATGTGACCATGAGCCATCAGAGGGAAGAAAAATATATGTGGCCTACGAGTTTTGCTCCCCATAATATTGGTTTGAAACTAAAAGTAAGATGGAGTTGCCTTTTATAGAACAAACTAGCCAAGGAAGAAAACAAAACAAATATATTTTCTTAGTAAAATTAATATATCCGAAAGAAAAAAAGAAATTGCATACATAAATTTATTTTTTAGATCCTCTATGCACCAATCCAATTGCAATTGACATTTAAGAATTAATTAAAAAATTCTGAAGCAAGGACGAAAGCATGTGACTGCGTCTAAAAATTAAAATAACATACGTATCTACGAAATTAAGCAAGCAAAAAGAAAGATCGATGTAAATGGGTGGTGCCAAATAATTAACAAGATATTTATTAGAAGGTGTTTTTTTCTCTTTGTGAATTTAAATTAGTCAAATGAAATGTGTGGACGGTATGGAATTTAAATTCAAATGAAATACTGACACTCTAAACTGAATGAATCAAATCACATGCATATTTTCTATGAGAAGAAAGTGAAGGGTAATGGTTGATGAGGACACTGCTGTATTTTGGGTTCATTCTGCAATAATAATATTGCTGGAAATAGCTTCTTAGAGAAAATATTATAGCCACCTTTTTTTCCTCATCAAGTTCTGCATAATGATTGGTTTATACAAGTTCTGTATAATGATTGTTTTTTCATGAAAATTAAATTCTTTTTTAGATAAAAGATATTTTGTCTATGTATATTAAAGAAAAAAACATGCATATAAATGTTGTTCATGGAAATTAAAGAGAGAGGCTTGACAAGCATTACTAATTTTTATTACCAATAAAGTTGGATATGAAAAGAATTCTCTTACAAAAATAATACATATAGAGAGAGAGAGAGAGATGAATTGAACCATGTTATCAGAATAGAAGAATTTAATCATGACGATATGAATTGAACCATTTTATTAATGAGAGGTCCAATGTTCTGACTCTTAGGATTGAAGAAATGGAAACAATGTTCCTCTCCTTTAGTCTCATAACACTCCACTTTCCCATCCCATCCACATTCTCTCATTGTTTCATAATATGCTTCTCCTCTACTTTTCAGAAAATCTTTCTCTGCCAAGCATACTAGAATTCTACCACACTTCAATTTTTTCAAATTCAGATCCACCGCCGGGTTCAGTTTCGGGTCATCGTCCTTCCCCGAACTTGATGGGTACATATATATGTACATTGGGTCTGGATCTTTACTCCCGAAGTAAGGGTGCACTATAAGTAGTTTAGTTATTTCCACACCAGCCAAACATGTAGCACCAGCTTGGATAGCTACATAATGGGCCAGGTTAGCCCCAGCACTCTCACCAGTCAAGATAACCCGCCCGAGATCCGCATATTCATTTAACCAAGGTTCGGGTCCTTGCCCGCCTGAGTGCTTGTCGACCCATTGAATCCCAGCCCATGAATCATCGTAGGCAGCCGGTAGAAGATACTCAAGAGCAAGCCTATATTCAATTGTTATAGTGATGGCCATGGCTTGGGAGGCTAAAGCTGAAAGGAAGTTTTTGAAGGAGCTACCAAAAGCTGACCCAACACAAAATCCACCACCATGGTAGTGGACAAGTACGGGTAGTTTTCGGGTCAGGTCATCGATTTTGGGTAGAAAAATACCGGCTTTTACGCCCGTTTCGGATGAAATAAGGACATCTTTGGATTGGATTCCAGTTTTTGGGTCTAGGCCTGGAGGAGCAAAGTCTGTATTTAAATACCTCTCTATGCGGCCATCTTTGTGTACTTTGAAAAAGCCTGGAAAATCATGGGTTATTTCAGCACTAGTTGCTGTAGCCATTGCAAAAATCAAGAATGCAAAAGATAAAGAGAGTTGAAATGTTGAATTGATATTAATATAAACTGAAGATACCAATTTATGGGGTAGAAGAAGAAGAAAATTAGATTCAAATATGTGGTGGCAATATGAGCACATACATGTGTTGGTAATGCCTTTTGACAGTTTCTTGCACCCATTTCTCTTGGGAAATGCTTGTGCTGCCACTGAATTAAACATCATAATCTGCTACAGTTCTACAATTATGCCAATTACTCCGATACCAACTTCACTTTAGCTTAGTCTAACTGACACCAGTACTTTGTGTTTGAAAGTAGTCAACCTGTTGCCTGAGGTTGTGCTTCATCCAGTAGATTAATCATAAAACTCTACAAGTGATAATCAATTCATAGAATCAAGAGTTTGTGTTGTATCTAAAAACAGCACTTACATATTCAAAATTTTCTGCGCATTTGTCGTCCAAAATCAGTAATTCATATTCTTCCGTTGCTGCTCAAGCTCCTTCCATGAGAAGGCACAGTAGATACTACAGAATGCATTCTGCAGTCAGAAGCCAGAAATTTGTGGCATATTCATTTGCAAAATTTTTACGCAAAAGATGTATATATTGTTCTGCAATCACATAACCAAGGTTGGTCCCCAAGACCCCTAAATGCTATAGCAATGCAAATGAAGAGAAATTGTTGAGGAAGAGATGAAATGAAAAATTTATTATAAACCGAACAGATTCTAAATTTACCTAGAACATTTAGAGAATCTGGAAACCAATAGCATGTTAAGTTATTGACATATATAAGGAATAACAAGTCTACATCAATCAAAATGCCTAATCATCCATCCTGGTGTAGAATTTTGTTAAGATTCTGTCCCGTCTTCAAGCCTTGTTGCTTCCTTGTCCTGGTGAGCCCCATCATAAGTTGCATGGACACCAACAACCAAATAGTACAAAATCATTACAGCGCTGCAAATAATGAACCTCAAAAATGCTGAATAACCCAAAGATCCAATTAGAAACAAATTCATCCCAATTTCTATGGAATTCAATTCATGGAATTCAAATGGAATTCAATTCATGGAATTCAATTTCTATTATTAATTCATGGATATATTTTATCATATGCCAATACAAATGATTCCCATTCTTCTAGTCGGAGCAGCTCCCTTCATCGCCGGTCTCGCAGCCTCAGCAGATGATTCCCATTCTAAATCATCTCGATGCTTGTTTACTTCTCCATAGCGGTGTCCAGAATGGTTTTGTGCCTAATGATGTGACGTAGCATATCTTGATCAGTAATTTTGCCTAAGAAATCAGCAAGAAGAATAAACCTTTACCCTATCTCGATTTTTAAGTGCTAGAAAGAAGTTTATGCTCTTCGCAGTTGGAATTTTGTTTTGGTGCTGCGAAGCAATTCCTTTCTAGCTGCAGAGTAGTACTTGGTGAATTTTCACATATTACAATGCTGCCTAACCTTTCCACTCCCTGCTAAAAGGTTTATTCTTGATAATTTCATTATTTTCCATAATATTATTCCCAGTGTAAGCATATGTGGGTCTGTGTTGCGCGCTATCAAGCAATTACAGCGAATTCAAACATAATTAGTATAATGAATTTATGCAATTTAATTAATGGAATTCAATTTCTATTATTTGTTATATTTCAAGCATGAAAATTTGGAATGACAAATAAATTCCATTAAATTTTATGAAATTCATTCATTCCAAGCATAATCTTATTATTTTTTTTTTCAATTTTGTAGTGGCATAAAATGTTAACAATGAGGAAGGTTAATTCACACGAGTTCAGATTTTCTTTATCTATAATTAATTGCAAGCTTAAAGAATAATGGTTTCTGAAAATGCTTTACATTTAGGTTTTCCCACTGTTATTGAGAGAATAAAAAAGGGTGGTCGTTCTCGAATTAAGGACGATAATTAGCTAAAATGTAGGGAAAATACCTCTCTTAAGCAGGTAAAGAAGTTTGTCAACATGTATCGTGTAGACCTTTTTGCTTGACAGTCTTTGCGTAACTAGTGATTATAGATGATGAAATAAAAGATAATGAAACTACCTCATAGTTAGACTCAACGGTGCTTTTTCCATTCCCTTATTATTCTTTAATTTTTCACTGTTTTACAAGTTATACCTATATATTTTAATTGTTTTCCTCTTATTTTATATATTACAAAGTTTATGCATATTTTATATAAGAATATGGAACATAAATTTCCATAAAAGGAGTAGCCATATTTAACGAATATAAATCCACCTAATAAATATTTTATATTTTATAAAGATAAGACCAAAACAGCAATAATGACAGTATAGTTGACCCTCAAAGCTTGCCAAGTCCATTAGGAAAAATTTAGTATAATTATTTTTCTTTTTCACACGTACTAAGGATGACAGAGTCTCCATTTTCATGCAGCCGGAGTAGAAAAATGCTCATTGCTTTCCTTTTTTGACAATCAATTGAAAAAAAAAAACCAAAAAAAATATAGTATATTGAATTTCATTAAAAAAAATATATTATATTTTATTTATGTACAAAAAGTAAATACACTGTATTTTAATCAAATAAAAATAAAATATAGTGTATTGAATTTTATCAAAAAAATATATATTGTATTTTATTTATGTACAAAAAGTAAAAACATTATATTTTAGTCAAAAGAAAAGAAAATACGGTGTATTGAGTTTCATCAAAAATGAAAATACATTATTTTTTTATGTACAAAAGTAAATACACTGTATTTTAGTCAAAATAAAAAATACAGTGTATTGAATTTCATCAAAAAGAAAATACAATCTATTTATTTATGTGTAAAATTAAATACACTATATTTTAGTCAAAAGAAAAGAAAATACAGTATATTGAGTTTCGTCAAAAAGAAAATACATTATTTTTATTTATGTACAAAAGTAAATACACTGTATTTTAGTCAAAAGAAAAAAATATAGTATATTGAGTTTCGTCAAAAAGAAAATACACTGTATTTATTTATGTGTAAAATTAAATACACTATATTTTAGTCAAAAAAATATAGTGTATTGAGTTTCGTCAAAAATAAAATACATTGTATTTATTTATATACAAAAGTAATATATTGTACTTTAATCAAAAGAAAAGAAAATACAGTACATTGAGTTTCATCAAAAGAAAATATATTGTATTTATTTATGTAAAAAAGTAAATACATTGTATTTTAGTCAAAAGAAAAGAAAATATAGTATATTAAGTTTCATCAAAAGAAAATACATTGTATTTATTTATGTACAAAAGTAAATACATTGTATTTTAGTCAAACGAAAAGAAAATAGTATATTGAGTTTTGTCAAAAAGAAAATACAATGTATTTATTTATGTACAAAAGTAAATACATGGTATTTTAGTTAAAAGAAAAGAAAATATAATATATTGAGTTTCATCAATAAAATATACTATATTTATTTATGTACAAAAGTAAATACACTGTATTTTATTTTTTGTATTATTTGAAATGCACAAAATAAAGTTACTATTAGTTTAATAAATATGTGTATTTCCTTATAACTAGATGGAAACTCACAGTCTCTATAAGACTTCCTAAATTTATAGATCACGGTCTTTACTGCAATACAAATCAAACAATAAACAATGATTACCAAACTTATAACATAAAATCATCAGTTATGTCGTCAACGCCATTATCCAACCCAGCTAATTTGAATTCATGCTCAATATTGTTGAACAATAACAGTACCAAAAATGAGAAAAGAAAACTTGAAACAACCTAAGTCTATTGCCTTTATCAAATACCATGCCATATGTTTCAATTATATCTTATTAGGATATTAACCCAATTAACCAATATTAGTCAATAAAATGGTTCATTAATTTAATCATCATGCATATCAATTATACGCAACTCTAATTGTTTGTATTCTTGTGAGCAATATAAGTGTCTCTTACACCTTCACATTAATTTACTTCATATACTCAATAGCCCATCACATATATGTATCATAATCATGCTAGTTATATCTACACTAGTTTTCATATTAATACTCACACATAGCATCATGCATTTCAATTGACATATGATCAATCAACCTCCTAAGTGCATGCACATACAACTCATTTTCATGGTTAGTTTAGTATAACCTTATCTTCGCTTATGTTATATAGCTTACATATATAATTTAAGCATATTAAATAACTTATATAAAATTAACCAAAAGTCCCTATATCAACTTCTACGAATTGGTGTTGGCCTGTCCTAATACAGAGTACGTTCCTAAGAGAAAGCTTTGGCTACAGAAGAACCTACAAGGATAAATAACTCGTGCTAAGCTATAAAACTTAATGGAGAATATTAAACATGGAAGACAACCACTCACAGTGATCATCAAAATGTTATATATCATATACATCAATTGAAACATTAAACAAAACATGTTAAAGATGGGTATATGATAAGGTATGAAATTTTAAACAACATAATCATACATTCACTTCAACATCCATAATTATCAACACTACATAAATGATTTGCACATTGATATATATATATATATATATATATATATATATATATATATATATATATACACACACACACACACACATGCATTGGAAATCATGGTTAAACAAGCTATTCCATATAACATATACAAGAGTTATACATTATACTATAATTAACTGTGATGTATTTATACTCAAATTTGGCCTGCTTAAGTTCTAAAGATGGATAACGGAAATGGTGGATACCCGAGAGTATCAAAATGATGGATATCCGAGGATATCGAAACTATAGACCCAAACAAGGTCAATTATATGGTGGATGAGTCAAATAGACCCAAACGGGGTCAGCCAATAACCCAAATGGTGTTGTTCATGATCCAATAAGATCAACTGTAATTTAAACCCAAATAGGGTAAACGGTAGCATCTGCAATATCCTTATAGGTGTCTTTCTATTCACATTCAAACTCAAGTAGCAGGCAATACTATGTTCAAGTTCATTTTATATACCATGCTTGTACTTATATTATACAATTTTCACATGTATGTGATCTTAAAAAAA
Source organism: Excoecaria agallocha (assembly GCA_037975025.1). Taxonomy (NCBI): domain Eukaryota; kingdom Viridiplantae; phylum Streptophyta; class Magnoliopsida; order Malpighiales; family Euphorbiaceae; genus Excoecaria; species Excoecaria agallocha. The sequence goes on along the minus strand of CM075806.1, from coordinate 108,577,171 downwards.
ATGCATAATATCTACTTTATATACATATATTCATAAATTCGTATAACAATACAAGTATCAACATTTGAACATATATCATCATGATCATGTACTTTAATATGTTATCATTTAGGCACCACTTGTGAACATAGTCATGCTAAAATAATTCTTGTTTCATAGTATAAATACATGTTCAAATAAAAACCTACTTTACCATTAGAATATAAACATATAAGAATAATTGCATATAACAAGCATGTACATAAGTTTGATTATATATGAATATTTTTATAGCATTATCAATAATCTTTACTTATGTATATATATAATTATATATATACATCTTTAAAAAAATTATATTACATGCCATATATAATTCAATGTGCTTCCATGTAGGCACACATTTAACATAACAACATTTAAACATTTATATAAAATACATTAAAAATTCTGCCTCCAAAATTCTGCATAGAGGCAGAATTCTAGATCCAACTTGTGTGCCATTTTTTATTTGGAAAATGTCATTTTTAGGCCAAGTGGCATGCTACAAACTTATTTCCCTATGTGTCCAGTTTCCAAAACAACAATATTCATCTTAATATCATATCTGTAACTCGAGATATTCGAGAAAAACCATAGGCTATTCATACTACCAAAAATAGTTCTATTTTTCTTTTATTACCACTTATAAAATTCATACAATAAAATGAGGAAAGAATTAGGCCAACATTCCTTCATCAAAATCATTCTTCTAGGTATCTAGTTTATCCAAAATTTTACAACATAGCATTTTGACTCCTCTACCAAGACTTATGCCCAAAATGCCAAAATCGGTACCTTAACAATGCAAACAATTCCTACAAGTTTCATGCTAAAATTTGGCATGCTTGGGAATAAAATTAGGCATTACTTCCTTCATATGAAATGTATATCTAGAAGTCTATTTTTCAAAGAATTTGACCTCATAGAATTCCAACCACTGTACACGAAAATACATTATAATTTCTATAAACTATTCCAGAATCAAAATCAACAGCTCTCATGAATTTCAATTAAATATTTGGATGGCTTAAAGAAAAATTTAGTGCTAGGTCCCTACTACAAATTTGTAAATATATTTTTTATGTAACATTAGAAATTAAAATGGCCTCAATTAGAGCTTTCTAACTTAATTTACTCTAAAATTACAGCCATTAATTTATAAGATTTTCATGTCTTCACTTGTTATAACACTTACTAAAATTATTTCTCTTTTCAATTAATCATATCAAACATTTAAATCATCATTTCAACTCTAATTATCTACATGGAAGTATGGAAACCCTAATTCTTATACCTTAGTCAAATTCCCTTTAGCTCTTCAATCTATTGCAAGACATTTTCCTTTATTCCTTCTACCTTCATCTTCTTCTTCTACAATTAATTTCATTCTTTAATCAATCATTTCCAACATTTTATCCAGCCAACTTCTCAATAAAAGAAATAAGAAGGAGATGATGGTGATGATAACAAAAGATTAAAATCATACCTTAATAATTTACACCAAAATTTTCTTGAACAACCAACATGCATGAAATTTTCTTCAAGAATTCTTAGAGAATTTGAGAGATTAAGATAAATTTGTAAAAGAAGAAGAGGAAGAAGAAGAAGAAGAAGAAGAAGAAGAAGAAAAAATCTCTCAAAGCTACCTTAGATGCCGTCCCTCTCTCTCTATCCACTCTTCCATTTCTCTTTCTTTCCACTAAAATCAGCTTATATATAATAGTAGGGAAAACTCCTTTCTTAATCCTTTAAGAAATTGCATGTCTCACAATTCTCTCTATAATTTTTGCATGTGACTAATTAAACTCTCTCCTTTTTGTTTTTCTTAAATCAACCCCTCCTTTCTTTAATTTATTTCCTAATTAACCCTTGAATTTATATATTAACCAATTAACCCCTCAATTAATATTTCAAGCTTCAATTACACCCATTAATTTACATATTAACCAATTAACCCCTCAATTAATATTTCAAGCTTCAATTACATCCTTGAATTTACATATTAACCAATTAACCCCTCAATTAATATTTCAAGCTTCAATTACACCCTTGAATAAATTTATACCAAAATAATTTCATATAATTAATATAATAAAATAAAATTATCACTAGTCCCATGCCTCTAATACGAAATTCACATCTTCAATTAATTCTTAATCACATACCACCCTATAAAATTATGCATTTTCTGACTAGGGTCATGCTAGGGATCTTACAATTCTCTCCCCCTTAAGAAATTTCATCCTCGAAATTTAAACTTGTTTTAAACAATTGAGGATATTGCTCTCTCATAGCTACCTCAGATTTTGAAGTTACTTCTTGCATATCATGATGGTGCTAAAGTACTTTGATCAAAGGGATTTGCTTGTGTCCTCAATTGTCTGATTTTTCTAGCCAGAATTTTTTTCGATTCCTCGTGATACTGAAATCCGATTGTACTTGAATATCTGGTACTTGTAACACATGTGATTCATCCGAACGGTATTTTCTGAGCATAGATACATGAAATACATCATAAAACTTGGCTAATTCCATAGAAAGAGTCAATCTATAAGCCACTGGCCTTTGAAGAATTTCATACGGCCTAATGAATCTCGGACTGAGTTTCCCCTTTTTCCCAAGTCTAAGTACCTTTCTCTAGGGAGATACTTTCAAAAACATCTTGTCGCCCACTTGATATTCGATATCCTTTCTTTTCAAGTCAATATAGGATTTTTATCTGTCACTAGCTTCTTTCAAGTTCTGTTTGATAATTTGTACTTTTTTCTCTATATCTTTAATAAGGTCAGGACCGATCATTCTGCATTCGGTTAACTCGATCCAATAGACTGGTGTTCTACACTTTCTACCATACAAAACCTCATATGGTGCCATTTTAATACTCTTTTGATAACTGTTATTGTATGCAAATTTCATTAGAGCCACATATTTGTCCCAACTTTCTGAAAACTCCAAAGCACATCTCCTCATCATATCTTCTAGAACTTGAATGACCCTTTCAGATTGTCCATCCATTTGAGGATGAAAAACTATACTATACTTGAGTTGAGTTCCCAAGGCCTGCTGTAAAGTCTGCCAAAATCTCAATATAAACCTTGGATCTCGATCAGAAATTATTGATATTGGTATACTATGCAACCGTACAATCTCATTCACATACAATTCTGCAAATTTATCCATAGAATAATTTGTTCGAACCAGTATAAATTGAGCTAATTTTGTTAACTTATCCACTATTACCCAAACAACATCATATTTTCTTTGAGTAAGAGGCAAACTGGTGACAAAACCCATGGTGATGTCTTCCCGCTTCTACTGTGGAATCAAAATGGGGTTTAAAAGATCAAAAGGGAATTGATGTTTCTCCTTCACTTGTTGGCATGTTAAACATTTAAAGACATACTCAACAACATCCCTTTTCATACCAGGCCATCAATAAAACTGTTTCAATTCTTGATACATCTTGTTCCTACCTGGATGCATAGTATTCTTTTCACTTCTTTGTCATTAGGAACATACAACTTGTCATGGTAATATACACCTCCATCTTCTTTCACTGTAAACTCTGATTGATCACCTTTATCAATTGCTTTCAAAATCTATTGTAACTTTTCATCATCTTTCTGAGCTTCTAACATTATTTGCCTAACTGTGGGTCTAGCTTTAAGCTACGCTAATAATGCACCATCTGATGCAAATTTTCATCTGCACTGCTTTAACATCAATGTTGTCATTGTCTTACAACTTAAAGCATCAGCAACCACATTCGCTTTTCTTGGATGGTAATCAACTATGCAGTCATAATCTTTGAATAACTTTAACCACCTTCGCTACCTCAAATTTAGCTCATTTTGGGTAAGCAAGTATTTGAGGCTTTTATGATTGGCATAGATTCTGCATTTTTCCCCATACAAGTAGTGCTGCTAAATCTTTAAAGTAAAAACCATAGCTGATAATTCTAGATTATGAGTCGGATAGTTTTGTTCATGCGATTTTAACTATCTCGATGCATATGCTACTACCTTACCATCTTGCATTAATACACAATCCAAACCAACTTTGGAGGCATCACTATACATTGCATACTCTTTTCCTGATACTGGTTGAGTTAACACTAGAGCTTCAGTCAATATTTTCTTTAACTAATCAAAACTTGCTTGACAACGATCAGACCACTCAAACTTAATGTTTTTCCTTAATAGTTTAGTGAGTGGCGAAGCAATAACTGAAAAACCCTTCACAAACCGACAGTAATAACCTGCCAAATCCAGAAAACTCCTAACTTCATGCATATTCTTAGGTGATTTTCAATTAATAATAGCTTCAATTTTATTTGGATCCATCCTAGCACCTTCAGTCAATACAACATGACCAAGAAAGGAAACTTCTTTAAGCCAAAAGTCATATTTACTCAACTTGGCATACAACTGATTTTCTTTTAAGGTTTACAACACAATTCTCAAATGTTTAGCATGCTCAGCTTTATTTTTTGAGTAAACTAATATATCATCAATGAACACTACAATAAATTGATCCAAGTAGAGTTTGAATACCCTATTCATGAGATCTATGAATGCAGCAGGTGCATTTGTCAACCCAAATGGCATAACTAAGAATTCATAATGTCCATAATGAGTTCTAAATGCAGTTTTGGGAATATTACCATCTTTAACTCTGAGCTGATAATAACTTGATTGCAAATCTATTTTTGAAAACACACCAATACCTCTCAACTAATCAAATAAATCCTCAATTCGAGGCAAAGGATTTTTTTTTCATTGTCACTTTGTTCAACTGTCTATAATCGATACACATCCTCATCGATCCATCTTTCTTCTTAACAAATAAAGTTGGTGCATCCCAAGATGTCACACTAAGCTTGATGAAACCTTTGTCTAACAATTCCTGTAACTGAACTTTTAGCTTTTTTTAATTAAGATGAAGCCATTATATATGGTGCCCTAGAGATTGGAGCTGTAAGGACCCAAAATAGGCCTTAGAAGAATTCAAGAGCAATTTCAAATTAGCAAAGTCTAATTAAACATTATTGGATGGATTATCATATTTTGCTTGACCTTTCGGTACTCTTTTGGCTATATCTCGAGTTATAGAGCACCAAATTATATGATTCTAATTGGGTTTGAAACTAGATATCCATATCTAAATTTCATATGAAGAAACCAAGTATCAAATTTGTCTTTAACTAGGCTATATTTAAACATAAAATTCGGAACAGTCTGCTGCCTAGTCACTAGGAGCAGACCTCAGTGTTAAGTAAATATCTGAAAATATATAAATGATTTTGAGATGATTCTTAATTTTTTAGAAACTAGAAACATAGTTCAACAAGTTTGTAAAAGATAACATTTGCTAAAAATGGCTTTTGAAAGGTCAAAAATTACATACAAGTTGAATTTAGAAAACTGCCTGTGATAGAGGATGCAATAGTCAAGTGATAATATATAGTTTGAGGGCTAAATAAAAAAGGGGATATAAATTTAGAGGTCAATGTTTAAATAAAGATTAAGTGGGGTTAATTTTAAAAAGAGATAGAATGTGGGGGTTGGTTTAAGAAAAGTAAAAAGGTGAAAGCACAATTAGTAACATGCAAAAATTATATAGGAAAAAGTGGGACATGCAAATTGTTGAAGGACTCCAAGGGAATTTTCCCTTCCCACTATATATAGTCATTTTAAATATTAGAAAGAGAGTCTTTAGGAGTGAGGGACGGCATTCTTGAGAGAAATTTCAGAAATTTTCTCTCTTCTCACTCTTTCATTCATTGTTAAGCATATCTAAGAAATCCTTGAAGAGAAATGCATGCATGTTGAATTAAATCAAGACAAATTAGTGTGTAACAATAAGGTAAGCTTATTAATTAGTAATTCATCTCTTCTTCTTCTTCATATTCTTGTTTTGGTTGATAATAGATTGAATTAAATGCTAGAAGTTTGTGTTAATGGATGAAATTGTTGTGAAAGGAAAAGAAGGAGGAAATTAGGATCTTGAAAGAAGAAGATAGTGAGAGAACAAGGAAAATGTTGAAAAAGATTTGAGTTACATGTCCAAGTTTGGAAACTATTATTTCTTGCATGCATTAATATTGTGTTGATTATGGAATTTATAAGTATATTGACTTGAATTAAGATATTAGACATTAATGTGAAAGTCCTGTCCAGAAATTCGGATTGACCTCCAATGACTATTTGATCATAAGTGGAGTTTTTGAACTCATAATTTGATGATTCTAGTTGGGATAGAACCGGGACTTCTGTGCCTACAAAATAGAAATAAAAATAATGAAATGTTGCCTCTAGGGTCCTCAAAAATGCCCAAAATAGTAGCCCTTTTGCATTTGGCTGGTCATTGGAGCAGTAGGTATTTATTATGTTATAACGCCTGGGATATACATAAAAATGACTTGAAATTTTTATAGCATATAGATAAGGTCGTAAGTATCAAATGTTAAGAAGAAAAGTTCCCTGAAAAATGTCGTTTACCATGTGAAAAATATTATGCAAAATCGGATAGTGAGCAGTAGAGAATGATTATGTATAATATGAAGGAACAATTGCAAATACATTGTTAATCACTTAAGGACTCAATTAACAAGTTCTTAATCAAAAATATTAATAGGATGAGCATGTTAATGGATAATTATAATATCTATAAAGTAGGAACTAAGGTTTTTTAGATTAATTTAATTTAATAAATTAATCTATAGTATGGCATATGTACATAAATGAAAGTATATAATTTGAGTTAGAGACCTCAAAATGAATCAATTCAAATTTTATAGTTAAATGAGTCATAAACCTACAGAATTGTAGAAGGGACCAGGCCTTGATTCTGCCTCTAACCATTTTCTATGATTTAAAGAAAAATCATGTGAACTGTAAAAATAGGCTCTGGAACAGCTTGTGATTAAATGGTGATAGCTTTGTGTACAATGATCAGAATTATGTAAAGTTAATTTCTATGCAAAATATACTCCTAATGGCACAATTGATATGAAGGAAGTTTGACCTAAAAATGTATACAAGCATGTCAAATATTGACTTGAAAATTCATAGGGACTAAATGTACTGTTAGAGAACGGATCTTAGTAATTTAGGCATAACTTTTGCTAGAGATGTTAAAAGGCTATAAAGTAAAATTCTAGTTAAACTAGAGGCATGAAAGTGTAACTTTGATGAAGAAATGTTGGTCTAAATCCCTCTTAATTTTATGTTATGAATTTTTCTAAGTGATAGCACACACTGTTTTGGTTCTATGAACAGCCTATAGTACTTTTCAAATATCTCGAGCCATAGGTCATATATTAAGGTGAATTTTGATGCTTTGAAAACTAAACACAAAGGGTAATAATATTGTAGAAGATCATTTAGCCTAAAAATGACATCTTCAAATTCGTATGTGGCTCACAAGTTGAGTCCAAAATGCTGCCCTGTATAGATTTTTACTATACTTTATCTTATGACTTTTAATTTATTGAGTTAACTAGGTGTTTATGTGATTGCAAAATGAATTGGATAGGGCATGTAATATGACTATCAATAAAGGATCATATGCATACATATACATTCATATGTGTACATAGATAAAGATTAGTGATGAAAATATCTAACATATATATGTAATTAGATTTGTACATGATTTTCATATGTAAAATTTATGTATACATATGTAATCCTATGATGAGAAAGTGATAATTTTTACATGTACCTATGCTATGAAATAAGGAATATAACAGTATGACCATGTCATATGTATATGCCCATATGAAAATATGTCGATATATGTACAGCACATGATTTGAATAATGATAAAGGTATACATATTGATAAACATGCTTATAAGAATAAACTTACTATATGCGAATGTACCTACAGGTATGTACATTTATGATTATGTATATGAGTGTATGAGCTTGTAATTGCCCTATGAGATAGAAAATGTCTAGCCTATGAACATGTGAGATGCTTAATGAGAACATGTTCAAGTATATGTTGTGATGATTATATGTCATGCCTATATGCCGTTATGCAAATTTTATAGTCACAAGGATAGTATGAGCTAGATGTATAGCTTGTTATATGAAATGTGCATATATCTGTCTATGCACTAGAGAACTTATATTTTTACAAGATTATGTACATGTGCAAATGGTATACTATGAATACAGTCTTGATGTGTGAATTGAACATGAACATAGTAATGCTTGTAATAGAGTTCAATTGTGGATAGATAAGCGCCTATAGAAAAAATTGCAGCTGCCATAGTTTGGCCCAATTGGGTTTAAAGTATGTTTGATTCCATTTGGATCATGAACAGCCCCGTTTGGGTTGTTAGGCGACCCCATTTGGGTCTGCTTGACCAGTCTAAAGTATAATTGGCCCCGTTTGGGTCTATAGATCCGATATCTTCAGATATTCCCCATTTTGATACCGAAGTGTATCGATAGTTCCCGTTATCCACTGATAGAACTTAGGCAGGCTAAACTATAAGTACGATACAGATATTAAAGTATAAAGTACAAAGCAAGCATCATATAAGAGATAAGGATATTGCTTGATTACATGTCTGACATGATTTGCTTGTATTATTTCATAAGTTTAAATAAATAGAGGTTACCAAGTAACAAATGATATGTATGTTATTTATAGTTGTTTCCAAATAATTGAAATTGCTTAAATGAGTTAAATGCATGAATAATTCTCAGTCGATATACAATACAAGCATGCGAAGTTAACTGTTAAGCTTTTCAAATGCTTTTATTGTTTACTACGTGAGATTGTTAGATTTGTCAGGATTTTCTAATCCATTGATTATATGTTAAATAAATGTATATATATAAAGTGTACCGAGCGTGATTACTAATGAAGCAATGGTAATATCGAAATGCTTTAAAAGTTGAAAAAGATACAAGGTAAAGATATAATAGTTTAATAATAACAGTAAGTATTCAAACGAATGAGAATGCATCTCATACATGGAAAATATTATACATATGTATAGGGAATAGAAGTTATTTGAATACAATACCATGTTTCTAAGATAGTTAAGTATATCAAAGTGATCATTAAGATCAAATTGTGGGAACTCATAAAGTATAGATAAAGTATATATATATAAATATTTGTAAATAAGTTATAGAAATATGACTTAGTTAATAAATATTTGGCAGTTGATATTGATATATGAATAATACAGTCATCAATGTTTGACAAATAATAATTCAAAGTAATTGGTCAAGAGTAACATATAGAAATCCAGAAAGTAAGCTTGATGTATAGGATTCAAGTATTGAATAAATATTGATAAAGGTATGAAATTGATAAGCAAAGGAAATATCAATAGGTATTGTTATTGGTTATAAGAATAGCATAAGAGAATATAGCATTGGGAGATTATAGTGAATATTGTTTATAATGATTGGTTTATTTGCTTTAAGATGTGTGTATATGGGTTTTCATCTTGATGACCTTTAAAAGGGGTCGTCCATATGTTTTTGTTCCCCACTAAGCTTTATAGCTTAGCACGGGTGTTTCATCCGTGTAGGTTGCAAGTAAGGATTTTTTCCTTGGATGATATCTGCAGTAGGATGGCCAACACAAGAGAGAGATTGAAAGTATAGTCTACTGTTGAATGCATTTTGATTACAAGATTTTTATTTACTTTGACAAGGATGTGACGTACAGATGATTAATAGATGTAAATATTGTATTGTATAAAAACACTCTTAAGTATACAGTAAAGTGTTAATAGTATAGTTTATTTGTCGGATTTTATGTTTGAAGTTTGAAAAAAGAAAATATATATTTCGAACATTAAACCTGGCAAGCTTGCTTAATGATACAGGATATAGTGTTTACAACTATGTAGCCGATAAGGGTGTTACAGGAGCTGTACTAAGTAGAAGATCAATTGACAATTCAACATCTCTTACTGGAGAAAGACTAGACAAATCCTCAGGAAATACTTCTAGAAATTGATTCACAACAGGTATATCTTGAAGCTTTACTGTATCTATTTTTAAATCAAGGACTAAAGCTAGAAATGCTTCACATCCTTTTCTAAGAAAGCGTTTGGCTTGCATTGCCAATATAACATTAGTAATTGGCTTAGAACAACTACCTTCAACTATCACTTCCTTTCCTTCATCATCCATGAGAGTTGCTGTTTTCATTTCACAATTTATCACTGCATTATGTTTAGATAACTAATCCATTTCCATGATTACATCAAATTCATGAAAAGCCAACACAATTAAATCTGCTAAAAAAATTTTCCCTTGAACTACTATAGGACAATCTTTACATACTTTGTTGACAATTACACTATGTCCTAATGGACTAGTCACACAAACATCAAAATCTAACATTGTATCTTTGACATATTTTTACCCAAATTCCTGATGCAAATATAAAAATGAGTAGAGCCAGGATCAATAAGTGCATGTATGTCATAATCAAAAAGAGAAGAGATACCAGCTATAACTTTTGGAGCATTCTATTCTTCACGAGCTTTCATTGCATAAGCCCGATCAAAAACCATTTGAGCAGAAGATCGATCAATTGATTTCGACACATTCCTAGATTGAGATCTATGATGATTCGATCCACCCCTTCCTCTGCCTCCACCTCTACCAGATGGGGGTGCATTAGAAGCTCTCCCTGCTACCTTGTTGCCCAAAACATTTGTCCCATTTTAAAGGAAATTTAGCCATAGAATGATCAGTATTACCATATCTAAAGCATTCTCCAGCCAATTTTCTGCAGTTACCCCAATGGCGTCTGAACAATGAGGACATTCTGGTGCTTGATCCCCATTCTATCTTCCTGTAGCTTCTTTTTCAGACTTAGGCATTATAGTGGATTCTTGTCTTTTTTCTTTGTTAGCAGAGCTAAAAATAGACTATACAGGTTGACTCCCTTGAGCTCCTCTAAATCTCTTCCTAGTGAAAAATTCGCATCTAGCATCGCTTCTTTTTTGTTCTCTCTCTCTCTTTACTATCTCATACTTCTCAACCTTTATAGCTGCTATAACCAGTTGATTAAAGTCCACCATATGCAAGGATGTAAATTCTAATAATTTTTCTTTAATTCGATCATTCAGCCCATCTTCAAAATGTCTGTATTTAAAAACTCCTGTTAATATCTCCTTGGGAACATACTTGCACAAACGACTAAATTCTTTTTCATATTCAGCCACAAATGAAGTTATTTGTCTCAAGTTCAAAAACTGCTTTAATTTTTCCTCCTTGTATGTCTCTGTAACATATTTCTTTTTGAACTCTGCTTTAAAGAATTTACAGGTGAGTGGGTCAGGTAATTGAGGTTGTCTTAGTACCACTTCCACCAATTATATGTCATGCCTTGAAGTAAAGATACAACACAAGATACTTTATGATCAGCATGACAGTTAATTTCATCAAATATTCTCTCCAATTTTTCTAACCAGAACTCAGCTTCTTCAGATTGTTCTAAATTAGTGCCCATAAATTCCTGTGCTCCATGCTTTCTAATCTCAGATATTGGATTGTCATTTTTTTGTAGAATTTGACCATATCCTGAGAAATTTTTAACAGGATTTCCCTAGGAACAGCCGCAGAAATTTCATTCTGAGTTGATGATGAAGACATTGGATCTAATCGGTAAATTGCTTTCAGCCGATTCTTGAATAGCATATTCTAGAAAAATTCTCCATCTTTATTCTATAAGAAAAATATGAATTTCTGCATTAGGCCAACATGACACTATCTCATGTTACAGAATCTTATACTTATTTTGCCCATAAAAGACTAAACCTAGGCTCTGATACCAAATTAAAACAGTCAAAGTCTATTGCCTTTATCAAATACCACGCCGTACGTTTCAATTATATCTTATTGGGATGATAACCCAATTAACCAATATTAGTCATTAAAATGATTCACTAATTTAATCATCATTCATATCAATTAGATGCAACTCTAATTGTTTGTATTCATGTGAGCAATATAAGTATCTCTTATACCTTCACATTCATTTACTTCATATACTCAATAGCCCACGCATATTTGTATCATAATCATGCTAGGTATATCTACACTAGTTTTCATATTAATACTCACACATAGCATCATGCATTTCAATTGACATATGATCAATCTACCTCCTAAGTGCATGACAATCTTTGTGTGACTAGTGACTATAGATGAGGAAATAAAAGATAATGAAACTACCTCTATTTACATAGTTAGACTCAACGGTGCAAACTAAAGAAGGTGGACTTGATTCTTGAGCCTAAACAAAGGCCTGCTTGCCAAACAAAGGCGACCGGTTTTTTTGTTACTTATTATCTTTGCTTCAGTTAATGAGGGCTTCTTAGAGTTCTTGTTGCCAATTGATGTTGACCATCCGAAGGAACATGCAAATGCATAAAAGTTCTCTCTTGGACGCAATTAATGAAAATACGAGTGTGAATCGCTATTTGATTGGTTACTGGTGTTTGAAAATCTTTTCTTATTTTTGTCGTTAGTTAACCATTAATCAATTATGGTTTCAATACTTATTTAAGTCCCTTTTCATCTGCATTCAAAAAGTCCCTCCCACGTTGTATACATTCAATTAGTATTCCATTCACAACAACATATCTACGTTTAAGAGATCAACATCCAAAGTATGGATTTGTTCATTTTGTTCGGACTTTGGTCCTGCTAGGGCAATTAGGCTTTGGCCCACCAAAGAAATTTGGGAAATTTGGTTTCCGACTCATGAAAATCATTTTATTACTGTGAGTTTTATGAAGTCTAAATCCCATTTTTATTGAGACAACCAATTAATTACTATAAAAACTTAAATGAATATATTTAGTTTAATAGTATAATAAATATTCATGTAACTATTATAGCATGCATAGAACAACTACATCACTGTCAGTAGTCCTCTTAAAAGCATTTCAACAAAAAAAAAAAGGCATAACACAACTCAAAATTTCTTGCCACCAATGAATATGACAAAGCATATAACTTTTTTCAACTATCTTACATTACATTTTCATATTGATTCGGTTTCGATTTACGAAAAAATCAGATTTATACTCAAAACCAACCACATATCCAATTCATCTTGATCAATCTCCGCTTCATGACCTTTGAGCTTGTCGCACACTTACGCAGAGATGATGTCCTGCGACTTACTCGTTTAATGGTTACTCAAGGCATAACTTTCCCCGGTTCCAAATGATATTCATGCATTCTATTTGTAAAAATGTGAATTTGTATATTCAATGAATTTCATACTTGCTACTCTTAAACTACGCATGAATTTTAAAGAATGTAACTAAAACCAAAAAACCAAATCAAACAATAGACAATTCAGCCTATTTGGTTCAGTTTTTAATTCAATCGGTTTGATTCTAAATAAGAATAAGACGTTCATTTATTAAGCTCGGTTCTGTTTCCAAAAGCCTAATATCAAAAAAAAAAAAAAAACCGAAATTATATAAAAGTTGTCAAATTAATAAGTGAAAAGCTTGAGCCAACAACAATATCTGCATGAAGCTCACATGCTTCACCTATTACTCAACTATATGGAAAGTTCATAGCCAATATGAACAAATAACCCATCTGTTGTTCTCTGCCTCCAGAGAAGATGTACAAATACAATATATCCAGACAGAAGAATCTCCTCACGGTATCAAAAACAAGAAATCGTGGGTGATAAATTAATCTACCGCGTATCTATAATTGGAACACTAATTTATCATAAAGAAATCTCTGGTTTTCACAAATGGAATAATTGCTTACCTTAAATGGCGCAACTAACAGCACTTGGCAGACAAATAAACAGATAAATACCTTTTAACTGTCAATGAATCTTGCCTTTCAGCTCAGTTATCCCATTGTCATCCTCAAAAATCCACTTACTGGATGAATCAAACATAATTGCAAGGAAGGGAGCAACAGAAAAGGTCAGTAGGACCTTGTGTCTAGTTGAATAAGCTGACCAAACTTTCGCATTTGAATGATGTTTAGATGCACAAGAATGAATAATGATAACAAGCAGCTCCAGTTTCAGCAAAACCTTAGGGAAATACATTCCAAGGTATTGGCCAGGCGGGGGACAAAATCCCTACCTCCATTGACAAGATTCATGTTTGAGTATCATGATTCTGAAATTATATCTGCCATTGGAGATGAAGTAAAATACCAGACCATGACTTAGAGCTTCGCAAACCGAGCAACCTTAGCCAGCACCGTTCTTAAACTTCTAATACCAGCTCCAGATTGTGAGCTCATCATCATCTATAGTAAAAGAACCAAAAAGAGGTTCAGATCACACATTAAAAGATAAACAAAACAAATTGCTCAATCAACTTGTCCATACCACAGGTTGTACGATAGACTTGTTTGCCTTAAGGCTCTGCAAAACTCAACAGCATTCAGAAAAATGTTAGTCAAGGAAGTGATGCTGACAAAGTGTCATCTAATTATGCACAAAGTTCACCTCTTCAATTTGCATTGCCCGGCGTGCCACATCAATAGGAAATACCAAATCTGTCTTGGTCATCACTACTTGGTATTTAGTCCGAGATCTGTTAAAATTAATAGGGGAAATTGTAACAACTGTCTCATGCTCTGCTTTGTAGGCAACTGGAATGCACACATGCAAGCAAAATACATGACAAGACATACTGCGGCAAGGGCTTTTTCCATACCACCAGAAGCAGAACTAGAATGACAAGTAATATTATTAACTCTATTAAACTATATAATGGTTCGTATGGGGCATGACCATTTTAAGTCCTTCTGGTCTTATTGTTATAAATACTGATACTGTCTGAAACCAGAAGGTAGAAGCAGTAAAAAGAACACCACAGGTAAATCATTGCAATGTCCAACACACATGAATAAAAAAGCAGACTTGTAGAGGACAAAACAATTGCTGAAAGCTCTTATAGTGAACAAGCCTTGTGGATAGTGTTAATAACATAGGTGCATTACTTTTAATTAATGGAGTAACCAAGCACCTTGTAGATATATATGCTTCACTATGAGCATATAGTAGTAGCATACTAATTATGAGGAATGCCATATGATATAAATCAAACTATATAAAAAATGGCACTGTACAGATGTCAATTCTCACCTTTCCATTAAATCAATGAGTTCAAGATCTCTTGGTTTCATTCCCCATTTTGTGTCAATAAGAAGACACACTCGTTTAAGACCAACTCTTGTGGAAACATACTCCTTTACCTAAAAGGTTGAACATTGATCAAATTTATTTGGCATAAATAATGTTGAGATATTTGGAATTCTACCTATAGATATGCTGAATAAAGAGATAAAAAGTATCCAATAAACCAATTCATGCAACAGACAACAGAAAAAGCAATAATTTATTAAATATTGGAGTTCAAACTCAGTTTTATCCTTCTTCATCTGCTATATCAGCAACTCACTTGGATACTTCACATTTGACAGCTTGATCCATATAACAGGGAGCTGAAGCAAGAACCAACTATAGAGGGTCATTAGAATCATGCCTATATTCTATAACGGCTTTTTCAGCACAGTATTGAGTAGTAAGTGCTGGCAGTGTATTTATGCTTGTATAATTAGATAAGCAGCTCATCTGTCATTTTGCATCAGAGTCCTCCGCTTTTGCAATTTTGAGCTAAGTAGAAGGGGTTGGCTTGATTCCGTCAGCAATTATTTTGATCCTCAACGCATGCTCTAAAAGCATTAGTCATCTAAGTATTCTATGAGAAACCAAATTCTGTAAGGAATAGAGCGAGTTCTAGAAGTCCAAGGGTTTCACAGTTTAGTAGTACTTTGAGCCATATATGCTCTATTGATTAATTATCCATTGAACAATTTTTCAACGGTATAATTTGTTGGATCTAGTGATGCAATTTTTGGATGTGATGTCAAAGGAAAATTTGAGATGCCTAAGGACTTCCAAGTCATAAATTTCATGATTGTATCTTTTTCCCCATACTTCAGGTAGAACTGGTTCTGATAAACTCCATTTCAACCATAAACTTAAAATGCACCTTCTTTTCTTCCAACATAAAATGGCTGGTATCTTCTTTTTTTTTTTTTCCCATATATGCTTTATTAATTAATTATCCATTAAATAATTTTTCAAAAATATATTTTTTTTGTATCTAGTGATGCAATTTAATTGGATGTGATGCCAAAGGAAAATTTGTGATGCCTAAGGACTTCTAAGTTGTAAATTTTACAATTGCTATCTTTTTTCCCACACTTTCTGATAAACTCCATCTCAAACATAAACTTAAAATGCACATGTAACTGAAAGTTCAAATTTTCAAAATGATCCTACTCATTAAGTTTAAGCAATGTAATAACGAATATTGAAAAAGAAGATAGAAAATTGAACTTTCATATGTAGTAGTAAAAAGAGAGGAGCACTAGAGTTTGTGGGGGAAAAGAAAAAACAAAAACAAAAAAGAGTAATCACAGAAAGAAAATGAGAGAAAAATGCGGAAGTCACATGGGAATACAAGCAAGGTGGCTCACTTATTAGAACTATCAGTGAATCATCCCTTTTCAAAACATAAATCACACCAAATTATTCAAGTGATTATCACAAAGCACAAAAGACAAGCAACAATAATAATAAAAAAACATCAGTGCTTAACAAAATATTAATTGCCCATCATGAAACAGCTCAACTTTTTCCAAGAACACAAACAATGCAGAATGGCAGTAAAACTGATGACCACACACTGATGGAGATCAAGCTAATCTTTACAAAACGAGTTAAGATGTACCCATAGTTCAAATTAAACCCATTGAAACAGCAACACAAGTACATACAGAAATTATGCATACATACAAGGTCCTCCCAGGCATCTTTGACTTCTTCTTTTGCATATGCAAATCCATAACCAGGCAGATCACTAGACATAGCTTTGACGCCAGCTTGAAGAAATTAATAGTCTGCACCAGAACAATCAAGTAACCAAACAAATCCATAAGAATAACAATAATGGAACTTCACGAGAGAATGATTGCACCTGAGTGAGGCCTGGCTTGTCTGATGTCCTTGCAACACCCCATTGTCTAGTGAGTGCATTAAGCAGTGATGACTTGCCAACATTTGACCTGCCTAATGGGCAATATAATCCAGTAAACCATCTGGCAAATTTCTTATACTTTGAAAAGCATAATGATACATATATATATTCTTTTTTTTTCTTTTTCCTTCACACGCAGAGAGAGAGCCCTCAAATACCCCAATTTAACACAATACCAACTACCTATGTAGAGGCTACATCTATCTGCAGGGAGATATAAGGGAAAAAGAAAAAATCGACCTGTTAAAAAATCAATTGCAAATTTAATTTCCTAGTCCTAATCACTGCACAGTAAATAAAAATGCCAAATAGCTCTCTCCAATACAGGCTTGCATAAGGACTGGACTACATCAGTGAAAAAGAAATTACAAGTGAAAAATGCCAATGTCAAAGCATGAAAAGTATATATTTGCCACGGGACTACTGTTCTACTTATACCACAGGCATGGATATTGCTGATTTGCAGCAATTGGTACCACAGGCACGGTGGGTGTGTCTTTTGTATAAAATGCACTCTTGTAAATTATCAATTAATTCAATGGAAAAGAATTCAATTTCTGTCAAGGTAGCACAGCTTTTGTTTTTTCTTTTTTTCCCCCCTATTTATGTGCCACAATTAAGTATCCCAAATAATGCATTCCTCAGCTCTTAAGCTTCCATCCCAAGGTTGTACCATGTGGTTTTACAATAGAAACTCCAAGTAATAGTTATCAATGCTGTGGTAACCACATATTGGATCAAACTATATCATCCAGGGAAAAGAACAAACTGAAATATGGAAGACTAGAAGAAATTGCATGTGTACCAATTAAAATGAGTAAAAACCATCCTCACTGTCTCTTCAATCTTAGATACAATAAACGGTCTCCATTTGATTCAACCATTCAAATGGAAACTTCTTTATGTTTTTTCTTTTTTCCCTATTTGTGTATGCCACAATTAAATACCCCAAAACATGTAGTCCTGCACTCTTTAAGTTCCCATCCCAAGGTTGTACCATGTGGTTATTTGTAGAAATCAGTTATCAATGCTGTGGTAACCACATATCGGATCAAATTATATCACCAACTGAAAAGCACAAATTGAAATATGCAACTGTAGAAGAAATTGCATGCGTACCAATTAAAATGAGTAAACACCATACTCACTATATCTTCAATCTTTAGATACAATAAGTGGTCTCCATTTGATTCAACCAATCAAGATGGATTTAGATATCATTTTCTCAATTGAATCCAGGTAACTTAATTTTAATCCGAGAATCATGCTTAACTTGAGAGAATAAAGTGGGGCACAAGATGATGTAGGTAGATTTGGAAATATGTCCTAATTCATCCTCCAAATAATCAGAAGGATGCTAAGTTTCCCTCGGGTTGTAACCCTCCCAGTTCTAATTTCCCCACCCTGTTACATAAAGCATAATTAATCATCCACACAATTTTCTATCCTTCTGCTCTTCAGAAAAGCTAAAGAAAAATCCCATCAAAATACAAAAGACATTCTATGGCCCCAAACTCCATCCAACAAGAGATAAGTATACAGATTAAAATAGTGAATCTCTTCCCCTTGTTGATCCAATTGAATGCACAACACCTGATGAAGATGGACAATAGGGGCAAGTGATGTGATTTTCAGCTATTCAGCTGCTGACATCCCTGGTTTCTATGTCACTCCAAAGGCTCATATTTTTTTCCATTTTGGGGTGAAACCCTTTAGAGCAAAGGAATATGATCCAATACATTAACCACCCTGTTAGGATTAAATCCTTGCGGAGTAATTTAGAATATGAAAACTGGAATTAGAAGAGAAGAAAGAAGAAAGAGAAGCAGAGAATAGAATAGAAGGATAGGAAGAGAGAACGCAGAGAGAGAGAGAGAGATACATTCGAATTTGACTCTCTAATGATATTGGTCCTTCATAGCAAGGACACTTACATAAAGGGAAAGAAATAACTAACTGCTAAGGTGTGCAAGCAGCCAAACAAGCATGAGCAGCACCTTTACAAGAAAGAGAAATTCTCTACCAGCTGCCAATTACCAGCTGTAAAACCACCTTTTGGCTACTAGCGAAGTAATTAACTTACGGTGCATTCGGAGATGATTTTATTTTCGGTTTTCGGTTTTTATTCTTAAAAATAAAACCAAAATATATTCGGCATGTTTCTTTCCGTTTTGGTTTTTGCAAAAATTTAAAAAGTGATTTTCACACTAAAAATAAAAATTAAAAATCTTCAAAATGTGATTTTTAAAATTTTATTTTTATCAATAATTTAATTATTTTATCCTTATTATCACCACCGCTACTACCACATACGCCGCCGTTGCCGCCGTCACCAGCCACCAACCAACACCACCACTGCTGCCACCACTACCATCGCTACTGCCGTTGTTACCACCGTTATTGTCACTACCGCTGCCGATAACATCACCACCAAACTGTCGCCGCTACCATCACCAATAAACTATCGCTGCCACCATCACTGCTACTACAACCATGCCACTGCAATCACCTCTCTACCGCCATTGCCGCCGCCACCACCACCACACCACCGCAGCTACCACAACCATCAGACCGCCGCTGCCACTACCACAATCGCTAGCGCCTCTACCACCAATGCTATTGCCGTCATTACTACCGCCACTACCGCCGCAGCCACCACACTACTACCACCACCACCATCACTACGGCAACCACACCGCCACTGCTGCTATCACCTTTACCGCCGCTGCCACCACATAGCCACTTCTGCCATTACCACCTCCATCGTTGCCGCCACCGAAATTATTATCATAATATACATGAATAATTAAAATATATATATAAATAATTAAAAAAGTATACTACAGTTTTTAAATATATAAAACGGTTTTTTAAAAATAAATCAATAAAAACTGAAAATAGTTTTTGAATTTTAAAAGAGAAAAAACTAAAAACCTACAATTTTACCAAATGCACCCTTAACTAACTAACCAAATTACATTTTTATCCCACGCATGTACTTAACAATACTTTCCCCTTGTGCACATACTTGTCCCCTTTCTGTTAGCCCATTAGTTTGGGGATGATAGGCTAGACTAAACAAAAGTTTGGTGCCCAACAACTTCATCAACTCCTGACAGAAACCCCCTTGTAAATACCTTATCCCTATACCACACAATAGAGTTAGGCATGCCATGTCACTTGAAGACTTGGTCCAAAAAGAATTGAGCAACTACAATGCATTAAAAGAGTGTTTGAGAGCAAGAAAATGGTTCATTTTGGAAAATATATCCATAACATAGCGTCCATCCCTATTGAATTGGGAAGCCTTGCAATAAAATCCATTTAGATATCCTTCCACATTTGGGAAGGATGGGCTAGGGGTTGGGGTTGGGGTTGGGGTTGAGTAGACCTGGAGGGGCCACTAATTCTAACTTGCAGCTATTACAGACATTGCTTTGGGTCACCCATTTCACCACATCCCTTTGCATTTCAGGCCAATAAAAGTGTTGCTACAGCCTTTAGAGCACACCCTAATCCCTGAATGGGCCCCAATTGGAGAATCATCATAGACTCATAGCAGTTGGTTGTTTAAGAGAGGTAGCACTCCCAATGTACAATCTAACTTTGAACTTGACCAACCCCTTGGAGAATGGTAAGGATGATCTTAGGGTGGGATGGACAAAACAGTAATGATTGCCTGTATAGCAGAATCCCCTTCATAGGAGTTGATAACTTATGTAATCCAGTTAGGAGTGAAGGTAGACAGGGTCAAGTGTTGTAGTAAGCCATATTCATGTTGCCTTGATAGGGCATTTGCCACCCTATTTCAGTAACTTTCTTGCAAAGAACGGTATAAAATAAGCCTAATAATTTAGAGATTCCCTTCTATTGTATAGAATTATGAAACCTCTATTCTAAAAGATGTTTGATGCTTTCATAATCTGTCTTGATTATGAAGCTAAACCCCTCCAAATAGTGCCTCCCTTTAGTTATAGCAAAGATAATAGCCATTAGGTCCCTTTCATAGACTTAAAGCTACAGGTTTCTAGGGCTCAGAGCTTTAGAAATGTAGGCTAAAGGTCTGCCCTTCTGGCTAAGAACTACAGCCCAATCCGATGCTACTAGCATCACACTCCAAAACAAAATGCTCATTGAAATCAAGCAATGATAACAATGGAGCTTGAGTCATTAGCTACTTTAGGTTGTCAAAGACTGCCTGAGCAAAAGGATTCCAAGCAAACTAGTCCTTTCTAAGTAGCTCGATCGGGGCATACATAAAATACCATGGCCTACAATAAATCTCTTATAAGACCCAAAAATCCTCTTAAACCCTTGGGGTTTTTTGGAATAAGGTAATTGAGCATTGCTACAATTTTAGTTGGGTTAGTAGAGATACCAGCTGAAGAGATTATGCAAGCCAAAAAGTTAACCCTATCTTTGCTGAATCACATTTAGATTCTTTGGCAAACAATTGATGTTCCAATAGCTTATCAAAGACCAGCTGTAAGTGTTGAAGGTGGAGCTCTAGAATGGAACCGTAGATTAGAATATCATCAAAGAAAACCAAGACAAATTTCTTGAGAAATGGCCGAAAAATGACGTTCATTAGGGACTAAAAAATGGCACGAGTATTGGTTAAGCCAAAGGGCATAACCAGAAATTCATAATGCCCTGAATGAGTTTTAAAGGTTGTTTTGTAAGCATCAACTTGCCACATCCTCATTTAATGATAACCAAACCTCAAACCTATTTTGGAAAAATAAACAGCCTTATGTAACTCATCTAGAAGATCCTCTATAATTGGTGTAGAAAATATGTCCTTAATGGTTAGTTTGTTAAGCTCCCAATAGTCCAAACAGAATCTCCAAGTGCCATCATTCTTCTTGACAAGTAAAATTAGGGATGCATACGGACTAGTACCAGATTTTATGACGTGATTGTCAAGCATTTCTACCATTAGCTTTTCACTCTCAGCCTTCTGCTGATGAGAGCACCAATAGGGCCTTACATTTATTGGTTCAAAGTTTGGTTTAAGGAAATTTTGTGGTCATGAGATATAAAAGGACGTAGGTCTATAAGGACTTGGAAGACAGTTGAGTACTGCTCAAGCAACTCTTCAGGTGAAGTGGTTGGTAACTCTAGTTGTACCTCCTTGGGCATGGCAGGCCCTAAACTAATGAGGAACAGTTTGAATGTTAGGCCTTTCCAACCCTGCTGAGCTACCTTGTTAAGGGCCTTAGCTGACATCATTTTGAGGAAATTCTGCTCATCTAGTCCCTTAATCTTGAATGGCTTGCCCTTTTTCTTCATGGTCAATTCATTAGCATCAAAGTCAAAAAAGTAATTGGAGAGTGCCACCTCATCCAATCTGACCCATAACCTCCTAATTCAAAAGCCCTCATGTCAAACTTATTACGTTGCATAAACCAACTAACCCTTTTGCATTTCACTACCACTAGGGAAGATAGCGTAAAAGGTAGTTTGAGACTTTTTGCCACCTTGGAGTCCACAAAGCAATGGTTGCTTGCATTGTCAATCAAAATCATCACTACTTTGCCATTCACTTACCCTTTATCCTTAATGGTGTTGTCATCGAGTCACCCCTCAACAACATTCAAAGAGAGAGCTATATGTTCATTAGTCTCATCCAACACATGCTGATCACCCTCAATAATCTCATGCCAATCATCTTCCCCTTAATCATCCTCTTCAATAATTTGCATTGTCATTATCCCTTTAAAGCTACATAGATGTCCAAATCTATACCTCTCCACACTTGTAACGGGTTCCAGAAGTCCTGTTGTAGTCAATATTGCTGGGTTTAGGGTGAGTAAAGGCTATGGTAGCATAATGAGGTATTTGCTTTGTGGTAGTCTTTGGGGAAGTATAAGTTTGATGGTTGTTTATTGGTTTAGAAGAGGTGTTGGTAGGGAAAAATATCTATTATATGTGGGTTGAGTATTGGAATCATAGGGTTTATTAGGAAATTTGGGAGAATTTGTAGGTTTGAGAGTCTCTAGATGGAGCTCTTGCAATTTGGCCTATTCAATGGCTATATATAAATCCAGAGGCTTAAACATCTAAATGACGGATCTGATATTATCTCTGAGGGCTCCAATAAAACTGAAGACATAATAAGATTCAAGTTGATTGGGGTATTTTCTCTCCATTTTGAGCTTGAGTGTCTCAAATTTGTCCATCTATTTATCCACAGTTATAGACTATCTAAGCCTTTGAATATCCTCAACCACATTATCTTCCCCAACTTCTTTGAACCTTCTAGCAAATGGCTTCAACAAATTCCTCCCACTCTATGGTACCCCTATTCCTACTCAAGTTTTGGTACCATGCCTCTACTTTCCCTTGAAGATAGAAGCTAGCCTACTCTACTTGTCTCTCGAGCCTAACCTCATACATAGAAAAGTATTTCCTACACTTGAAAATCCAAGTTTGGACATCTTACCCTTCTAAGCTTATTAAATCCAACTTTGGCAATAACCTGCAGTAAGTTTTTCCCTGGACTAAAACCCTTATCACTAGGAGTACCCAATAGCCCTCGCTCATTCCTGAAATCTGAGGTGAGGGTGAAAGTTTCTTTACCTCTAACAGCAATGGTAAAGGGAGTGCTACTACTAGATGCTGGGTCAAACGCTCTAGGGTTTAGAGTTTGGCCAAATAGGCCGCTGATTTATGGTTTTCTAGCTTAAGCTCTTCATATTGATTATGAGCTTTCTTTTGATCAACCTTGATACTGGTTTGATCCAACATTAACTCCTGTATCGTAGATTCTGCAGACCCAAGTCTAGTCTCTAGTTTTTCTTCAAATTTGGAATACAAAGAATGCAGCTGCTCTTCAAGTTCTCCCATGGAAACCACCTATTCTTTAGACTCTTTGGTCTTCTTAGCTATTATGTTCTTAGTCATCTAACCCAAAGAAGGTCGTTACTCTAATGCCAATTTGCTAGGATTAAATTCTAACGAAGTAATTTAGAATATGAATTGGAATTAGATGAGAAGAAAGAAATAAGAAAGAAAGAAGAGAATAGAATAGAAGGACAGGGGGAGAGGGAGAGAGTGAGAGAAATAATGTGGACTTGATTATCTAATGATAGTGGTTCCCCATAGCAAGGACACTTGCATAAGGGAAATAACTAACTAACTATTGAAGTGTTCATACAGCCAAATAAGCATGCGCAGCACCTTTACAAGAAAGAGAAATTCTCTACCAGCCGCCAATTACAGCTATAGAACTACCTTTTGTGATGAAGAAAACGATATGAACCAAGAGGCCCAAACCCACAAGCCTAAGACATGGAGGGTTTATACCAGGAGATCCAAGAGGCAAGCAAGAGACCAAGAGGGAGTTAAGCTGGCACAGAGTTAGTTAGGAGGTAATTGTGCTATAAGAGGAAGAACAGGTTGTGAGAGGAGTATGTTTTGAAATTTAATTGTTAAGTCAGTATAGGGAGTGAGGTAAGAGTAGTAGTTGTGTTTGGCTGCTCTCATGTTATTGAGGCCCTTGCTACATTTCTTTTTCTTTATCTTCTTTTTTATTGGATTGTAAACAGAATATAGAATATTGTATTTGATTGTTGATATCAATACACACAGTTCTTTCACATCCATTGCCGTCTATTGTTTTGGTTTCTGTTATTCAATTTCCTATCATTGGTAGATGTGCACTCCTACTTGGGTAGATGTGCAAGAGTTGTCCAATGAAGTAACAAATGATCCTCAACTCCAAAGGATTATCAATAATCTGCAACTGGATCCTTTTTCCCACCCTGGATTTGTAGTGCGCCATGGTACTTTATTCTACAAAAATAGGTTAGTCCTCTCCTCCACTTCTTCTTGGATTCCTAGACTGTTGCATGAATTCCATACTGGTCCAATTGGGGGGCACTTGAGGTTCTACAGAACCTATAAAAGGTTGGCAACCACCTTGTATTGGTTGCGAATGACCAAGATTGTCCAGCAATTTGTCCGAGAATGTGAAGTTTGCCGGCGCTATAAAGCCTCCACTTTGATGCCAAGTGGACTACTGCAACCTCTCCCTATTCCAGACCAGATTTGGGAGGAAATCTCGATGAACTTCATTACCGGATTGCCTAGGTCGAAGGATTTTGACACCATTTGGGTGATTGTGGATCGACTATCGAAGTACGCACACTTCATCCCCCTCAAAAATCCGTTTACTACTTGGATATTGGCAGAAATTTTCCTTTAAGGAACTCATTCGACTTCATGGCCTACCCAAGTCCATCCTCAATGACAGTGACCCTCTATTTGTCAATCGCTTTTGGCGTGAGATCTTCAAGTTACAAGGCACTACTCTCAACTTTAGCTCCGCCTACCACCCTCAAAATGATGGCCAAACAAAGGTGGTGAATCGGTGTGTAGAGGCCACCTTGCGTTGCTTTGCCATTGACCAACCCAAGACTTGGCTATCCTGGCTTCCTTGGACTGAGTTTTGGTACAATACAACCTACCATATCTCCACGGACACTACTCCTTTTGAGGTAATATATGGATGCAAACCGCCTACTGTGTTTCAATTTGTTTCAGGTGAAATCCAAGTGGCAACAGTGGGCAAAGAGTTGCTGGACCGAGATAAGGCTTTGCGTCAACTGAAATCTCATCTTGCTCATGCCCAATCTAGTATGAAGAAAATCGCTGATCAACACCGCCGGCCTATTGAATTTTCAGTTGGCGAGCGGGTATATGTGAAGCTTTGCCCCCATAGGCAAGTCTCTGTTACCTCCCGGATTACACCAAAGTTAGCTCCCCATTTCTACGGGCCCTTTCCAATCATTTAACGTGTGGGATTGGTGGCCTATAAGCTGGAACTGCCCCCTGGAGCTCAGATACACCCGGTGTTTCATGTGTCGCTGCTTAAAAAATCCATTGGCTCAGCTGCTGTCTCTTCTACCTTACCAGCGGGCATGGAACCAGATGCCAGCAATGCTGTCACCTCTATGGCAGTGCTAACTAAGAGGACAATAAGTAAGTATGGTGAAGAGGTGTCCCAATGGCTGATTTAGTGGCAGGAAGGCGGTCCGGATAATGCCACATGGGAGGATGAGTTCATCATTCGCTATCAGTTTCCTCAATTCGGTCTTGAGGACAAGACTGCTTCCTCACCCGATGGCAATGATGAAGAAAACAATATGAACCAGGAGGCCCAAACCCACAAGCCCAAGACATGGAGGGTTTATACCAAGAGATCCAAGAGGCAAGCAAGAGAGCAAAAGGAAGCTGAGCTGGCACATAGTTAGTTAGGAGGGAATTGTGCTATAAGAGGAAGAACGGGTTGTGAGAGGAGTATGTTTTGAAGTTTAATTGTTAAGGCAGTATAGGGAGTGAGGGAAGATTAGTAGCTGTGTTTGGCTGTTCTCATGTTATTGAGGTCCTTGCTACATTTCTTTTTCTTTATCTTCTTCTTTATTGGATTGTAAACACAATATAGAACATTGTATTTGATTGTTGATATCAATACACACACTGTTCTTTCTCATCCATTGCCGTCTATTGTTTTGGTTTCTGTTATTCAATTTCCTATCATTTTGGCTACTAGCTAAGTAAATAACTTAACTAACCAAATTACATTTTTACCCTATGCTTGTACTTAACACACTCCTAATAAATTGGAGTCCTAATTATGATTCAAGCACGTATTGGAAAAAGGGACCAATTCATAAACTTAGGGTGCGTTCGGAGACGATTTTGTTTTTTATTTTTGATTTTTTTTCTTAAAAATAAAACAAAAAATATGTTCGGTAAATTTGTTTTTGTTTTCATTTCTACAAAAATTTAAGAAGTGATATTGACAACAAAAACAAAAATTAAAAATCTTTAAAATGTGGTTTTTATGATTTTATTTTTATCAATAATTTAATTATTTCATCCTTATTATCACTACTGCTACCATAACCACACCACCGCCACTACCACATCACCACCACCACTACTGCCGTCATCACCGTCACACCGCCGCTACCGCCACCACCACCACACCACCGCTGCTACCGCCACCACATCGTCGCCGCTGCCACCACACCGCCGCCACACCGGCACTACCACCACCACTGCCGCCGCCATTGCCATTACTACCACCACTGCAGCTATCATTTTTGCCATCACCATCACCATCACCACCACCACCACATCATCACAATCGTTGCCACCACTATTGCCGCTGCCATCTTTGCTACCACTACCACCACTACACTGCTACTAGCACCACCACTACTACCACACCGTCGCCGCCACCACCATCATTGCTACCGCCACCGCTACTGCTATCGCTATCATCGCTACTACCGCCACTACACTACCATCTCTACTATCGTCATCGTCACCACCACCAGACTATCGTTGCTGCTACCACCGTCACTACTACCACCATACTGCTACTGCCGTCGCCACTGCCGCCTCTACCTTCGCTATCACCATATTATGATTTTTTTAATGTAATATATTTTAAATTTTGAATTTTATTAAATATTTATTATTTAATATTAATAATTAGATTATATATATGTATAATATGTATTAATGGATATT
Organism: Excoecaria agallocha; assembly: GCA_037975025.1. Taxonomy (NCBI): domain Eukaryota; kingdom Viridiplantae; phylum Streptophyta; class Magnoliopsida; order Malpighiales; family Euphorbiaceae; genus Excoecaria; species Excoecaria agallocha. The sequence goes on along the minus strand of CM075806.1, from coordinate 108,549,511 downwards.
AAAATATTTTTTAAAAAATAAATAGAAAAATAATTTTTAAACAATTTTTGAAAAATAAATAACAAAAATTAAAAACAATTTATGGATTTTAAAAAATAAAAAACAAAAAATATTACCAAACACACCCTTAGTTTCTCATTTTAGATAGCCTAGAAATTGAAAATTTAATCAGGAACTTTATAATCTATAGGAGGTGTTTTGCCAATTTCATAACTAGACTCTCTCCATAAAGTTACAGCTTCTGAAGGCACAACTGGTTTGTTGCTCAAAAACATTTATTTAGGTTGAGAAACTAGAGTTCAGCATTATAATATGGCAATGGCTAACAATAGAGTGCAACCTCTGCCAAATAAATTTTAGGTTGACAAATAAGAGTATTAACCATGTGAATTGAGTTAAAGTTCCCCAGTAAATGCAGTGCATGAATTTACCTTGCAATGACAATAAATTGTAGACTTTAGAAAGGAAAGGGAGAAAGATAAAAGCAATCTAGAGAATATATAAACAAGTATGATATTAAGCACATAAAAGGTAAATGGTGCGACAGAGAAGAAATGAATTCTAATTTCCCCTGATTTGCCACGAAACAGTTAGGAAAATATATTAGCCGGCAAAGGGAAATCGGGAATTTAAATTTAATCTTAATGATCTCTCTTCTGCACTTAGTAACCAACAAGAGAAAAGAAAATAAATTGAATTTCTTTCTTTTCCTTTCCACCCAATTCCATCAAAACAAAGGATAAATGCCTACCTGCAAATGCAATTTCTGGAAGATCAGGAGATGGGAATGAAGATGAAACTTTTGCAGCAGCAAAAAATTCCAATTTATTCCTAAAAACCTGGTAAAAGTGATTAGCACCAGCTCTGGTTTTGAATTAAATGCATATAGAAAGAAGCATACATGGTACTTAAAAAAAGAAAATGGAATCAGAAGAATAAGAAAAGAAAGAAAAATGGGTACATGATATCATTTGCTCTCGTGAACGAGTTTCAGCATTGGTGAAACAAAGAGAGAGAGAATAAATAAACAAATAAATAACAAATTTATTTGTCAAAATGCATAGAATACAAACATACATTTTCTTTTATACGTTCTCTCTCAGAGCTTGTAGATAAAGGGATATTGTCTAATGGTGCCGATAGCTCAATGTTATAGCCTGCTCTTTTTAGCTCAATCAGTCTTCTACGACCTAAAAACTGAGAATAAGATTATCTAAAATCAGAACATGGGAAATGGAAAAGGTAAAATGAAAGTCAACATCTAAAAGCATGATCATACAAATTACATTTTCTTCCACGAAGGAAAGGATGGAAGGACTAGGTTTTATTGCCCGGAATAGCGCATTTTTTGATATTTCAACTTCTTTCTCAATGTCTTTTTTCTTCTCTTTTGTACTCTCTGCAAGGATTCAGAAAATTGGCAGAATAAATATAGTGGTAAGAAAAGCGGCCAAAAAGACAGGGAAACGGTTGTTGAAAACAAAAGCTCAAACTTCATGCCATAACATTATATAAAATGTAAAATAGAAGAAGATTCTTTTTTAGACAGATATCAACTTATATCAACTTAATTACAGCATTTGGTCAGTGTTACCAAACAATTTCAGAAAGGGAAACAGAAAGGTTGATATTGTGAAAACCTACGGTGATGCTCTAATGTGTAATAAGAGCACTCCAACTAAATCCCTTACTTTTGTACAAAGTGGGAGGATTACACAACTATTGAACACATTTTGACATTCATCTACTTGGGAAATTAAACATGTGGTACTATGGATGTCCATATCCAGGAAAGTGTAACAGCTCTGGAAATGAGGCCAGCCAAAAAGCACTAAAAAATAGATCTAATTTCCGATTACTGTAAAATAGGAAGTTGTAAATATCTCATTTCATTAGGACCTGGATCAAAGCTAAAAAAGGTTCTCTTTGCAGAGTAAAATTTCCACTATTTATATCCTCTAGCTTCCTATCATCAAACAAGCTGCTACGGTAACACCTTTTACATTTTCAAATTTTGAACCCTGTTATTCTACAAACTAAGAAAAAAACAGTTATTTCATTTTATATGCATGCAGAAACTACATTAAAAAAAAAGGGTCCTACAGAAAAGTTCTGGTATTTTTACATTCATTGACATTAATATCCAGTTAATGACTAATCTTCCTCTGTTCAACGTTTATTCTAATACTATGAGTACCTTGAATTTGATTTCGAGATATCCAAAATCCCAGTTACTCCAGACACAATTCGAACATTGCATCCATTTTGGGACTTTAAAGCAAAAAATGGAGCAGTCAAGGTTGGATTGAAAGAACAGTTTTACGAGGGAAATTGCTCCATAAGTTGAGTTATTTTGGGCATCTTTCTAATGCTCTGAGTAAGTTAACTACAGATAGGCACCTTCAAGTGATGTTCAACAAAGTTAAAGAACCGTTTTCTCATGTTTAATATTATTTTGTTTCTTTTTTGATTGAATCTTTAGAACGTTATTGAAACTTCAAATTATATTCAATTTCTTCACATTTGTCAGCAGAATAATGTATAGACAGGGCAAAACACATGAAATAGGAAAGGCTTGCTTACCAGTAGTAGTAACTAATCCATCATCAAGCCGTTTATTTGAGATATCATGTGGGTCTAGCCGAATTATGTTCCTCTTTTTCTTCTTCGGCTGGTCATCCGATTCAACATCTCCATCAATGAGACATTGCTTGTTCCTAAAAGTTTTCGTAGTCGACAATACAGAAAGAGGTTCGCTTTTGGTTTGTTTCTTGAATTTATGAGCCTTCTTTACCTTGCTGCTGCCCTTACCACTCTCAATTGCATCCTTAGTTTTACCAGGGACGCATATTGATCGAGGAGGCCGCCCTGTTTTGCTAATTTCCACTTTATAAGACTCATCTTTCATCTGATTTTTGCCTCTTTTGTTTGATAAACCATCACGAGGAGCAACTACTCTCTTCTTTTCCAAATCCATCTCTATAACACTCCTGCTATTCTATAATTTCTAAATGCAATTGAATTCAAACCTTTCTCGTTAATCCTTTCTTCGATTCCTTTATATTTCTAATGGAACTTATTATACATGCAGTTAACGCTGAACACTGTATCTAAAGTTGAGAAAACGTCGCTCTCTCTCACTGCCCCTTCTAGGGCTGCCGGGGTTTTGGACCGGGTTAAATTGACCCACTTACCTTTGCCGACCTATTCCTAATACAATCCACTTCCCTAATTTACAGGAAGTTTTACAAGATTACCCAAAACAATAGAAATTGTGACTAAAAATAACTCAAATTTTTTTCCTTTTTAACATTATCTTTTTTTAAATTTTTATTTTTAAAAATACCACTTTTTTAATCTAATACAAACTCTCCCTCCTCTTTCATTCTTCTTTTTTCGCACTTCTTTTTCTTTCATTCTTCTTCTTCAATCCTTTTTTTCCTGTTGTTAGACAACTTTTGAGTATTTTGAAGGTTCTTCTTTCTTAATTCTTCCTGTCTGCTCTGTAAGTTTTTTTTTTGTTGAAGATTTTGAAGGTTAATCTCCTCCTTTGCCGTTAGTTTCTCTTGATAATTAATTTTGTTTTATCTTTCTTGGACGTGGATATGTTAACATTAATCCAAATTTCACTTCTACAACTTCTTGTTTATCATTCAAATAATCCAATTACAAACCACAATTCTTGAAGGAAACAATTCTACTCTAAAATTTCTGCATATTTAATTGACTTTTTACTCATATTTTCTGAATTTTTCACATCAATTTTGGATTGTTCTTGAACGTTGGATGTTATAATTGATGGTGATTTCTTAGGCATAACCGATTGTTCAAATCAGTTTGTTGAATTGCTGTTATTTATTTCTTCTTGTATTGTTAATCTGTTAATTTGCTGATGTAAAATTTGATATTTTAATTGTTGTATACAAAGTATTTGATAAAATTTATGTGAAAATTTCATCATTGATAAAATTTCAGTGAAAATTTCATGCGATGAATTTTTCTTCTGCATTATAACAATATTTGAAGTCTTCCACATTACCATTCTCTATTTTTCCATGAGAATCTCACACACAATTGAAATTTTAGGGCTTGAACTTCAAACAATAAAGTTGTGAATGTTTTCACATAATATCTATTAATGTCCTGTAATTCAAAGTAGCCCAATTCAGCTAATTAAAAGAACCAGAACATTGCCATAATGCATTTTCACCTTCTGGAGTATGACATATGAGATTGAAGCTTCATTTCTTCCACAGGTGACCGCATTTATGATCTGATACCTAACCTGGATGTATTTAGAGGTGATCAGAGTCTCCTTAAGCGCTTTTTAGAAAGTTATAAACTACCTCTGCTGTCAACAAAGGATGATTCAGTACTAGGCCATGACAAGTTAGGACGACTCTCCTACCATGCCATGTAAGCAGATAATGTGCAGTGTTTTGTTTTGTTTTTTTAAATTTCTTGCATGCTTGAATTTCAGTCTTGTTATCAAATAATTAGCTTCCTTTGTTGATTATTAGAATTTCTTTTGTTCGAGATGTTTATGCTAATATTTATAACATGTATCATTTACTAAAGAAATGTTGTGCTTCAGAAAGTATGGGAATTGTTGTTTAAGGATATCTGGAAGCCATATCATATATCTTTTACTTAAAGTGCAATGTTAGTTTGAAAAAGAGAAGTATAATGAATTGAGAAAAGAGATATCTGTCACATGTGACTGGACTTAGATATCTTGCATCCTCAAATCTTGTGTATTTAGCGCCCGAATTTATTCCACTCCATGTTAATATAATGATTTCCTATTTTTCCTTGACTGTAAATCCACAGATATTGTGAAGCATTTGGACGGTTGCACGTTTTTAGGTGCTAATGCATGTTGCATGAAGAGAATACATTGGGGCTATTTTCAGTATTTAGAGAGAACTCAGAACGACGGAGTCATGGGAATAGGTTGAGCTAACTGTATGGGGAGGACTAAATAACTACAAGGGCTTCTCTTGCTAGGTTGTTGTTCCTCTAATTCGGGTATGACTACCGCACATTAAGTCGTGAGCTGTATAATAAGCGTTTATATTACTTGGGTGAATTACAATATGTGTACCATTCTTTGCCATCCATTGGCACCGTTAAACAACAATTGGGTACTAACTTGACAAACTATCAAATTATTGGTTCAAGGATCATTGTAATTTTTTTCCCATTTTTGAAATTAAACGGGGAATAAGTTGATCTTCTTTTACTAAATTATTTTGACAATTAAATGTCGACATGAAATGCGAAGTAAATCTCTTTTTTCCTGCTGTTTGGAGATCTTTTGAGTTTTATCCTCGTGGTGGGAGATCTTTTTATTTATCTAAACTTGAATTGATTTTTCATCATTATTTTCAAATCAGCGTCACTCTGGAAGAATGCACACGTTACAGAACCGGGATATAGAACCCATTTACACGTTGCACTTGTAAAATGAGTACCAAGCATGATCGCCAGATTAATATAGATTAAGTATATTCGTAGCCACAATATATGCCTAAAAAACTCTGAATGTAGCTTACAATTGATGATAGATATCAATAAAGAAGTATTATGTAAATTGCAAAATACCTCTCTTTTTTGACATTTTTTCCCATTTTTGCCGAGTTTTAGATAAACTTTGCTTTCACTCTACTCCCGCACTACTCCATTTCTAAAATTAAACAAATAAAATAAAAACCATGCTCTCCACCCTTTGACTTTTTACTGCGCCCAACACAACCATTATACATATGTATCATGTATGAGAGCCCTTATATATAACCGTATATAGCATAAGAAAACCAAAACGTTTCACAATTAGAAACTAACTTTCTTGTGTCTTTCATGGATACCAAGTACCATGCTATGACCATTTTTTTCTTGTTCCTCTTCCTTTTTCTCTGTTCCTTAAGCTATAGAGCAATATATAGAAATGGGAGCAAGCAAAACAATGGTATCATGCATGTTTTTTCACCTACCACATTCAATTCAGCTAATTAAAAGAACCAGAAATTCTGCCAACCCAAACTTCAAATGAACACCACCAACATTAAACCAAATTTTATCATTGTCACCATAATAAACTTCCCTTAATAATAAAGAATGAATCAACTGGGCTTGTAAAACAACCTGATTCATATCCAAAAAACTACCAAAACAACAATTTCTAAATCTCTTTAGTTGTTCTTCATTCAATTTTTGCTTAATAGAATCAACAACATCTACCTTCATGGGGACATTAATCTTTGGATGGAAATACTCATGTTGGTGAACAATATAATTCCAAACTTGAAAAAAAAATCCAATTAAAAAAACATAATTCATTATGGAAGTTAGTATACTGCATGGTATACCAAGTATACCAAAGGTATACTATGACATACTATGTATACCAAACGTTATATCATTGGTATGCTAGATATACCATGTATACCAGGTGGTATGCTAATGGTATACCATTGGTGTATACTTGATGTACCAGGTGATATACCATTGGTATACCCGATGTACCATGGTATACCGTGGTATACCATTGGTATACTAGATCTACTAGGTGGTATACCATTGGTATTTCAACTTCAATCGTGCATTACTCTAGAGAAAGATCAAAATGAGGATCTTTCGAATTTAAAATAGGAAAGCCATTTATAATATTTCAACTTCAATCGTGCATTACATTTTTACAGTTGCTAGGTTGGATGCATAATAAATTACGGCGTATAACCATCGAACCCTTCAAGGATTTCACAATAGGTATTCCAACTATCTTTATTCCTCTTATATAAAAACTACACAATCTCCTTATTTGATTACATGGATATGATAATATAAAATAGGCAAAATTGACGATAATGCAAAAAATAAAAAATAAAAAATCCTAGACACCAAAGATTGAGTCTCAAGTATATTCTTGTATGCCGCAGAAACCTCTTCACCTTAAAAGATTTACCAAGAGTAGCTGATCACTTTGTATAATATATTAGTTTTCAAGATATGTGGCTAGGCAATATTGTCCATCATCTCACGTTCTAAATTTTTGCAACATAGCTTAGTGAAGTGAAACAAAATAAATAATATAAAATAACGAGGGAAGAGGGAGGTTTCCTCAGTTTAAGAGGCACCATTATGACCTATTTCTGATTTTCCAACACCGGTAGAGAGTCATCAGGCCAAATACACTTGTTGTTACATAGCAGCTGGACCCCTGTCTGGAGTGGAATCATTTTTAAATGGGTAGATGAGAACATGTATGTATCAACCTTTTGATTCAAATAATAATCTTTGCCATGTGCAGTGCTACTAAGATATTGCATTAATCAATGATCCATCAATCATTTAACATAACATTCTCCCCGAGCTGAGGCTTGCTTAGTCAATTCATTGGCAGGCATCATCCCCTTTCTAAGTGCCAACACCTATTTAAAAAAATCCAACGAAATGCTTTTTCCTGTCTTCCTAATTCATTTAAATTCTATCTTCAGGGAACTACTACGCATGTCTTTCAGCTAAGTCACCACTTGATGACAAAGTTTCTCATGTAAAGCCAAGGTTTGGTTCCATATATGAGGAATGTGAAAGTACTTTATCTGAAGTTGAAACCAAGACAGTCTTTGGGAATTACGAAGATGAAACATCTACGATCATGTCTGAAATTTTTCATGGTTTTACTATAAAAGAGAATAATACGAAGAGTATTTTTGAGGAAGATTAAAGGACAAGCAAACTCACTTTCAATGTCTCGAAAACAGTGAGAAGGTCAACCCCAATAATTCCATCAATGCTCATCTGATACTTGATCATATTTCCACCGGGATCTTACTCGAACTGTATTGTATTTTCCATGAACCTCACTAGCATCTCTATAATCTATAAACCCAAATCCAATTCATCTAAAAAACAATCACAAACTCAATAAAAATCACAAACACACCAATGGCATTCAACAAACTAATAAATATTGAAATACTCTATTTGGTTGCTAAAGAAATAGTACAGTGACTTTGTTCATCAAATAAACCAAAATGCCACTTAAAATTACAGCATAACTTGAGAAAAAAAATCTACAAATTGTTTGCCCATACAAACATAATATAATTGGTCATAGGTATCTAAAATATCACAAGAAAAAGAAAAAGTGGGATAATAAATTTTGTGTACAAATCTAGAACTATCTCACTAACAATTAAACTAAGATTATCCGTAATAGAGTCAAATAAATTAAGCTACAATGTGCACTTGCATATAAGAACAAAAAGAATTCAACTAAAAAAGTATAATTTTTTGTTGATTTAGATAAAATTCCTCAGCAACCAAACAAAGTTCCTCGAATTCAAGCTCCACAAGAAAGTTTTCACCTCTTCAAAGCAATTAAGCCACTCCTTCCTTAACAAGCCGTAAGTAACAGGTTCTTGTTCCTCTACATCACCAATGCTCAAAGCCATCTTCAAGTCCCTCAATTCCTCAGCAGCAAATCTCACCCATCCATGCTTTATTTCTTCTCTTAGACCTCTTAACCTCTCGCTAATCCCAATGATTGCCACACCAACTCCAACAATTCCCTTTTCACCCTGGCCTCCTTCATCTTCACGCTAGCTTCCTTAACAATCTCTCTAATGAAAATCTGAAAGCAAACCAACAAGATCCGACACCTTCTCATTGATATGATTCTCTCCCAATTTACTATGCAGTGGTTTTGTGTGGGGATTAAAACAAAAAAGCGGCGATATTTTTAAAAATAAAAAATTAAAAAAAAGTAATTTTAAATTTTTTAATTGAACGGCTGTATTTTTGAAAAAATATGGATAAAAACTGGTATTTGACGTAAATTCCTCTAATTTATAGCCACAAATGCCCTCAAAAGAAAATATATTTTATCATTGCACATGAGCTTAATAACTTATTTAAATACTACTTTTAAAAATTTATATTTCCTAATTGTCATTTCCAAAAATTTTCTCTTTTAAAAATACTCCAATTTCAAATTTTATAATCCAACCGTCATTAAAAAATTTTTCCTGTCAATTTCTCTTTAAATTTTTTAATTTTGATCATTTTATATTGTTTCTTACAATTGTTAACCGTGAATCGCAAATGCAAATATTGCAAATTTGATACTTTTTATGGTGATTTTCTATACAAAAAGAAAGTTTTATTTTCTTTCTATAATTTCAAATCTTTGAATTTCCAATATTTCTAAAGTTAGATATCGTATAATTTTTGAGATTACAGATGTTATAACTTATGAGATTTCTACAATTTGAGATTTTATAAATTCTTATATTTCTGCAATTTTACTTTTATCTCTTTCTTTTTAAAAAAGATTGTAATTATGTAGTATATTCAATTTTTCTAAAAAAAATTGTAAATTATTTGAGCAAACTTAATGAACTCTATTCAATTTTATTAGAATATGTTATATTATATTTGTTGAAATTAAATAGAATGTATTATATTTATTGAATACACTATATTCTATTTAATGAATACAATATATTCTACCTATTCTATACACCTTATACACTTTGTTTAATCGTATTTTGAATCATTTATTATTCACATGCTAATTATAGAGAATACACCAATATTAATTGAACATCAAGGAAAGTGGAATGTAAATCAAGAGTTTGAAAATATTGAAGTAAAAGGAATCTTAATCCCATTAACATGCACGTTTTAGCAACTGTAGGAAATAATATAAAAAAAGATAAAGATTAATTTATAAGAGAGCTTGTTTGACCTGAAGTAAAGGTGAAAACTAGATATCCACCACTTAAAGTTGATGAAGACATGTCCCTCCTATTTTATATTGAACTGAAGAAGAAAAAAATAGATTTTACAACATATATAGAGTTCTTAGCAATATTGAATTAGGTATAATGAAAACTTACGTTTTTAGTTTTTAAATTTTATGTAATATGGATATTGTATATTCAGTTTTCAGAATATAGTGTACTCCATTTTCAAAATAAGGTATATTCTATTTTCAGAATACATTGTATTATATTTTTAGAATACAATGTATTTTATTTTCAAAATATAGTGTATTTAGTTTCAGAATACACTTTATTTTATTTTCTAAATATATTGTATTTTATTTTTCAGAATGCAGTAAATTTATTTTTTGAATACACTATATTTCATTTTCAGAATATAGTGTATTATGCTATCAAAATAAAGTATATTATATTTTCAGAATATGGTGTATTCGATTTTAGAATACACTGTATTCTATTTTTCGAATACAATATATTCTATTTTTCAGAATATGGTGTATTTCATTTTTCAGAAAATAGTGTATTTTATTTTCAAAATACGGTGCATTCAGTTTCATAATATGTTATATTCCATTTTCAGAATACAATGTGTTCCATTTTTAGAATACAGTATAGTCTATTTTCTTAATACATTATATTCTATTTTCTTAATACATTGTATTATATTGTCAAATTAAAATGTATTTTATGTTTAGAATACAGTGTATTATATTTTTATAATACAATGTATTCTATTTTTAGAATACAGTATATTCTATTTTCAAAATACAATGTATTGAGTTTTATAATACGTTGTATTCTATTTTCTGAATACACTATATTATATTTGTTAGAATACAATGTATTTCATTTTCATAATGCAGTGTATTTTATTTTTTGAATACATTGCATTCTATTTTCAAAATATAGTGTATTCTATTATAAAAATACGATGTATTCTTTTTTTTTTTTCAGAATGCAATGTATTCTATTTTATGGTAAACTGTATTATATTTTCTAAATACAATCTATTCTATTTTCATAATACAATGTATCTATTTTCATAATACAATGTATTCTATTTTCATGGTAAACTGTGTTATATTTTCTAAATACATTGTATTCTATTTTCTGAATACAATTTATTCCATTTTCATAATACGATGTATTTTACTATCTAAATATAGAATATTCGATTTTCATAATACAGTTTATTCAATTTTATAATTATATTGGTAAAATTTCTCTAACTTTAAGTATTCTGATTTGTATTTAGGCAATTGTGTGACATTCTATGTTCACTCATAATTCCATACGCTGTGAAATATCATTGGTGACATCTCATGGTTACTCATTTTTATTATCCTTTTTATGTTGTTAGATAATGGCTTAATTCAACATTTGGTTTCTAAAGTTATTTTAACGTTTACTATTCATTTGGTAAAATTTTTTTATAGCATGAAGGCTTGTAAACCATGTTACCCAAACCTGTAAATTTGCAAAACACCACTCCCAAAAGGCAACTTCCACCTCTAATACTCCAATAACAATCGTAGCACTTCTAATGTCATCCATAAAACATCATCACAACACAATCATAAAATCATAATCCATGTACGTATCATAACATATGTCCATTATACAACATAATATATTACATGGCAGCTACTAAAAGCCTAGTATACAATACGACCACACTCCACATTAACAAAAGGGTTATACATACATATCACTTTACTTCTTCTTTGTTGAGTTTTCATTTACTTGTCCCTACAAGTAGTTAAACAAACCACCCACTAAGCAACATTGTTGCCTAACGGTGGATACAACTACACTAAATTTTATCTAATAAACCATAATAAGTAAAATTACCATTTTACCACTATTCATTATTTATTTCTAGTAAATCTAAAATTTATTCTCTTATAACCTTAATTTACAATTTAATCCTTCCTTCACTTGTTGTTCTCATTTAGTCTCACATAATTCTTCCTTAAGTGGAAAATTACCTTTAGATCCGTAAACTTTCCTTTCATCATATTTTACTTTATTTAATCTTAATTTTGATCCTTTTTGCTTCTTTTGACTTTTATTCTTTTACATTTTGGTCCCTATACTTCCTCATGAAGTGATAAATTATAGTTTGATCCCTGAAATTTTTCACTAATTATGATTTTGCCATTCTTTACTTATTTTACTAGTTTAACCACTTTAATCACATTTTTAATGTAAATTTACAATTTTGCCCCCAACTTATCATGTAATTATATTTTGATCCTTTTCTCAACTATTAATCATATTTTTCACTTTATTTGTTAATTAATTACATGTATGATATCTTTTATGTAAAATTTACCATTTAATTTTTATTTTTTACATATTTATAATTTTACTCCTATTAGTGATTAGTGAAAATTCTCAAACCGGATATGCAGACTAAGGAATCCAATAATAAAAAGGATTGGAGGGACCACTTAACATGATCTTACACTCTAGTTTGTGTGTGTATATGCTGAGTGTGTGAGGTCACTACTTAAGCATAGCCATCCTAGTGGAAAATTTGATCTCATGGTGCTACCACGGTATATGGGTCCCTTTGGCTAGCCATTATATCTTATGATCTTGGATTACCCACTTTACACTAAGGGCAATTATTTGGTTCATATTATATTATATTTTCACATAGTTTTTCATGTGATTCATATTATGTCATATGCCATGCTTTCTCAATTCTCATTTAATCACCAGTATCACATATTAATTCATAACATGCATGGTAAATATCATTTAAACTTGATGAAAACATTGCATTCTCTTAAGGTATACCATTCGACATCATCATGAATTCATGCATACAATGTGTTTTTTCATTCTTTCTCATGTCATATACATTCCTAAGATCATTTTATGTATTTGTATGTTGACATACATCCATTTTACATTAGTAGCTCTTAGTTACATATACATACAACATTATGTTCACATACCAAACATAATCCACACGTTATTTTAAGTTATAATCAACCATGCTAGATTTATTCATCATTGTATTAAGCATTTCATGCTTAATATACCAAGAATCATCAATTTATAATGTTATACAACATAGATACCATTTGGCCAAGGTAGGTTGTCCCATTCTATGGTTGATTTCTTCTTCAATTCTTACTTATTTCATGTTAGTACATCTATTTACCATGTTATCTCAAATTATTTCATATTTTCACTTAAGTTAATATAGTTATATAGTATGAATTTAAGGTAAAATTCAAAGAAATAGATGAAATTATGTGTAGTTTTGTTTTCACTAACTTCAAAGTAATTTGAAATCACTTATTTCTCCTTTAACTTACCTTTCTTCTCCTTGCTCTTTTCTTTTTCTTGAAAATCCTCTTTAGGCAGAATTTTAGGAGGAGTAATTCATGAGTTTATGCTATGTATTTTAACATGTAAATGCTACTAAATAATCATACTAAAGATGCTCTACAGAATTATATCTAAATCTCCAATTAAATCTAACAAAAACTCAATCTTTTACCTAATTAGGGAAAGTTTCTCTCACTAAGAATTTCTAACTTCCAAGCTTCCTTTTACTCCAATTTGATATCTATGATGAAAAGGATATTTTCTAGTGTATGTGGGTGAAATTAGGGCTTGAGATTTGGTGGGAATTAAAAAAATGAAGAGAAAATGGTGGAAAACCTAATGAGAGACTAGGTTCGAATTTGAAAAGAAAAGGGAGGAAGAATTGCAAATTTTTAGAGAGATTTAGAGATATTTCTCCACTTTTCTAGTTTCTCCTTTAGCGAGTAAAATGGAAGGCCAATATGTGTTCATTTACTATTTAATCAAATGGCTTATTTTAAGTCATATGTCATCCTCTCCTTAATCACTATCCATTTTAAGTCACACCCTTTGGGAGTGAGTGGTAAGTCACTCCTATAAGTCATGGTCATGAGTCAATACCATTTAACCCAAATAATCAAATAACCTTCATTTTTATCATTTTTATGAACAAATGTTTCAATATTCAGAATGCTCTAAAATTTTACCCTATGTGCAATAACACATGCAAAAACATGTGCTTAAAATTTTTGAGCAATCTGACATCGTTTTGGAGGCAAAATCAGTCTGTTTGAAATCTAAAATTCCAAAACTATCAAAAAATTTATTTTTCACTTCCAGTAGGTCTTTTATACTACTTTTAATAGATCTATGTGATTGGAATATTTTTTAAAGGTCTGTGAAATATTTTAGAGTTCGATCAAACTTATAATCAACCATATCCCAATATGAAAGAAATTCTTCGTTGTCTATTTTGGAAACCTATTTAAGCTTAAATTCTCCTCAAATTGTACCACTGCGCTCCATTTAGCACCTATTATCTCATTTAGTGGTTAAGTACAACTTTTTGCTAGGTCATTCATCCTAGTACTACTCTGATCAAAGCACATTTAACACTTAAACACTTGCAAATTTTACTATATTATACTACTGTAATCACACTAAAAACTATCCCAAGATTACTGTTCATACTCTAGAATATACTATGCATGTTAGATGAAATTATAGGGTGTTACAAATTGCTCAAAAACATTGATGATTGAAATAAAAGTAATTCAAAATAAAGATAGAGAATCCTATGCTTTAATTGATCACACAATGGAAAGTGAAATATAAGTACTTCAAAATGAAGATGGAGAACCTTGTACTTTAATTTATCAGCATCTACAATTTGATGCTAATAATACAAACATGATTGAATATTTGGATTAGTTAAGAACAAAACATAACTCTTCAAATATAATGTAATGAAAGAAGAAGTGATGAAATGCAATAGGATATTACAATTGAAGAGATTTACAAAGACAAAAAAAAACTCTTAGAAAATTGATGAGTTTTTTTTTTTTGCAATCAAAAGTGACTTTCAATTTAAAGTGCAAAAATCATGTTCTAAAAGATACTTCATTGGCTATATAGATGATAGTTGTTGTTGGCAATTAAAGGCATCAAAGCAAGGAGATAAAAATATGTTTAAAATGAGAAAGTTTATATCTGATCATACCTGCAATCTAGATATGAGATTAAATAGCAAGAGACAAGTTACATCAACCTTAATTAGTGATATTGTCTAGAAAAAATATATGAATATCGAGACCATATATACTACAACAGATATAATACGAGACATGAAAAATGATTATGGAATCAAAATAAATTATATAGGGGCTTGGAGATCAAAGGAAAATGCTTTGGAAAACATTAGAGGTAAACCATCAGATTTATATGCACTTTAGCCTAGATACTTATACTTATTGAAAACTACAAATGAGGGTTCTATTATAGAACTACAAACTAAAGAAAATAAATAATTTCTCTATGTTTTCATGGCTCTTCTGCATCTATAAAAAGGTTAGGGATGTTATAGGTTATTGATGGTACTTTTTTGAAATCAACATATAGGGGCACGATGATCATAACATGAACACTAACTGCAGCTGGTAAAATCTTTCCATTATCATTCTTTATTAATGATCCCAAAAATTATACATCTTGGGAATGGCTTTTCGTAAAATTTAGACAAACATATAGAGTAAGACCTAGGATGTATATTATATCAGATAAGCATAAAAGTATTAAAAATGCTATGAAAAAATATATCCGAAAGTTAGGCATTGCATTTGTGTCTACCATCTGTTGAAAAGCCTGAGGTCAAAATTCAAGAAAAATCCACAAAAATTTAAGGAACTTTTATTTGAAGCAGCTTTATCATACACAAAATATTTCGAATATAATATGACTAAGCTGGACAAGGTTGATCCATGTATTAAACTATGTATACAAAAAGTTACATATGAAAAATAATCAAGATTGTACTGTGTGTGGAATAGATTTTCAACCATGACATAAGATATAACTGAGTCTATGAATGCAATAAGAAAAGCAACTAGAGATTTACCAATTGTAGCATTACTAGAGTACTTATGTGCTTCAACTAAAGAATGAAGTTGTATAAATAGAGACTTATCATTAGCAACCTTCACACACCTACTTAAAGATAATGAAGATATGTGGCACCATAGATTCGTACATGATGAACTACTGTTGGTGGCATTGCATGGTTATTTATATTCATTTCCTTAATGATGATGTCTTATTACTTAACTCAACATTCAATTCCCAATTTCACTTTAGCATCAAAATTTTACTATTTATTTGGTAAAAACTTCGGCAACATAATAGCTATAAAGTCATGCTATCTAAGCTTGCAAATTGTCAAAATAACACTCCTAATAGATAACCTCTGGCACCAATTACTCCAACAATAAGACAACATATAACCATATTCCAAAAGTCTGCACTACCTCATGTAACTATGTATTCACCATGCTTAATATCTATTACATATTACATAACAAGTCCTGAAAGTATTAATACATAATACACAAGTTTGTATATCCCAAAAAGAAATCACATGTACATGTCATTTGCTTCTCCTTCACTCGATCTTTAATTACCTATCCCCATGCATAGTCAACTACGCGCTAAGCAACGATGTTTCCTAGTGGTGGATATACTACACAAAATTTCATTTACAAACTATAATATATGAAATTACCATTTTACCCTTTTAGTTATTTATTATCATTTGACTTAGAATTTTTTCTCTCAATATATTCTCCTATTTTCCTCACATATTTCTTACTTAAGTGAAAAATTATAATTTGATCCTTAAACTTTTTTTTACATATAATACATTATTTTTCACTAATTTTGGTTCTTTTTGCTTCCTTTGGCCTTTATTCCACTTTAAGCCTAAAATTTTCATCTTAGTCCTTATACTTACTCATTAAGTGGTACATTACATTTTGATCTTTAAAACTTTTTTATAATTATGATTTCACCCCTTTTTTGCTTTATTGACTACCTTGAACTCTTTAACCACATTCTCAATACAAATGTATTATTTTACCCTCATTTCTAGCATAATTATATTTTTACCCCTTTTGACAAATTAATTACATTTTTCACTTTATTTACTATTTAACCACATATATGGCATATTTTATGCATAATTTACCATTTAGTCCTTTTTTTCATAATTACATTTTTGTCCCTAGTAGTGCCCAGTGGAAACCCTCGAATCGGATATGCAGGATGAGGACTTCAATGATGCTAAATGAGCTAGAGTGACGACTTGACATGATCAACTACTCTAAAATGAATTGAGGTGACCAGTTGATGTGAAAAACACCTCAACTATGGATATAATATGTGCCAGTCAACTGTCAGTCAATCTAATGGTGCTACCGCGGTATGTGTCTCTATGGCTATCCATTATATCCTAAAATTCTGGATTCACTACTATACACTAAGGGCAATTATTTAACTATCTTATGTCACATCATCTCATGAATTTTTCTTAGGGTTCAAATTATGCAATACTTTCCATTTGTCTATAACATATACATTTATGCCTAATATATATTTTTGCTGTGAAATTTTTTTCTTTTTAATTTCTTTACTATATCCAGCAAAGAAACACCCAATGATCATAGGAAACCAAAAGACAATACTTAAAAATTTTTTATGCCTAACATAATCAAGTCACAAATACACTTACACATCACTCATTTACATTAAGAATAATTGAAAAAAGATAAAAAGCTGAAGAAAAATTACAGGAAAAAATGACCTTGATACAGAAATGTGGGTTTCAAAAAATGCAATGAAAACTCAAAAAAGAATACCTTGAGAAGCATATCAATTTGTTGATCATTTTGGTGCAACCAGGAGATAAAACTATTAATAACTGAGGAAGAAATCACAAAAAATAAGAGGAAAATGAAAGAAACGAAAAGGAAAAAGTGCAAAGAAGGAAGAAGATGAAAAGATTCAGCTTTTTAAAATCAATGTGATAGATGGGCTACCAGTGGCTCGTAGTTACCAATAAGAGCACAGGCATTTCGTCACTTCAAATTTTGAATATTCAACATTTTCATCCCAAAACATAACAAATGCATTTTTCACAGATTCAATCTACATTTCTACTTCTACAAAATTATTTCCAAGCCTCAAATTGTTAGATGTTAGCCAATTAATTACTACTACTACTTCTACTAGTACTACTACTACTACTACTACTACTACTACTACTACTATTATTTATTTTTAAATTTATTTTTTTATCTTTTTATACTCCTAAAGTTTCCATACTTCTTGAATACTAGAGCCTAATGTCATTGAATGCTCAAGCCTGATCCTAATGCAATCTTGGATTTTCCTTTCTTTGCAAGAAACACAAAACCAAAATGCAAAAATATAGATATAAAATTCATTAACTATGTAAAATGCAGAAACCTATTCATCCAAGTGAGTTAAGGGTGAGGGATAGGGTGGTCATGACTCACTCGAGTAGCCACACCTATCCCTTATGGTGGTTGTAGACATTGGATCCTGAGGTGGCTTTTGATTAGGGTTACCTAATGAGAAAAATATTTCTCATAAATAAACAATGAACGAAAGTGCTAGGCTTTCTTCTGAATTTTATGTTTTTAAAATGCTTTTTTATGCTCTTTAGGGTTTTAAATGTTTAAAAATCTCTTTTGGGCTTTTTTTCCACTTTTTACTATACTAGTGAGGTTAAAATGGACTTCAAGGTTAAAAAAGTCAAAGGACATAAGTCACACCCTTGACTTAATTCTAAAACCCATTTGCGTGAAAAAAATATGGGAAAAAAGATTAGAGATATTATTTTATCCTCATCTAAAATGAATGATGAATTGAAGGGGATATTTAATCAAAGATGATAGATTTTAAAGAGGGGCTCTCTCTGCTCTCTCTCTTTCTCTCTTTCTCCCTCTCTTACATTTCCTCTAACACATACACACGCACACAAAAAATGTATTTTGAAACCAAAGAATAGAGAGCATAAAAAATAGGGAAAGGAGGCCAAAAGCACCCGAACCTTGTTCTTTGATGGAACCAACATTGAAGGTAATATTCAGAGCCCTTGAAAACCATTTAATCAAGTGTTAGAATTTCATTTATAGTAAATTCCTATTTTTGCCATTTTTATTGCTTGAATTTGTACTTATTTGATTTCTTTAGTTTAAGCTTATTTAGAAGTTGTTAATTGAGTTTTAAGCTTGTTTCATTCATTAATTCATAAAAACCAATTAAAACCATGCTAAAATTGAGATTTAATGCATATTTAAATTTATTATTTATCATATTCTTCTTTGATTTCATGATTTTAAATTTCATTTTTATTGCTTTAATGTTTGTTTTCTTTATGAAAATAATGTTTTTCATGCATAAAATTGAGTTTTTTTTTGCCTTTTTATGCATTAAAATGGCTAAAATTGCAATTAGGTGAATTTCTATAATTTTTGGCATGATCAAATGCTAGGAGTCGAGTTCTGGGCTGATTCACGGCCTTGAGAACATGAGTTACAAGTCGACTCACTCCATTAGTCTGTGACTTGGTAAGCCATTTTCTCCCTATCTATCACGCACAAGCTGCGGCTCATGCCACTCTCCGTATACGCTGCAATGACTTCCTCTCGCCTTCCACTCACGCCTTCACCTACATACCCCTTTTGTTTTTTTATTATTTTAAATTCACTATTCATTAGCCCAAAGTTTAAATTCACTATTCATTAGCCCAAAGTTACTTTTTTTAACACTTTAATTGCCATTGTTTTCTTTCACCTTTTCTCCACTGCATCACAATTTTCAGCTTATTTCTTTAATTTGCATTATATTGGTTTAGTATTTCAACTTATAATGTATTTGTGAGTTATTTAATGTTAACTTATATATATATATATATATGTTAATTAATTGATTTAGCTTATTATTTGTTTATTTTTTTTATTTACTCTCAATTTATAATATGTTTTAAATATTACTTATTTTGTTAATATTATAGTTTATATTGTTATTCATTATTGTTACTATATAATATTGTTTATAATACTTTGAATTTAATATGGTTATAAATATTACATTTTTATATAATATAATTTAATTTATTAATATTATATTATTAATATTGTTTTATTTTTTTATGTTATTTCTTATTGCCAAATTAGCCTAGTTAATTATTACTTGTTATTTATGTGTTTAAATCTTTTATTTATTCATTTTACATTATATTATTTTACTTTCAATTTATGTAATATTGTTTATCATCCTTTATTTGCTATTATTTTATTTGTGTTTATTTATCTGGCATTATAAATTAATATTTGTGACTTTTTTGTTTTCTTGTTCATATATTTATATAAATATTTAATTCCCTTTAATTAAATTGTTTTTATTATTGTTAATTTTTTTACTTAACTTTATTCTAATTTATTTTGTGTAATGTGATATATTTTATAATTTCAACTTATTTCCTATTTACATATTTATATATTTATCTCTTCTTTTATTTATTTACTTAAGTATTATTATTAGCACTACTAAGTTGTTTATCTAATATATTATTATAATGTTAATATTATTTTCATTCATTTTATTTATTAATTTAACTTATTATATATTTACTTAATTATTGTATTTATCTATTGCTTTAGCATGCGCATGTCAAATACATGATGCATGAATTTTCAAAATGCATCATGCATTTTATTTATTTATTTTATTTTATCTTATTTACTATTTTCTAGTAGTTTTCTTATTTATGTGTTATTTAATTTTAGAAAAATATTGATTATTCATTACTTATTTAATTTAATTCATAGATCATTTTGTTAATTAATATTACTTTTCTGCCCATTTTATTGTATGCTAACGCTTCTACACTTCAAATTGGGTTAGAGAACTGGATGATGTGGTAGAGCAATTAGCCTAGGATTTATTTTCCTATTCATCAAATTATTGGTCCACTCTATTATTTTTTGTGCTTTTTATATAATCAATTGTTATAGTTTAGTGATAAATGATTTTTCCACAGTAATTAGGAAATTCAATTAAATATTTTATACTTAATCAATTGGATTTTTTCATATAAAAAAGACCAATTTCAACCTTTTTATCCCAAAAAACCACACAAAAAAGTTTTATAAATGAGTAAAAGGGAACCAATTTTCCCAATTCAATGAATGACCTTATTTATATATGTCATTTTACTTTTCTAGCAATTTATGCATGTCATTTTACTTTTCATAACAAATATTTACACGCAAAGTCACTTAAAAGTTTTATACAAGTATGAATGATAACTTTGAATAGGATTTTTCTATAATAAAAAGGGGATCAATGTCCCATCTTTTCACCCATAAAGTAATAATTAAAATAAGATTATTTTTCCTTATCATGCAAGATTTTTTATCTAAAATTAATCAACATCATTCTTTTTTTTAAAGGCCGCGAGCGATCAAATATCCCATTTTCATAAAAAATGCACCCTAAACTCGGCATTTTGTAAATATATATGCGAGAACCAATGTACTCATTTGAATAAACTTAATAAATTTCTCGATTTATGCATGATTCTTTTAGCGATAGATATTTATATTTTTATTATTATTTTTGATGATGTAATATATATGATTACATGAACAACTTTACAACTTTATGATACGTTTGAATGTGCCTTTCAATTCTTTGCCATGAAAACGCGTGAGAAGATAGTTAAAATAATTAATTATAAATACGTGTTTATAAATGCATTGACTAAGTTATAAATAAGAGTGAGTTCCCAAACAATCTCTAGTTTTGGCCTCATAAAGTTAGAACTTACTTTTTTAATATTTTATTGGGTGGTAACTCCGTGATACCTGTCTTGTGGTGCCCAGCAGATGCCCTCATAGGTTGATTGTCAACAATAGATGGGAATAAAATCAGTCTATTGGAAAGTGATCAGCTTCACAAGTTAAATGAACCTAGTTCAATATCGAGTTATAAAAGTGTGCTTTTAAGAGCAAACATGATGCTTTTAGGGGTTCGGTGTGTATCACGGTGGTGACTCCATTAGAGACAACAAGATTTTGCTCCAAACATAACTTGATCAATTTAATATAAACAAGTATTTATAATTAATTATTTTATCTCTCTTCAAAAAATAAGATGCATTAAACATGTTATAGCTATAGTATTAGGTTAGGCATCCTTATTTAACCAATGATGCATTTCCAAAGCACAACCCTATATTTATTCAATATAGGAAAGTGTTGGGGGATAATCACCAGCCCAAGCCTTAAACCAATTGGTATATCAAATGATGAGCTAAACTCGTTGGTAGGGATCATACTTGGATAGCCCTAAAGTTGTATCATTGGACTAATACCCCACATAATGACAATAAACACTTTCCCTAGGTAGTATGAACCATAATACCTTGCTTGTTATATGGATCCTTATGTATTGAAAAAAATTTAAATAAATTGGCTGGGTATTAATCAAAGGCTATCATACCTTAGTGAGCCCATCATAGTTTATTTAAATTGCTAAAATACATAATGGCTAAAGTCTATTTGCATGCGTTTTAATTAAAGAAACATTATGCTATCTATAACATACATTAGAGCTATGCTCTCATTTCTGGGTTCGCTCTTGAAGCTTATTTTTAGGGTTTGAGATTGGGAGAGGCTCACTTTAACTCATAATTTGGCTTCTTCACGATAAAAAAAGGATTAGACCTAAATTATTATTGGTATTCAACCAATGAAAGTATCTACTAATGGGCCCAAAAGAGGTAGGTGTCATTAAGTCACCATCGAACATAATATTGACAAATAATTCTTGACTTTTTGATACCCAAAAAAAGATTAGTGTTTAGGGCATCACTCTTATTAGGCATCTTGGTTAGGTGTTATTTTATAATTGAGTTTTTAAGTTTAATTCATTCTCTTCTCTCACACAATACAAAGTAATAAAGTTAGATAAACATCCCAAGCAATCAATAAAGTGGTAAATAATGAATAAATAAATTCTAACTACTTAAACTTATTATAGAAGTAAATCATCCAATAATAAAAATAAAATAATTTATATACATAAATTAGGGTATTTGTTTGAGTTTGGTAACATTAATTCATTCATGCATATTTTAAAAAAATGTTATTTTTATTATTTTGTTTAGTTTTGGATGGAAAATTGGATGTTGGTCCAAGTTTTGAAGAAAAACCCAAGTTATTTAAAAACTATCATTTTGAGTACATTTTCCTTTAATGTGCACAAAAGCCCTTTTTTACTAACTATTACATCTTTGAAATAAATTACACCAAAAAATGCCAAAGTAAATAAATAAATAGAAAATAATAAATAAATAAATAAATGGAATGATTAAATGAATAACCGAATGTAGGTGATGGTCAATAGCCAAGTGGGGCATGAATATCGATGCAAAAATGCCTCGTGAGATCTCCCAAAACATGTAAAGTCATATATTCACAAAAAATAAAAAAAGACAAATATATTAACCTTATGCAAGTAAAAAATAGAAATATAGCAAAAAGAACCATTTATTTATGCATTATAGAATAGAAATATGCAATATATTAAATATCACACAAAATGACGAATAAATATTTTAGGAATCAAATAAATTATACAATTACTATATAATATATGAAATATACATAAAAGCAATTAAAAAAATAGCCACTGATGCCTCTAAAAAAGTGACAGATGCTTACAACTGGATGAAAGACAAGATGAGAAAAAATCCCGAGATGTCCCATTAGTTGCATTGATAGACAAGCATCCGTCGAGGCTTCTTTTCATCCATCACTTTTAGGATAAAAACATAATGCAAAAATAAATACCAAAATCAAGTGAGATCATTTCTAACCCTAAATACTCAATTGTTATGATGTAAAACTTGTTATGACCTTAAATCATGTCTTAAACATAATAAAACTCGGTAAGTTGTATTAATACATGATTTAAGTTGTATTAATACAAAAAACTTGAAATTATACAATAATAGAGGAATTTTATTTAATCATGCCTTTAATATGCATATTAATCCAAATTTGCATCTCGTCACACTTTATGTATACAAGTCAATCAAACACAAAATTTAAACATAATTATTTCAACAAACATTAACATGATTAGGCATGGCACTTCTTAGAGAGGAAAAATAAAAAGAAAGCCTAGAATATTACCCTTAGAAGATATTCTGACTCTAAATTCCTTAAAATTTAGATCTCTGCTCCGATTGGGTTCTTTGTTTTTTAAAAAATTGAATGATTCTTTATTTATGTGTGTTTGGATTAGAGATTATTAGAGCAAAACCGTCTTAAAAAAGATAAAGAAATTGATTTTTTTCTTCCCTAAGATTGCCTATGTATCGGGTGTGGTTCCCCCTTTTGACAACCCTAAAAATCTTACTTTTATACTTAGGATAGAGTTGGATTTGAATCCTAACTCTATCTTTCCAAATCTGGATATATTCTCCCCTAAAATCTAGATTGAAAATCCTTTAAAAACTTATCTTCCTATTTGAAATTTTAAGAAACTTAAGAAATCAGGGTTTTAACCACATATGGCCATCCCTCATGACAGGTAACTATCCCTCAAGTGAAATCCCTAAAATTTACAAAAATAGCCTTGATCTGACCTGGCCAAGAGATATAAAGCCAAAAACATTTGTTCTTAATGTGATATAGAACCATCTATCACCATTGGAGGCCAAATTAAGGTTTTTCACACCCTTTTTGTTAAAACACTTGAAAAATCATAAAATTTTTGAGAAAAAAGTGAGAAATTCACATCAAAGCTTCGAGCTCCGTACCTATTTTTAGAAATATACTATTTTTTCATCATTAGTTAACCTTAATCTAAGCTACCTCAGGTTATGTTGTGTATAGCTACCTGTAATTTTAGGGAGCTGCTGCACTCGTGCCAAAGTGAGCAAAAATTTAGAGTAAAAGGGAAAAAGATGTGTACTTAAGGTGGCGAATCTCTTAGTTAATTAAACACATACATTGTGAGGTAGTGAGTCTCTTGGTTAATTAAACACATACCTTATCAGATAGTGATTTTCTTGCTTATCTAAACCATATACCTTCTGAGGCAATAAGTCTTTTGGTTGTTTAAAACATATACCTTTTGAGGTAGTAAGTCTCTTGGTTAGGTAATTATCATCAACTTGTCGATGCATTAACCCTAATTTGAGTAGTTAACATCAATTTATCGATAAGTTAAACCTAGATTGACTGCCTGATTAGTGTCTAGGGCATACAAAATAGAGATGAGTTGATTTAATATTATTCCTATATAGGGCATGAAGAATTAGGTTGTTTGGATATGTCTAATTAGCATTTAGGGTATACAGAATCGAGATGAGTTGATTGAATCTGATTAGCATTTGAGGCATACAAAATCAGATTATTTAAATGATTGTTGCTTGGTGTTATTTTGTAGGCATAGCTAACCTTCCTATTGTGTTGGCTGGGGCTCCTTGTGGGTACAATTACCCCTTTTGAAACAATATTCCAATAGAGGAATTGTTTGGCAAATATGCATCTATAAGGGATCGTTAACATGTTTGAATCTTGTGTTTGTTAGCATATATCCATCTTGGAGATATTTTAGCTTAATACTATGAATTTGGCTAGATTTTGTACACTTTCTAATGACTAGATCACCACTTTGCAGGCTGGTACCAATATAGGAATTGTTCTAAGGAATATGGCTCATTGCCCAAGAGTCCTTTTGTTACAGCCTAAATGGACATTGACTGCTATAATGTCATTATGATCCTTATATAGCTCTAGCTTTTATAGTACTCCATTCTAACCTTGTGATAATCCATGTTTTTCATGGTAGATAGTGGTGAAGTGTCCAAAAGAGACTTTTTCATAACTTAGACCTAACAGTAAAGACATGTCTAACTCATAGTGAATGTACTTCCTTAAGCAAAAGAATATGTGAAATGCTTTTAGAATTTGAAAGTATATGCACTTCTCTTTATTATGCATATCTTTTATTTAAACCTATTCAAGTAATTTCTTATAATGAGGATAGATGTTTCAGCCCATTCTTTTATCAAGGTGGTAAGTACATACCTTGTGATAAGGCTTTCAAGCACCCATGAGAAGGATTTGATATTTGTCCTTTTGCTCATAGAAATTTTTTTAATGTCCAGTCAATGCATATTGATTATATGTTTTCTTATTAATTTCATGGTATTTCTTTTTCATTTTTCCTTCTAGGCATTTTAAATATGAATAAGATAAAATATAATATAAGATGAGTGCATAAAATAAATACAAGTTCTATTTTTATGCAAATAAAAACATTCAAACAAAGTTTTGAACTCCCTAAATACAAAATAATAAGTCTACCATAATGGCTTCGATCCTCTACGGTAAGCTGGCTTAGATAGAGGGCTTAAAAGGTCTAGCCAGTGCCATAGCTTGTGACACTGGTGGCGGCTGCTCATCTTCCTATTTGAAATTGAAATGGAACCCTAGAAATGCAACTATGAAAGGCTGTAAAATCTATCCTATAACCTCTACTAACAATTATAAACCCTATCCATCCTCAATGATTACCCTGGAGTGCTACTTGAGGAACCTCATCAAATCATCTCTCAAGTCTTAATATACTTCATCATTTGCTCGTCTGTCTTGACTATCACCTCTCTTCCATTAGGGACCTCACCCTCAATGTGATCTCTCTACTCTCTGCTCTAGGTGAGCAACTTATCAACTACCTGTAGGGATGTATCAAATCTCTACCCTGCAATCACTAAATCAGCCTTGATACCCTACACTTTTATCTGTAGAGACTGTACTATCGCTGGCAATGCTTATAGAGACATCACCATTATTAGTATTGACTACAACATCTGATCCTTGCATTTGATGGCCTTTTCTATAGCCTTTAATCTCCTAGATACATCATCATTTGATGAGACTGAAGATGGATACATGAGTGGCATAGCAGGTGAGGATGCCTCTGGATGTGCAGGTGGTAGGGGTGCAATCGATGTAGATTCCCCTTGATGTCCATATGGAGAAAACCTCCCCATCCTACTGATTGGCAATCGTTAGTGTCTAATAGGTTATCGAGGATCTGCTAGCAGTAGAGAAGACCCATCCAAAAGATCCTACAGGTCCATCTACATATCAAACTCATAGTTAAAATTGGCTCCTGCTCCCTAATGCTTTTATGGCTCATATGGCTCCTTTACTTGATCTTGCTACTATAGTGTATGTAATAGAGGTGCCTATAGGGCTACTGGTGCCTCCTATGGTGTTTGGTCCAGGACATACCCCTCTATAGGTGCATCCAACGCTATGGGGTTGAGATCACATCTTTGTCTAGTCTCCAAAATAGTTAATAGTCAGTACTGCCCCTCTCATCTTTGAATGGGCTCCAGTATCTTTATGGTGAGCATACCTTGTAATTAGACATACATATCCTTCTAAAGACTATCCCCAAATCTACTCTCGTTTGCCCTATAACACCCTAAAATTTGCATCTGACGTGCATGGTATATTATAGAGCATGAACAATAAGCCTAGGATAGTTTTCAGGGTAATTATAGTGTATAATAGTATAGAAAAATTGAAATGTGTATAAGTGTTAAAAGTGTTGAGGCTAAGAAAATCCAAAGATGGGTGAATTGGCAAAAAGTTTGACTTAACCCCTAAATGAGAAAAAATGTATTAAAATGCTTTGAAGCTAGACAACAAAAATTTACTCGGGCCATAAAAGGGTTGACCAGTACTTTGGTCGGCCTAATAATATTCCATAGACCTCCAAAAATTATTCCATTTGCCCAAATCTACCAAAAATAATCTTATTTAATATTTGAAAGTAAAAAATAATTTTTCTGATAACTTTGAATTTTCAGGTTTCAGGCCAACTAACTTTTCTTCCGTAGTTGAAACTATATCGAAATGATCTCAGACTGATTTAGAATTTTAAACACACTCTCATGTATATGGTTGGGAATTTAGGGTAAATGTTTATAACATTGTTATAAAGGAAACATTAAAATCTAAAAAATATGAGAAAAATCATGTTTTTGGATCGATCGAAAATATTTTGGTGCACTAAAATCTATCAAAATAAATTCTGATTGATCGAAAATTTTACATAAATCTTAATAATAAAATTTAGGAATTTTTAGAATAATTTTTATGGATAAATAAAATAAGGATGGATGAGCCAATGAGAAAGTGAAATGTGGCACAATTATATTCATACAAAGTGGTTTGATTTGTCCACCCTTTAACCATTGATTTTAGGGCTGATTTTTGGGCAAAATATTCATCCAAAACCTAAAGAATTTTGGACAAAATAGGACTAAAAATTACCTCTCCTTCTCCTCCAAAAATTTAACTCAAAATTTAATGAAATTCTACCATTTTTCTCAACTCCCACCAAATCTTTAGATTAAATTTTATGTACATACATTAGAGAACTCCTCTTCATCATTGAAATAAGATTGGAGCAAAAAGAGGCTTGGAAATGAAGAATTTTTAATGAGAAAAAGTTAACATAATTAGGTAAATTTCAAGAGAAAGAAATGAGCAAAAAAGAGTAAGGCAAGGAGACAAGAATTAGGTGATTTCAAGCTAATCTAAGGTTAGTGGACATAAAAACTACACTTAATTTCCTTTATTTCATGAATTTTACATGAAAATTACATTATGTAACTATATGAACTTAAAGGAAAATAAGAAATAATTTAAGATAACTTAGTAAAATGATGTCCTAACATGAATTGAGTAATACAATATGAGAAAGACATCAAGCATAATGTGGGTGATCATATTGTGGCCAAATTATGTACTATATACTATAATATCATAATGTGATTGTAATTGGCATAATAAGCATAAATTGAGTAATACAATGATGAATAAGTATATTATGGTTGATTTGAAATAAAAATAATGAATGGACATAATGGTTATTATGTGAACATAATGGTATGCATATAAATAACAAAGCAATATTAAGGTAAAATAGGTATAAATTAGTATGTATGTATGTATGTATGTATGTATGTATATATATATATAAATCGAATAAGTAAACACATGATATACTTAATGTCACATTGATGCCAAATGATATGCTTGTTGAAAATGCCATATTTTCATAATGTTTAAATAGTATATATTATGTACATTGTGGATTCATATGTAATGTTGATGAATGCATGGAGGATGAAAATGTATGATATGATACATAATGGAAATAACATAAAGTTTGGCATAAAAATGTAACATAAAGCTAAATAATTAGTTGCCCTTAGTGTACGGTGGGTAATCCTGGATCATAGAATATACTGGCTAGTAATAGGGACTCATATACCTCGCTAGTACCATGAGATCAGATTTCAATGAGGGATGGCTATATGCAAGTGGTCACCTCACACATACAGTGCTGAAAGATGACTGCACTCAAGTCATCACCTTATATATAATCATACAGTACACTCATACATTTATAAAATCCTCATTTTGTATATCCGGTTCGAGAATTTTCACTAGCCATTACTAGGGGTAAAATGGTAAATATATGAGAAAATAGGAATTAAATGATCAATCATCCCTAAAGAATGCCATAAAAGTGATTTAAATAAAAAACAATGTGACAAATGTGATTAATAATTTCAAAAAGGGCAAAACTATAAACATAAGAGAAAACATGAGTAAAAGAATTCCATAAAGATGATTAAATAATAAATAATGTGAAAAATGTAGTTAATATTTTAGAAATGGAAAAATTATAATTATATAAAAAATAGAGATCAAAAGGTAAATTATGCATAAAGAATGTCATAAATGTGACTAAATAATAAGTAAAGTGAAAAACTTGATTAATAGACTTAAAAAGGGCAAAAATATAATTACGCGATAAACTACGGGCAAAACCATAAATTGGGCATCAATAATGTGATTAAAGAAATTAGAATGATCAAACATGTGAAAAAGGGTAAAATCATAATTAATGTCAAATTTAGGGATCAAAATGTACTTTACCACTTCATGAGGAAGCATAAGGACTAAAATACAAATTTTACACTTAGATGGAATAAAAGTCAAAGAAAGCAAAAATTGTGAAAATTACGATCAAACCAAGTCAAGAATAATGAAATAAAAAGTTTAGGCACTAAATTGTTAATTTACATTCAAGTAAGAATCATATGAGATTTAATAAGCCAAATAGGTGTATAAAGGATTACGTATTAAATTAAGGCAATAAAAGGATCAAATTGAATTAAATTAACAAAAAGTAACATAAAAGGGTAAAATTATAATTTATTAAAAATAATTTATTTAGATGAAATTTTATGTAGTTGTATCGACCACTAGGTAACAATGTTACTGAGCGCATAATTTTGACTGAACGCAGGGATAGGTAATTAAGGACGCGATGAAGAAGGAGTGGAATGGCATGTACATATGTCACCTTTGTCATTATGAAATTTTGAGAAGTTATACATTAGAGTTTTAGATAATTATCATGTGGAATTTTATGTTGTTTTATGGATGTGAAGTAATAGTGAGCTTATATGCATAATATAGCATGAATGTATGGTGAATTTATGGTTATGTTATGTTGTGATGATGATTGATGGTTGATTTTAGAAGTGCTATTAATGTTATGGAGTATTGCAGGTGGAGGTTGCCTTTTTAGAGTATTATTTTGTCAATTTGTAGGTTTGCGTAGCACAATTTACAAGCTATTGTGCTGCTAAAATTTATACCAAATGAATAGTAACCTTGAGGCCTAATAATTAATTTGAAAATTAAGGGATATATTATACCCTTAAGCATTATAAATATAGGTTAGTAAATTTAGTAATCATGTGGTGTCATCAATAGTACTATACAGTGTACGAAAAAACATGAATGAAAGTAGGGTGTTACATGACCCTAGCGATAACAATAGATGGGTCACTATACCTTTTACAAAAATCTGTGTGGTTGATTGAGTAGCCTCCCTGACCAGTGAGGCGATAATCTCAAAAGTGTTATCTACGTGCCTGTGCTCCTACATACCCTATATACTAGTGATGTTGGTGGAGTTTACTAACCTTGGACTCCTTATGTGGCCCAAGTAAGATGTGAATAGTACTTTTTGAATATACCTATAAGTCTAGGTGGGCAATAAAGTACTCTTCAACATGTCTAACTGATATCTGGCCTACGAGAGCATCACTCATCTCCATTTAGTGCAGTCCATGATCCTATTGGGTGTGATCACGTAAAGCCCAATCAAAAGGCGCATGGCCTTGATGAGTGTTTCTTGTTAGTAAATTTTAAATAGAAAATCTTTTGTATTTATAAAGAGTAATTCCTTAATTTACATGTTGCTTTATAGGTGAAAAATTGGGACATTGGCCCCTTTTATTATAGAAAAATCCTACTCAAATTTGTCTAAAATCATTTAATGGGTTTTTAACTTAAAGCTTCCCAAAATAATTTATTTGCAATAAATAGAGCATTAAAATAATAATGAAAGATGACATGCATGAATCGACCATTAATTGAATTGGGAACATTGGTTCTCTTATGCATATTTATAAAATTCTTTTGTGTGACCTTTGGAATAAAAGAGGACATTGGCCCATTTTATGAGCGCTTAAAAAATAATTTTTTTACTAGCTATTAGATATTTGTGGAAAGTAAAAGGAAAATTAAAAGGAAATTAAATACAAGCTCCAGATGATGATAAATAGAAAAATAAATCCTATATTAATTTACTCCGTTTTATCCTCTGATCCACCCCGGAAGGGGGTTACAAATACAAAAAATATGGCATGAAAAAAAGATAATTATTCATTAATGAATTAAATGCCAAATTAAATACAATAATTGAATATATAAAGTAAATTGATGAATTAAATTAACATAATAATATTTATGAAATAGTGATAGCAATGATAGTAAAAGCATTAATGATAATAATAATTATTATTATACATATTATCAATAAAAATAAGAATAAAAATATGACTTGAATTAAATGAATTAAATATTGCACAAATATGCAAATACGCTATTTGGCAATTAAATTCCAAATGCTAATTAATTAGGCTAACAAAATACATACAAATAAAATAGCATTAAATAGGAAAGTAATAAACAATAATATAAATTGAAAATGAAGTGATAAGAAAAAAATATGGCATGGAAAAAAAGATAATTATTCAATAATAAATTAAATGCAAAATTAAATACAATAATTGAATATATAAAGTAAATTGATGAATTAAATGAACATAATAATATTTATGAAATAGTGATAGCAATAATAGTAAAAGCATTAATGATAATAATAATAATTATAAATATTATCAATAAAAATAAGAATAAATATATGACTTGAATTAAATAAGTTAAATATTACACAAATATGCAAATATGCTATTTAGTAGAGGTGGCAAATAGACGGGTTGGACGGATTTGAGTTGGGTTATTAATGGATGGATCACTAATGGATTGGGTCATAAATAGGTCAAAAAAATATGAGTCATAAATGGATAAATATCAAATGGGTTTTATATAAATTAGTATAAAATTTTTTATTAATTAATTAATGAATCCGATACTAATAAGATTCAATTGAAAATATAATATAAATAATAAGTTAAATTTATATAAGATTCAATTAATCTAAACAAACATTTTTTTAAATCAACATTTTCCTTGT
Source organism: Excoecaria agallocha (assembly GCA_037975025.1). NCBI lineage: Eukaryota > Viridiplantae > Streptophyta > Magnoliopsida > Malpighiales > Euphorbiaceae > Excoecaria > Excoecaria agallocha. The sequence goes on along the minus strand of CM075806.1, from coordinate 108,517,100 downwards.
GTAAGCAATTTCAAGAACCCTAAAATTATTATAGTTAGGTTACCCACCAGCTAGTGCATCAATTGGATTTTCCACCAAGTAATAAACTAATAATTTAGAGATAGGATGTTAGTTATGGCAATTATGGAGCATGGAGAAGAAAATTTTCCAACTTTCCCAAGAAAATTCAAATATTTTCCTAGAAAATTGAAAAGAGAATAAAAAAAGGAAAAAAAAATCAAATATCGTCACTTGATTAAAGAACTTCGCTTATGAACAAACCACAGGAAACTGAACGAATAAAGAAATCAAAGATAGATCGTAAGATAAAAGACGACATAAGACATACAAGGGAAAAATTCATAGAGATGCGCCACTCTTTCAGGTGTTGGCCTTGTATTTATAGAGGCAATGGACTAAACCCTAATGTGATAAGCAGCGTTTGATTATAAACTATGAATGGATCTTAGACAAATCCATTGGGTAATAACCCAATGGGTTGAAAAATATAATGGGTCAATTTTGGGTTGATCCAATGGATATTGGGTTGGGTTGAAAAAAAATGGATCAATTTTGGATTGATCCATTGGGTATTCATTTAGATTGGGTTGGATTTGGATCAATTTTTTTGGATGAATTTGGGTCGATTTATGGGTTTGGATCAATTTTGCCAGGTTTACTATTGGGCAATTAAATTTCAAATGCTAATTAATTAGGCTAACAAAATACATACAAATAAAATAGCATTAAATAGGAAAGTAATAAACAATAATATAAATTGAAAATGAAGTGATAAATTAATATAATTAATTGGTTAGGCAAATACAAATACAAATATAAAAATAATATTAATAACAAATATACTAAGAAAATATTAATAATATAATTTTGACAAAATTAAATAGTGCAAAAAATAATATTAGCAATGATAACAAATAACAATGGAAAATATAATATTAGTAAACTAAATAACATTAATACAAATATAAATGTAGATGAAGTATATTATAAATTAAATAAAAATAAATTACCAAATGTGCAAGAATAACTAATTAATATGTAAACTAATATAATATAAACTCATGAATAATTAATTACTTAATATACCAGGGCAATTAACTAATAAATAAACTAATATTGTAAATTAACAAACAAATAAAAGATGAACTAAAGTAAAAGGAAACGTGATGCAAACCAAAGGTTTAAAAGCAAGAGAAATTAAATTGTAAAAAGTGATGTTTGGGCCAAGCTACAATAGATTTATAATGAAAAATAATGAAAAGGAAAGAAGCTGAGCAGAGAATAGCATTGCAAGCAAGGCCAGCGCAAGTGATGCGAGAGGGATGGAGTGTTTAGCACGCATGATGCATGCAAAGGAATAGAAGAGGCTAGGTCATAGGATCGAGTCAGGTCGACTCAAACCAAGTCATAAGCCAAGGGTATAACTCAGTCTAACTCAAGGCTGTGGCTTAGCCCAGAAATGCATTCCAACCTTCTGAAATATGCTAGGAGCCATAGGAACATAAAAAAACCACCAAAAATGCAATTTTAAACATTTTAATGCATAAAAAGGAAAAAAAAAACCCAATTGTATGCATGAAAAACATGATTTAAACACTAAAAACAAAAAATAAAGTAAGAAAACATGGAAATCAAAGATAAAAAATTGAAAAAGATGATGATTAGTGATAATAATGGTAATATTTAACAATATTATCAATTAATTAATTAAAATTGATAAAAAGAAAATGGAACATTAAATTAGCAATAATCCATCTGAAAATACATAATAAACATGCTAACAAAAATATTAAACAAACAATTTACAAATTAAAAATTAACAAGATTAGTATAAGAAAATTAAGCAACCAAATATTTAACAAATTAACATAATAACACAATTAATTTATTAACCAATATAATAAATTAATCCATAAAATTAGTTAACAAATTACTTGTTAACTAGCAATTAATTGACAAAATTGAATTAAGAAAAGAAATTAATAAAATTAACATAGATTCGCAAAATTAATGGAACAGTTTGTTAAAAAAAACTTATTTACATAATTAATTAAAAATAAATATTTAAATTTATGGATTTTAGGGCTAAAAAATATTACCTTTAGTGGTTGTTTATCAAAAAAATGAGGATTCGGTGTTGGATGGCTTTTTCCCAAATGTTATATATTTTTTTTTGAATTTTTTAAGTTAAGAATATGTATTTTTCATGGGAGATAGGAGAGGGAAAATGAAGGAGAAAAGGGGAAGAAGATGAAGAATGAGGAGAGAGGAAAGAGAAAGGGCTATTTAGTGGTTAAAAAATCCATCGTACCTATCCCAAACGAGATAGGATTAAGGGGATATTTTCCCCAGCTATTTTCCCCTACTTTTGGTGTAAAAATACAATTTTGAAGTGAGTCACGGACCTGATCTATGAGTCACTCTTATACTATTGATTTTGAATTTGGCCCCCTCCCCTCATTTTCTTAACCGACTAGCCTCTAATTAGGAATATTTTCCCATTTTTAGGCCCAAAAAAGCCAAAATTTTCAAAAGGAATCTTCTAGTCTAATTAGGAATATTTTTTCATTTTTAGGCCCTATATCTTATCTTTCCAATGAATCAAAAATCACTAAATTTGGATTTTTAAAGCGAAATTTATTGTTAAAATACTGATGACTATTCGTAGAAAATTTTCAGGGATAGAATTTGGGTTTTGACTTTGAAATATTATTAGGAACAATGGGTTCAGAATTAGGTCATGCTCTCTTTATGAAAGTTTCTTCAAAATGAGTATAGTTTTTATTAAACTTAGATTCACCTCAATATGAGTTTACAAAGGGAGTTATTCCCGAAATACTAAAGACTAGTTCAGGCGCAAGGACAGATTCGGGTCATCTATGTTCAAGCCTAATTTTGAGAATCTTAAAGACTGAATTGAGTTTATGTTCCTTCATCACAGCAGTAGATATATTTCGTAAGATTCAATTGGCTTTATAATTATATAATTTTGAGGTCTATTGTAACACCCTTAGTTCATTTGATATCCCTATATATTGCTTCTTGATCCTCATCACATGTACATACCATTCCACACCTGCTTCACTACATCTTCTATATCTATCCCTGCATGCAGTCAAACAACCATGCGCTAGGCAACACTGTTACCTAGTGATGGATACAACTACACAATTTCATTTAAATAACTTATTATTTCTTTTATTCTTTAATTATGTATTGTTATTATTGGTTCAAACTGTCTATTTAAATCTGGCTGACCTTATATTTTATTCTCTTCAGTTACTACTGCTTAGCTTAATCTATCTTTCTGTTACTGCCTTTTTATATCATATTTTTATCTTTTTTCTATTTGGTTTTTGATACTTTTATTTTAATATTTGATTACCTTTATGCCCCTGTATCTTTGTTTACTTTCTTTATTTTTCTGCATCTATCAAAATTATATTTACGTTTTCTATTTCCTTTCATTTGGCAATTAAATTTATATCTTATTCAATTAACTGTTATATTTTATTTTCAGTTTATTTGGTCTTTCTACATTATTCCTTTTTATATCTACAGTTTTACCCCTTTTTTTTCTTCTTTAACAATTCTGATCAACAGTTTCATTTTCTCTTTATTTTACTCCTCAAACTACTTTCTTTATTAGACTAACAATTTCTTCCTTATTGTTTTGATCTTTGGTCACTTATAATTCCATTCTTCTTATACTAAATTATCTAAATTCTTTGTGTCTTTCTATCTATATTTCATTACCTTTTTACCTTTCTACTTTTATGTACTTTACTGTATTATTTACTTTTCATTCTGACTGTATTTTATTTCCTATTGACCTTTCTAGTTTCTGTCCATATTCTCTTTATTATGTCTTTTTATTTTTCTTTAAATCCTTAATTTGAAGTTTCATTTCCAACCTTCCTTTAATTACTTTTACTTCTTGATTTCAATCACTTTCTTCATTTCAATTGAGCTTTTAGGACCATCACTAATGAAAAAAGAGGCTAGGATTTACTTACAAAGGTTTAATTTGGTGGCATAAGGAGAAAGAATGGAAAAAATCCCTTAAATGGGAGAAAAAACCATTATGCCATGGAGGAGAGGAGAAGCAACGTGAGAGTTAATGAAATTCTTAGAGAATGGTAGATTTTAGCAGTATTTATAACGCTGATATGGGCTGAGCTTGGTCCAACCAAGTTGTCCGACCATATTAAGCCTATTTATATATTTTTAAGTCCATTATGCAACCTAAAATTATTTCTATCTCTTTCGAAGCTCAAATTCACTTTTAGTTAATTCAATAATTCTTAAAATAATAAATTAAGTCTCCTCGTAAATTTTTAACCCAATCAGAGTCCATTTTCGATCCGATTCACTACAACCGATCTAATTTAACCATTTTTGGTGTTACTGTAAAATTTATTTATTATACCAAAACGTTCTACCTACAATTTTAGGTAGGTTTAGAAATTTTGATAATTTTTAGAAGTCATTGTCATTTTTATTTTTAAATTTTTGGTCAAACTTTGGTTAACCTTTTTCTCGATACCTAGTAAAAACTTCTCTGTTTGATTTGAGGATCTATTTGAGCTCATTTTTACCTCAAATTATACCATCGGACTCCATTTAACATCTATTTTTATAGTACGGTGTCAATCCAAACTTTCCATCAGGTTACCCATCCTCGATTTTTTTGGCCTGAGCACGTTTAACCTTTATACAATTTAGATTTTTTCAGTTCATTTCAACTCCGTTTGTTCTGAAAACTACCCTGAGGTTATCTTCTATTCTCTAAAACATGCGAAGCACATCAGATGTAAGTTTTGAGGTGTTACATCTATAGTCTAAGATAAAGCTAAAAAACTCTAGACTGCTCTAAGATGTAAAAACCAATTTTCTCATTTTGCATTATTTAAAAGAGATAAAGAGGGAAAAGATCACAAAAAAGATTTTTAAATATTTGAAATTGATAAAAGAGATTGAAAAACATTTTAAAAACATGAAATCTAGGGAGAAAGCCTAGCACCTATGCTCTTTATCTATTTATGAGAAATCATTTTCTCATTAGGTAACTCTAATCAGGAGCCATATCAAGATCTAGTGTCTACATTGCCTCCAATTTTGGAAAACTTAATGCACTAGTTTCTAAGTGAGCTAAAATTTTGAGTAAAGGAAAAAGATGTGCCCCTGAGGTGGCAGGTCTTTGGTTATAGTGGGTGGTTTACTGTTAACTTGGTGATGTGTTAACCCTTGATCAATTGAGTAGTTACCGTAAACTTGGTAACATTTTAACCATAGTCAAGACATGTGATTTGGGCATCAACTTGTCAGCATATAAAATCAGGGAGGATGACATCTGATTTTGCTCCAGTTTATCAGCACATAATGTAAGGACCTAAGTTTAGCCCTAGAAGAATTCTTGGGTGTTTTGAGTTATGAAGATTTAACTAAGTATAACAAAAAAAAATCTTGTTTACAAGTTAAGACATTGAGGATTTACTTAATTATTATGTAATAAGGTAAAATAATTATTTACCATATGATATATTAGAATAAAATGTAAAGTAGTGTGTGCAATTAAAAGGGAAAAGCTAATTAAAGGATGGAATTAGTAGAAGATGATAATATTTAGGATCAATATTGAAAAAAAACAATATGTGGGGCTGATTTTATAAGATAAAGAAATGAGTGGGGTAAATTTTTAACATGCAAATTATTGAAGGATTTAGTTGAAACTTATCTTCTTTACACAAATCCCAAGACGCTGCATATAGGAGAGAGAAGATCATTTGAAAGGCTTATTTTATGTCTTGGATGGCACTTAGGGCAGAGAAAAACTAAAATTTTTCCTTTATGCTCTCTCTCTTTTCACTTGAGTTATTTTCTCTCTCATGCAAAGTTTGAAAATCTCTTTATTTTACTCTACAAGAAATTTGCCCTCTTCTTTTTTTTAGTGTAATTTAAGATCTCTTTTTACTTTTGAGTCAATTTGTTGATAGAGGTCTTCAAAGGATAACTAGCAAAGATAAATGTTAGAAACAATATGAAAAAAAGAAGATTTTTGTAGAAGTTAGAGTACATATCATGTTTGGGAACTCTACTCATCTTACATGTGTTTTTAATGTGTGGAAACAAGGATAAAATGTGTAATGGATGTATTTTGAAATGGTGATATAGTTGTAAAAATGAGATTTGAAGATTTATCCTTTGCATGTGCTATTCAATGAAAACCAGAGAAGTAAATTGTTAAAAATCTCAATTGGAGGTTATTTTGAAGTAATGTTAAGATATATTAGTGAAAATAGAATGTATGAACATATATTTGATAATAAATTTTATAGGAGACTTCAATTGCTAAGTTTAAATGGTCAATTTCAAAAATTCTGGGTTTAGATTCACTTGAGCTAATAGTACTATTTTGCCTATATCTCAAGTTTTAAAGTAGTAAATTGAATAATTCTAGTTGGGTTAGAAACTAAACCTTTAGTCTAGATTTCATATGAAGAAACAAAATTCAAATTCTATTTCTAAATAGGTCATAATTTTGCTTGAAAATTGGATATATATGCAACCCTATCATTAGGAATAATCTTTAGTGTTTTGTCAATATCTCAAAATTTAGAAACGAAAATAAGGTTGTTTTTATTGATTTTGAAACTAGAAACATAGGGGAACAACTTTGTAGAAGACCATTTGGTCTAAATTTTGCTTAAAATGGGTTGAAAATTCAAAATAGTATGAACCAGGGATGTTGCTCTGTCCTGACTCATCCCACCCGGCATGAGTCATCCCCTTCAATCTCTATCATGATTCATCCCACCTCATATGAGTCATCACCTTCAATCTCTATCATGACTCATTCCACTTAGCATGAGTCATCCCTTTCAGTCTGTATCATGACTCATCCCACCTTGTACGAGTTATCCCCTTCAGTCTCTATCACGACTCATCCCACCTAGCATGAGTCATCCCCTTCAATCTCTATCACGAGACATCCCACTTGGGATGAGTCATCCCTCCTTTTTTCTTTATTTTTCTTTCCTCCTATTTCTTTAAACAACCTTTATATTATCTCATATGCAAAATCAGTTGAATGTGATTTAATGAAGTTAAAACAAACACAACTCATAACAATATATAAAGATAAGGTTAGAAAAGAGAACTTGTAAGGTGAATCTAATTATAATAAGATACATGTATATGGTTATAAGATATTATTATAATTCTAAAGCTGTATGTTTATAAAGTGGATAAAGCATGACATATTGCATGTTTAAATGTCTATGTATGTATATATTTATATATATATATATATAGATAAACATGTATGGAGATAAATATGATATGAATATGATTTATATAGATACAAATTCTTTGAAATATGAATAACATGCACATGTTAACAAATCTAATATGATTGTAATAACTTGATTTTTATATGTTTAACATACTAAACCTATATGATCGTGTGGTATTGAGTTTTAAACATATTGATGTATGAGAATTGACATAGTTCATCATAAAGGTATATACCTATGGTTTATATATATATATATATATATATATATTTCGATCACATAGATGTCATACATTCATAATTACTATAATTATACTTTGGCAAGTATGATCTGTTAGTGTAAGCCCTAGCCCCAATGCATTGTAACGAAACACTTGAAATTAATAAAATGAGGCATTAGTTTTATCTTTTGTATTCCTGTGCATATCAATTGATAAAACTATCCAAGAATGTCGTTTCGGTTTAAGTTATCATGTGTGAGGCACATGGTTGTAAGACCTTGAAACAAATGAGACTTCATTCTAAATATCCCTAGTCAGTCATTGTTATGGGAATAACAATGAATTAAGACTAGTATGCTCTCTCTGATATTATGAGTTCTGTCTTACGGATCATTAGGACAAGAGTGTCAATCAGAGATCATAGATACATGTTAAAGAACATGGTATCTGGATACGATCCGCTCATGAGAACACTACATGGTACAAGTCATAAGTGTTTCTCATATGCAAGTTTTGTATCGGAGTTCTTAGACCTGAAATCTCTATGAAACTCTTTATGAATTACTGTGTACTTTGACATACACCTAACGTGCTCGTAACAGAGTGACAAGTACGAGTATGATTGGGTATGCATTAATTCATGTTAGAGAGCATGAGAGAAGTGAAGGGATTACCCCTCTCAATAAGAGAGAAAATATCATCGGCCACTTGATCAGTGAACTGAGAAGTGTATGGCCATACCGAGATGAAATAATGAGTAATCATTATTTATCTGAGAGTTCAGTGTCACTGGAATATCAAGAAAGGAATTAATATATATAAGGATGACTGGTTCCATGCCTTATATTAATTCTGATATTTATGGGTAAGGGACTATGCAAAATTGCATTAGGTCACTAAATGCCATATGCATTTTCATTTAATTTGGAATGCTATAATATCTTGCTAGAGAATATATATAGCCTTTGAATTAATTTATTAATTCATTGCCAACATTAAATGGACCTATAGGATCGCACACAAAGCATTGGGCTTAAAATATTTAAATTGTGTATTGGAAATTAATTTGGACTTTTATTTAAAGTCAAATTAATGCATAAAATGGGTAAACAGATTTTTGCCTAAAACAGCTAGCTGTTTTAGGCAAATCTGTAAAAACAGTTTTTTTGCCTAAAACAGCTAGCTGTTTTAGGCAAAACTGTCAAGGTACGATTTTGCCTAAAACAGCTAGCTGTTTTAGGCAAAACTGTTAAGCCACGATTTTGCCTAAAACAGCTAGCTGTTTTAGGCAAATATGTGAAACGAGTTTTTTGCCTAAAACAACTAGCTGTTTTAGGCAAATATGTTGGTCACGAGAGAAATTTGTTGGCATGTGCTAGGTTTAATTTCAATTGATTAATTATCTATGTATAATTAAGTTAATTGAGTATTAAATCCTAATTTGTATTTAATCAAAATATAATACTTGAGAGGACATTAAAGTAGCCAAAATTCAAACTAAAATACTAGTTGAATTCGGCAACTTATTTTACCTTAAATAAGTAAGTTTGTTTTGATTAAATGACTAATGCCATTTGAATTTAAATTCTAATGGAATTTAAATTAGGATATATCTCTTAATTAGGAAGTGATGGAGGCTGAAATTAACACTTAATTTTTGGCACTCACACTTGACCTAAATTAAGTGATATATATTAATGAATTAAATGAATAAATGTGGATGCCGTTTTGCTATTTTTCTCTCTTGGCCGAAATACTCAAGGGGAAAGAAATCTTTCTTGTTCTCTTGTGTTCTCGGGCTGATACAGTAACCTAAAGGAAGAACAAGATCAGATCTTGTGGCTTCAAATCATTCCCATTGCCGAATACACAATCATAGAGCTAGCACTCTTGATTTTAAGCCATCTTTGCAAGTGTGTGTGTGAGAATAGAGGGAGTGGCGTAAAGGCTGTTCCTTGGCATTGGTGGTGAAGATCTAAGGTGGAAATATCCTTCTTGGTTGCTGGTCATCATCAAAATCAAGTTTTAAAGGCATCTAAAGTTGTAAGTTTAAAACTCTAAAATTGCATGTTTCGATTCTTGTCATGGAATTATATGGCATGTATGATAAAAATTTTTGTTTTTCCGCTGTGCTATCATCACATTCATACCATGTCATATTCCATCATGATCGTATAAAGCTTGTGTAAGTATGAAATTATAAGTATATTTAAATGTGTTCTTTGGCTTATGAAATATTTAAAAGGAACATAAAAATATAGATTTGTTGGCATATATATTTTGAATAAAGAAACTCAAATAACAAGATGATTAATGATGCTATTATATGTTCATGTTGAGTTTAATGTCTTAATCTCATTACAAGTAAAGAATTAGTAATGCTCAAAAGTAAAAGTGATTGCATGTTGATTAACTTACATAGTTTCACATGAGCTTATATTTTTAAAAATGTATACACACACACACACACACACATATATATATATAAATAAAGTTAAGATAAAGTGAAGTGAGTTTAGTAAAGAAATTTTACAAACTGCGTTAAGTATAAGATGTGGATAGATAGGCATATGTATAAGGGTACCTCGTAACTACAACTTTTCAACCACGTTTGGATTGTAGTCTACCTAGTTTGGGTGATTAAATAGATATAGTCATGTCTGGATCATTTTTAACACCATTTGGGTTGTAGTTAACCCCATTTGGGCAACTAAATAGATATGGTCCCATTTGGATCATAAATAACCCTGTTTAGGTCCATTTGATCGGTCAAACCATTTCATACCTTCAGATGTTACCGTATAACCACTTTTTTAAAATAGTGCAGGCTTTACAACAAAGTTGGGAAATGCTTAATATTTAATTTAAAGTTTTATGAAGCATGACAATTCTTAAATTGACTTCATAATATTTTATATGAAATTCATTGGATCACGTATTTATAACTAGATTATATCATAGTATCACAAGTATATTTAAAATTTATAAATGATGAATTCGCATAGTACTAATGATATGTTAATGTTATTGATATACACATGTTCTTTGCGATCATATGCCCGTATCTTGAATATACATTACCAAGTTATATGCCAATGTATGGTATGTGGAAGGCGTGACATAAAGAAACAAGGGGTATTATGATTTTTGAATGAATGAAACAATTGTCATTTCTAAAGTGTCTCCATATCTATGAATATAGAAGTTATGTAGTTACACATATACATTGAAATGTTTTACTTTATTTTATGGGTATATAGGTAATCCTAATAATTGTGTGTTTCTATCTAATTGAGTATATGTGTGATTTGTGCTTATGCATGTGAAAACAAGACTTGTGTTATATATGTATGTGTGTGTGTGTAATTAATCAAGTGATGATATCATAATTAATGTGCTTGATTAATAGATATGTTGTTAGGATATACCTAGTTGGTTGTAACATAATTAACTTTATGTATGATAAAGTGAACATTTTAGTAATAAAATAACAACATGTTAGATAGAAATAAATATAATTGGCAAACAAGTTCAATTTTTAACTTCTAACAAAGTTACGAAAGAGTTAATTTAATATGTAAATCTTAAAGGTACATTCACATTGGTAAGATAAGGATAGTAATTATATGTTAACTAAATGGATGGTTAATAAGTGAAGTAATTGTAAATAAGAGCTTAAAATATTGGTAGTATATATTGATAAAAGTAATTGTAATCTTTTAATTTAAATGAATGAATTGTAGGTTTAAAAGAGAAATATGCTTATACGACTAAATGTTTTGTATATAAAGCATTGATGTCAAATTTACGATCATTAAATCATTTGGTTATCATAGGTTGATTCTTGTTTTATTTCTTGAATTCATATCTCTTCCATTTAATCATAAGGTATACTTGTAATTCATGATGTATGCTTGTTGGTGATCACTATGAGTGGTTATTTATCATATTTTGTGTTCCCTATTAAGCTTTATAGCTTAGCATGCATTTTTTTATCCATGTAGGTAGTAAAGATAGGACTTCCTCATAGGATTGATATCTGCAGCGGGTTTGTCAACATAAGTCTTAGAAGATTGAAAAGTATATAGTCTTTATTTTAGGGTTCTTTTTTGTTCTGAAGTTTTAATTTGTGTCAAAATTAGTGGTATTAGAGCTGAGATTTTTGGTATATATAAACATTCACTACAAGTAAAATCTTGATTATCGATAAAAATGTTGATGCTGTCATTTATAATATATGGTAGAGATGAGCTCGTGCACATTACAAAGATTTTGTTAGTTCCTTGAAAATGAGCGGTGAATGACCTATTTTTATTTCTAAACAAATATGGGATAATTGGTAGAATCACTAGTCAACACTTGAGGCCAAATCCATTTCTAAGTCAAATTTAAGTAACGGATAGGGAGGACTAGAGGGGGAGAGTCTACCTGTGCACATTAGCGAATCTATAACCCATTAGGAGCATGTAAATAAAATTGTAAGTATTAAAACTTGAAATTTTTATTTTGAAATTTGTCATTTTGGTGGAACCTGCTAGTCTTTTAAAAGCATTAGAAAAATGCAAACTTTTGATTGCATGTCTTGTTATTGCCATTCTTTTAGAAGCATTTGTTGTCTTCTTCGATTTGTTAATTGTAATATTTCTATTATGATGGGTTATTTTGGAAATGATATGCTTTGTGCCTTATTAATGGTTGCCTTGTTGAGATTTATTTTTACTTTTACAGGGGGGTAAATATCATAAAAATAAAAGAAACTCTGCTAAAATTTTTGCAAACCGTAGGCAATTTAGTTCTTTTCTATACAGGAAAAGTCTACTAGCCAAAAGCATACATCGCGACAAGCCTTTGTGTATACTCATACCAAAAGGCATTATGGTGTAACATTCATCAACGATCGATGCAGGCAATTAAATATATGAAAAGTATATATTTCAATATTGATTTTATATATAATATTAGTTTAAAATTATCACTAAGTAATATAAAGAATTATAATTATAGGATCAAATACAGGAGGAGGTACAATAACAGTTGCAGGATAACCCTAATATTGATTAGAATCAGACATATCTATAGGTAGTTGGGGGTAAGGACCATCAAAGTAGGATTTTTGTCCTTGGATCTTTTGCAAATACATAATATAATTGCCTCCAGTAGATGATACGTATCTAGTGAGGAAGTTGTTACACTTAAGAATACAATTAGTCTGTTGGCAACTCAATTACGTGAGTCTATGGAATATATAGCCAAACTCCATGCTCATATGAAAGAAATAAGTGGGGGAGGCAACACATCGCAATATCCAAATGATCCACCTATGTTAACAATATAGAGCTCTAAATTTTATGATTTTTGGGACTTGTAAAGGTCTGACTGCAATGTTAGGGATAATATTTATGTTTTTATGAATTGTAATAAAATGATTTGATATGTTATTGAATATTATAAATTTTATATTATATTACAAATTAGATCTCTATTAATTTATTATTATTAATTATATATTTTATATTATATTGTTGATTAGGATTCCACTATATAGAGAAAAGAAAATGATAAAAAATTGAAAGCTCAAATTTCCCGATGGAAATATAGCAAACTGTCACTAAAAATATAGACGAAATGTAACAATGATACATATTTCATTGCTAAATTTGCCTATGAATATCTTATTTGCGTCAGAACTTTTATCGAAAGAAATTATTAATCTGTTGCTAAATTTGCCTATGGAATGATATATTCCATAGTCAAATTTAAGGATGAAATATTAATTTTTGTCAGTAAAATTTCCAACGGAGAACACAATTCCAGTGATAAGTTTAACGACGGAATTTAAGTTTGTTGGTATAAATGGCATATGATGATAATTTTTTGATCTACACTTTACGATGGAATTAATGACGGAGGGTGTTTTTCATCGATAAATTTACCAACAAAAATATTTTCCATCGGTAAAGGTGCCTACAACTGATTCTCCTTCGCCATTTTCCATCATTAAATTCCGTCGGCATTTTTATTTCCCTACGAAAATTGACTCAATTCCATCGAGAATTTTCATCATGAAAATTGATTTTTCTTGTAGTGATTATAATGTTTTAAGAGACTTTATATAAGTATAATATTATTTCCTAGGTTCGCATATAATGATTTAAACTTTTGGTATAAGACATCCTTATAGCAATGTTCTTAGATTGATAGCATCTCAATTGTGTGTTGTGGATATATAGTTACATTTCTAGATAAGGGTGTTACACATAAAATCAGGGAATATCTAATTTGGCTCTAGTTTGTTGATGTATAAAATCAGAGAGGATGACATGTGATTTGGCTCTAACTTATTGACATATAAAATCAAGGAACATTTGATTTGGCTTCAGTTTATCGGTGTATAAAATCAGGGAGGATGACATTTGATTTGGCTTTAGCTTATCGATGTGTAAAATTAGGGAACATCTTTATTTGGCTCCAGTTTGTCGACATATAAAATCAAGGAGGACGATATGTGACTAGTCTCCAGCTTGTAAGCGTATAAAATTAGGAAACATCTGATTTGGCTCTATTTTATCGGTGCATAAAATCAAGGAGGATGACATCTAATTTGGCTCTAGCTTATCGATACATAAAATCAGGAAACATCTGATTTGGCTCCAGTTTGTCATCATATAAAATCAGGGGAGGATGACATCTGATTTGGCTCTAATTTGTCAGTGCATAAAATCAGAGAGAATGAAATCAGATTTGGATCCAATTTGTCGGTGTATAAAGAGAAAGATGGATTTATCTTTGTTCTAAAAGGGGATCTTGCTATTCTGAGGCCAATATTACTTCTGGAGTAAATATTAGCACCAGCAAAGGCATCTAACATCAGAATCTTGATGTAAGAATGGAGAATGCTTACCTTTTATGGGTTTGCATGATTGCTTCGATAAAGATCCATCTTTGAGTAAAGGGGCAATCCTTTGATAATTACCCTCGAGCATGGCATGCAAAAAATGGTCTTGCTTCATTCTTTTTTCACTTAAATTAGATCAATCTATCCCATTAGAGCTTTCTTTATGGTTTGGCCATCAGCTACTTGTAGTTGTCTTGCGATAAGCTTTGGCATATGGATTCCCTTCTCATTTCCTTGCAAGAAAATACTCACATGAGTAGATGCAATAAATTATATAAGTACAGGATGTTTGCGAAATTCATATGTGTGCACACATATACGTATATGAGTTGTGCACGATGAGTGCCACATGTGCAATGTTTGCAAAGAGTGGCTTGCCAATAAGCATCTAAATTTTGAAGTAATTGCATCTCATCAAATACTTTAAATTTAAATTTGATTCATCCTTGCATAAATCAAATAAACCACATTCTCAACTAGATTAATCTCAATAGGAAAAATTAAGGGGTCATCCACAATAAGGGAATAAAAATATAGGCATGTTAATTCTAAGGCCAATTGAATCAGCATATAAGTACAATGCATACTAAGCAATTTTTATGTATGTGTGTTCTAAAGGCCAAAATATAATTTTTATCTTTTGAAAGAAAACTTTGGATGCAATGTCGGGAATGAGGTTCAACTCGAATATATAAATGCATTCATGGCTCCCTGTTTGAAGCTTAAGAAACACCATATGCCTCTTATTACGTACCAAACCTTATTAAAAGGTCATCTCCATTAGGTTGGATGAGATCAAATCCAAAATTAAGATGTCTTACATTTGTTGTAACGTTAGGCTTAGGTGAATGGCTAACAAGGAAAGGTTAAGTTACTAATGGAAAAAAGCCACAATGCTTTTTTAATTGATAGGAAGACTATTATCTGCCCATTTTCCATTATTTAAGGACTATTGGATTTGGTTCTGGCGATCAACTCAATAGGGATTATTTAAGATATAGCAGCTCAAGGTCTCCATTTTTTGATTATTTTTTGCTATTTTTGTTTTGTATTCTCGTTATTGTGATCTCAACTTCAAGGGTTTCCCATTCCCCTCTTTTTTCTTTTCTTTATTTTTCCTTTCTTTCTTTTTACTTCTCTTTTAAGTTTATTTCATAAAAAAAGGTTTAATTCCCTATTGGTGAAATTTGTATGATGAATTGGTAGAGATTAATGTTCATGTTCTTAAGTTATGAAACTGTCCTTTTCACAATGGTCATCTTTCTAAGGGGAAGCCAAAATTATTTTGGGTTAAGGGTTGTTTTGATGTGTATAACAACAAAATGAGCATACATTTAGCATGCTTGAAATAAAAGCTCAAGGGGCTAACAATTAGCTATGAAATTTGGGTAGGTGATAGTTATTTAGAAGGTTATACGAAGAAAAGCTATCTGAATCAATTTGTAGATTCTGTCTCATCTTAAGGTCGATTTGATAGGTAATCAGAATAGTTCTAGTACTTTTATTGAGTTTCACCTAATCCCTTCATTTGCAAATAGTTTTTTTAGCTTATTTTAAAAACAAACATAAGGTGCTTAAAATTTTAAAATGTAAGGTATAGTAAAGGCTTTTATACAATTTAGTAGATATAGATAAAGCATGAATACCTCTTATTTAGCTTATATTTGAATCAAAGAAAATTTTTGCAATTGATCAAACCCGTTCATAGTTGAGAATCACTAGTTTAATGTATAATTTTAAATTGGAAGTAAATTGACAAGAAGCAACTATGTCAAAATTTTGGACATTGCTTAGTAATAAACTAAATTAAACTTAAGGGATAAGTTGCTTTAATTGTGAATACTCCTCGTATTTGAGAAAAGGGACAACATCATGGCAGTCATCTTGGATTCATAAAAGAGGCAATGGTCATTGAATTTTTCTTGAGAAAAGGATAGCGCCATAGTTATTTTTGAATGCATCAAGGAGATGATAATCCTCGAACCTATAAATTTGAAAAAGCTATGTCAAAATTTTGGAGCATAGCTTGGCAAGATAAGTTAGGTTAGAAATACACCTTGAAATTGGAAAAAGGACGATGCTGCGATTGCCATAAATATATCAAGGAGGTTAGGATCCTCGGACTTACAAAATAACATTATGTTAGAATCTTAGCAAGACAAAATAAATAAGGAATACTCCCTGAAGTTAGCAAAATAATAGCGCAGCAACGACCATTGCATTTGACACTAGGAATTCTCAAACCTTCAGGCTTTGTATTGAAGGCTTAGGAGAATTACTGAGAGAAGAGTAGCAGGGTATGCTTTCACTTTACCTGCAAAGTTATGTGTAGCAATGTATATAGAACATTATATATGTATAAAGAATTATGTGTAAAGCAATATGTATAAAATCATATAAGAGATGCACATAAGAAATTTCCTATGTGAGACACACATAACGGATTATATGTAAAATTGCGTATGAAACAATCACTGAATGTGCACAAAGGGAAATATATGTGTGTATGTGCATATGCATGCGAGGAGTTATACATCCACACACTTATTTCAAAAGAAAGCATGCAATAATGCATGAATGCATAAAAAATGCATAGATACGTGTAAAAAATGCAGGAATGCAAAAATGTATACAAAAATGCATGAATGTATGCAAAAATGCAATAACGTATGTAGCAATATGAGAATGTATGCATGAAATACATAAATGTAAGAAATGTGCATTGATTCATGAATGTATGCATGAAATGAAGGGATTCATGAAATGTAAGAATATATACATGTCATGCATCAATACAAGAAGTGTTCATGAATGTATGGCTTACACCAATGGTGATTAGGGGACTTCATCTTAGATGTGAGCTAGCTAATGGTATATGCTCATCTTTCTCAAAACTCTTGGTTTTTAAGTAAGCTTCCTCTAGTTATCCCTATTAGTTTTTTCTACTTTGTCTTCTTTCTAAACTCTTTTAATATTTTAAAGGTAAGCAATTTTCCACCACTACACTTCTGGCAAAAGAAAATTCATTTCCTCGCAAATTATGAAGTAGTCATCCCATTGGTTATTATGCAATGCTGAGCTTGTAATCTCATACTTTTACTCAAAAGTTGTGCCCCCTGCATAAAGGATTTGTGGTGACTAAAGACACATTCTCTAACCCTAAGAACTTTGGCTTATGTCTCAAGCTAAGCTTGAAACTTTCTATGATAAATTACTAGAGCATCAAAAACTTCTATCAGCAGTTGTCAGACTAGTGCCTCATGACTACTTTTTTCTTTTAGAAACTTGGCAAACATACTTGATAACCCTTTACTGACATACCCTTTTTCTATGGTGGTGTCATTCTACTGATCTATCTTACCCATCAATTATCAATTAACCTAAGGGAGCCAACCAGTGGCTATCCTTTGCTTAACATGATAAAAAGCATTCAAACAAACTAACTTTATTTCCCTTTCATGTGTTTGTGGCTCAGATTTTTGCTTACCATTGTTGATGGCAATCTGAGCATTTATTAATATGCGAGTTATGCAAAGCAACATTTTGGACTGTAGCTCCCTGTACTGGATAACTGGAGGGAACTGTAAGTTATACCAAGAAACCTTTGACCTTTGGAAGTAATCTTTTATTGACTTCATAATGTTAGGCTATAATCTTCTCTGTAGAGAACTACCTATAAGGTCCTGCATATACAAACCTAAAGAGTGTGATCTTGTCGTCTTATTCTAATGCAAAGCATAGGTGACTAGCCTCATAGTTAATAAGATCAACGTGGCTAAAATGCTCTCAAGGTTTTATCTAACTCTTGGTCTTATCCTAAAAGCTTCTGATTTCTCTCAAGAACTAAAGTTTAACTCTTACTAACAATCCCATTCCTGTTTCATATACCAAGGAGAATTTAAGTTAAAGTACCAGTTCCCACTTCATAACCCCAAAATGTACATAGTGACCTCTCAGTCAAAACCTCAAAGGTCTGCACCTTTACAAAGGGCACCATACACTCATAACCTTTGCTTGATATTGTGAAAAGGTTTGCATGACTCTTTGTATATGAAAGTTATGAAATCTTTGATGTAAGTTCATGGTGTATCCTATACATAGGAATCAAATATATATGTATTATTATTCATGTATAAAATGCCTTTCAAAAATGGTATTGGTCAATATATTCCTTATAAGTATTCGTCTCTTACATTATATGGAGAAATAATATATGTAATTCCCTGCGTGTTAATTTTTAATAAGTATAAATTTTAGTTGATGGTTTCCATTAGCTATATAGATCAATATGTATTCTTATAACTACATGTTTCTTATATAAAAAAATGTGATGACATGTGAAGAGATGGGTGATCCCTTACTTGTGCATACATTGTACTTAGAACTCATAGCATGCAAATTGAATATGTGTTTGAATTAAGAGTATAATGATAATATAGAAATGTGTTAGGAGATGGAATGATTAGTATGATAAAGTGACTAGACAAGAATAAAGATAAAATCTTAAAATATATGGTTAAGGTATCAGTATAGTTGTAAGAGTTATAATTGTCAACTAATTGGCACAGTTAACATATGATCAATGTGGGAAATAAATGTGATATGAATTTTGAGTAGTAATTGATAAGTATTAAGATAATATTGTTATTGTTTAACATGATTGGTATTTATATGCCTAAAGATGTGTATATATGTGTATGCATTTTAACGACCTTTAATAGAGGTCGTCCACAGGTCTTATGTTCCCCACTAAGCTTTATAGCTTAGCACGGGTATTTTATCTGTGTAGATAGCAATGATAGAAGTTCTTTTTAGGATTGATATCTGCAACGGATTGGCCAACACAAGTCCTTGAAGATTAAAATGTATAAAGTCTTCCCTTTGGTTCTTTTTGTATTTAGAGGTTTTTAAATTATGTTGGAAATTTTGTATAACTATAGTTGTTTTGTATATGAAATATTGTAATGTTTTAAGGAACTTCTATATAATTAAAGTATTATTCCTTAAGATTTATATGTAATGAGTTAAGCTTTTGTATAAGACATCCTTATAATAATGTTTTCAATTTGTTAGAATAGTAATGCATCTTTAAGGAAATGAGTTCAGTGATATAGCTAGGCTAATAGAATTTGGGTGTTACAAGATGTCTTTTCCTTGAAATTAAATAAAGACTTGTATTTATCGAATTAATGTCTTGGAAATGGCATGATTATTACCATGTATGATGCAAATAAATAAGATATCGCAAACATAAGAAAACTCATACAACTAACAAAATCAGAAAAAAATATACATTATTCAAAAAAATTTATTACACAAAAGAAAAAACGGATTAAGTCCTAGGTGGCCACACAACATTGTTGTTTTGTCCCTACTCTTAATTCTCTTCTCTGAGTCTTGGATTTTCTTTCTTAACTAGGCAGGTGAGGTTCTAAGACAATGGCTGATTTATAATGATGTGGGAACCGCATAGCATTTTAAATAACTATTTTAAAAAAGACAAAATCAAAATGAACTAACAAGGACTTTAATAAAAAAAACCTGTTATTTGTATCACACAAAAAATCCTTGAAAAGGTTTTCATAACCTAAATCTAAAAAGATATCGAAGATAAATTGAAAAATAAAGTTCATAGCATTCAAGAATAAATTATGAACTTTTAACTATCAAAAACTAAAATGAGAAGATGGCACTTTATATATTACCTTCAGAGTACTTGTTATGAGGCCCCAAGATGCACCCTTGAAGGGTTAGAGTATGAGATCATATGAATTTAATGCAAAAAAGTATAAACTATGTTCTAGGGTATGATCAATATTTTTTGTAATTGTCGAAGGCATGTGAGTAATTGTGTAATCAATAACTCAAGCTTGCAATTGAGGAGTAAATTAATGAAAGAAGTGATCATTAATGCTTGCGGTAAATAAAATATTTAAAGAGGGTTAAAAAGAGAATTAGCCAAAGGACCTTAAACTTTGGCTAATAGCAGGATTACAACTAGAAAATTCTACAAAAAAATATGCATTTAATGAAGCCAAAAATATGCTATTTTAAGTGGAGTTAGTGTAGACATCAAGTCCTAAGGCAACCTAGATCAGAGTTACCCGATAAAGAAAAATTATTCGTATTTCAAACAAAAAAGCAAACTTTGAGTTTCATCTTTGATTTCCATAGTTTTTTAAAATTTTTTGTGGATTTTAAATTTTTCATTTCCTAAAAGTTTGAAAATCTTTGGAAAATGGGACTTCTTTGTGACAGACAGCTATTTATCATTAATAGATGCTAGTTTATGGCTATTTTGTAGCTAGCCATTTCTCTGTAGATAGCCTGCTTTTTCCATCTCAACCCGCTTTCTAATGCCGACCATTTGTCAATGATAGATGCCCATCAGTAGGGATTTTCTAGCAATTCTTATGTTTTCCAGTAACTCTTAAAACATGGTGAAATCAATTTTAAAAGGTTAATTTTGGACGAGATTCTAGGGCAGATTTCAAGGAATTAGACTTTAAAACATTTTCAAACTCTTTCCCATATATAAAGATTAAAACCTTAGATTTTGGATGAGGGAAGGGGCTAATCATTATTCTATAATTAAAATTCTTTGAGAGAGATAGACAACCACTCTTAAGGTTGAAAATTAATTTCTACTCTTAAGGAGGATAGCCTAACTCTCCTGCATTGATTCTTTTCATGCAAAAATGTTTTAATTATTTTACAAATCATGAAATTAAAAGTAAGGACTTAGAGTGCAATTCCAGATGTTATAAAAATCAATTCTCTTAAGGTAATATCTTAGGTTACTCTCCTTCTTAGTATGCCATGAAAATAAGCATGTTTAATTTGATTTATTTAATGTTTATATCATGATTTTATGATTTCTCATTATTTTAATTCATTTGTGATGCCTCTATGATTTTGTGATGCCATAAATATTATGAATTTAATCTACATATATAAAATGGCATGTCATAAGAATTTTCCACCATTAATGTATATTTATTTTCTAAATTAAATTCAATTTTTCATGTTGATTTATTTAGTGTTGGCATGAATTAGATTATTTTTTAGGCTTAGAATTAATTATGGCATGTTTAAAAGATAAATAGTGCGTGTTTAGATAAAAATAAGGATTTAAATCGCCATTTTGTTATATTATGCACATTCTACCCTGATCTGGGTGTGATAGATGAGGAGAAAGCCATACAGATGCCTATCGATCACGTCGAGCGATGGGACATCATGGAGCATTCTTTCGTTCCATCCCTCACCTCATTGTTTGGCCATCTGTTCCCTTGCTTGGACAGTTGTGGTCATTGTTTGGCATATCATTAGTTTTTTGTGTTTATTTCCTTATTCATATTAATTTTCATGATAAATATGCATTTTGGATGTTATTTTCAATTTTGCCATGTATGCTTTACATTTAAGTTGTTTAATTTATTTCCAAAAATGCATGTTTATTTTATTTTATTATTCATATTTATCCTTGTTAACCACATACTAACTGTTTATTTTCCTTGTGTCTATTGAGCCATTAATTCTTAATTGCATAGACTTCTTTAGAGGAATTGAGGGCAAAATGCCTTGGAAAACTTATTGTAACATACCAAAATTTTCATCTGACATGCATGGTACATTTTAGAGAATGAAAAATAATCCTAGGACAATTTTTGATGTGATTACAATAGAATAGTATAGTAAAATTTAAAAGTGCATAAGTGTTAAATGTGCTCAGTTTAGGGAAATACTAGGATGGATGACTTGGAGGGAAGTTTAACTTAATTCCTAGATGAGAAAATAGGTATTAAATGAAATCCAATGGTGTGATTTGAGAAGAAAATAAGCTTAAATAAATCCTCAAAATAGGCAATGAAGATTTTACTAAGTACCATAAATTCAGTTGACCATAAGTTTGATTGAGTCTTAAAATATTTCAAAGACCTCCAAAAATTATTTCGACCATACAGATTTATTAGAAATAGCATAAAAAACTATTAGAAGTGAATAATAATTTTTTCAACGATTTTGGAATTTTGGATTTTGGACCAACTGACATTGCCTTTGGAGCTAGAAATATATCGAAACGATGTTGGAATGACTTAAAATTTTAACCATATGTTTCTGCATATGTTAAAGCATGCAAAACAAAATTTTAGAGCATTCTATTAAGTGAAACATCGATTTCAAAAAAAATAATGAAGATCAAGGTTAAATTATTTAGTGGGCTGAAATGCCATATTTAATTTATCCAATGGCATAATTGACATGTACCTGAACTTATTCTATCTGCACAAATAATTTTAAGATTATTTTATTATAACTACTAATTCATTTATTTTGTGTGATTTTTTATGCAAATTGTTACCTTTGTGGCTTTGGAGGGTTTGTGATTTTTTTTTTGTTTGCATGGGAAGTTATGCTCTCACACTGGTCACCATCTCCACCCCGGCCACTATCTCTATGCCCTAGTTGTATAGATTACTTTACTTATTTATTATGGCTTTGTATATTTATTTATTTTTGTTATTAATTGTTACTTTTATTTTGAGATGTATTTTTTCAGGGTTGTAATAGTTAGTAAAAATGGAACTTTTATGCATGATAAGATAAAAGATGCTAAAATATTTTCTATTAAATCAACTAGATTTTTTTTTCCAAAACATAGACCGATGTCCAATTTTCAACCAAAAAATTCACATAAAATAACAAAAGCATCTTTTTGACAAATATGCAAGAGGGAACTAACGTTTTCAAAGTAATCAATAGCTCATTTTATATATGATTTTTTTTTGTATATTATTTTTTTCTATTGGATGATTTGCTTATGTAATAATTTGAATATGATTTTATTTTAAGTATTTATTTTTTGCCTTTTTGTTTGATTAGGATACTTTAACTTCTATTGTTTGCATCATACTACAAGAAAAATCCTAATTCTTGAAAGAAAATTACCGACAAAAAATTTTCCATCACTAATTATGATGGAAAAAAATGTTTCGTAGGCAAAATTGTCGAGAAAAATGTATATTGCGACGGAATAACAAACCCATTTTGAATAATTGAGGAAATTTTTTCTGCTCAACTTTACTGACGAAATTTAGGGATGGAATATAATTCTGTCGGTAAATTACCTACAAAATCATATATTCGTCGGTATTTTTCTTACGGATAAAAATTCAGTTGGTAAATTACCTACGAAAATATTTTTTGCCAATAATTTCCCTACGAATATGTGCTTCCGTCGGTAAATTACCTACGGAAATATTTTTCGTCGGTAATTTTCCTATGAAAATATGTTTTCGTCAATAATTTTCTTACAAAAATATGATTTCGTCAATAAATTACCTACGAATTCATGTTTTCGTCGGTAATTACCTACAAAAATATGATTCCGTCGGTAAATTACCTATGAAATTTTCATTCCATAGGAAAATTAAAATAAATTATAAACCCGATTTTTGTAATATTTCTTTCTCAAAATTAATCAAAATTTCTATTCTAAAAACTAATTTTAAAATCTAAAACATTTGTTGTTCAATTTAATATTTGAATTCAATATTTATTAATTATTACGATTTTATTTATAATTGCAGATATAATATTTTTTAATATCATCAATATTTATTAAAATTTATTAGTCTTAAGTGTATATTTTTTTATGTGGTGATTAGGAAGGAAATTTCTTGTTTAAATTCGATTTATATAAACTATATGGTTCGCCGCAAAACTCAATTTTCAACCAATTTTGTATAGATTACAATGTATTATTAGTTTAATTTATAAAATTCATCCTAAATCGAATTTAGAAAAGAAAGAAAAAACTCTAGATGAATACGGCAAGTACAGTTAAATACAAGAAAATTTTTTATTTAAACCCGATTTAAATAAATTGTATGAATCAAACCAATAGTGTGTCGCTAATTATGTACGTTAACTACCACTGTTCTTATTTTTCAAATTAATTTTATGTAAATGACCATGTATTATTAGTTTGGTCTATAAAATTTGTTTAGACAGACTCCAGAATAGACATATAAAAAAAGAAATTATATGTAATGCAACTATACAACCGAAGAAATTTGCAATTTCATATCTTTTAGCTATATCCATCCTGGAAAATAACACAAGAATAATGTTAGTGTTATTAATTATGAAGTAATTAGCAATTATTAGTGTTAATTATGAGGTATTTTAAAAAATATTTATAAAAATAAAATTAATTTTTTATATTTAAAAATATATAAACATGAATAATTTATATGTCTATAATATAGTATAAAAAATTAACATAACCCATATAATCCGTATAAACCAATCAATCCAATATAAAAAATTTTAATATATAACTCACCTGATTTGCGTTGAACCCAATTCATTTAACAATTTAGGTAGGCTAAAAAGAAAATTAATTGTAACCCATTCAATTCACATTTGAACACCCCCGGCATGCTTCACAATATCTAAGTGATTAATGAATCATGATTAGAAGTTTACAACATTTTTAGTTCACTCATAATTTGTTATGCTCTTCACACTTTTCACCGTTTGGCATTTCTTTTTTTTTCTTTTAATTAATTAATTAAGATGAGAATAAAGTTGATTAGTCTGTCCAGGAAGTGGGAAAAAAGTTGATCAATAAATCATGCACTTATATTACATACAACTTTCTTCTTACTTTTTCTATATTTTTTTTATATAAAAATTTTAATTTTACCTGTCATTTTTTGTGAAAGTATATTATTTCGAATTCTCAATAATACATTTCGTCATCCCAACTTTTGCCCAATAAAAGGACATTCAAAAATAATAATAATATAAAAATGTTTTTATTTTTTATATATTAATTAATTTAATTAATAAATGCGTCATTTATTATTATATCTTGAATGTTGTTATATCTAAGGCCGTCCAATTTGAAGTAGGACCCGATTGAAAGTTTTATTTCTTATTACATAGCGTATCAACAAAAAGGAGCAGGGATGCTGAGAGAGGGAGACAGAAGAGGCACTCTCACAGATCGGCGGGCCATTGCTGGGGGCCTTCATCCTACCGTTACCTCTCATCGCCGATCACGTCGCTCCATCCCCACTGTCAACGGCGGCAGTCTTCTTCTCCCCACGCTTCTCTCACTTGGTCGGATGCTTTTCCCCTGTCTCCGGCAAACCATGATGGCGACGGCAGGCGACGATCCAAGCGGCTCTGGTGAGGTTCCTGAAGGTGAGACCTATCTTTGGAGTCCTCCGTTCCTGTCCAATAGCCGGTAACGCATGGATCGGAGGAAGAAGAAATTGACAAATGGTTAGGCGATTGGACGCGTGATCACCGGAAATGGGACACTGGGGTTCTGACCTCCATGGCGGCATCGCTGATGCATCTTTGGCGAGACCCCGATCAAACTCCGACGAATCTCCAACGAGCAAAGTGGTTGACGAAAATGAGGAAAAATGCAGGAATTTGGTACGTGACTACCAAATTTATTTCCAAAGATCTATTTAAATTAAGTATATGAACTTTTGTGAAATGTGTTGTTGGTGCATTATTCTGATGGCAATATTTCAAATCACAAACTAACAGTAGTTCTAAAGGATCTTGGTCCCCAAATCTCATACAAAATGCTTTATTTGTGAACGGAAATTCTTGTATGCAACAATCATTGTTGACTTGATTGATAAGGAGTTGGGAAATTCTTGCATAATTTCAATAGTTAATTCCTACGTATGATTAGTAGTTTTTTCTATTAATTTTTATATTTTTTATTTAATGTCTCATTTTGCTATTCATGTCTAATTTCATTTCCGTTTTCTTACTGGTTTCTTCCAGCTTTTTGACGGCAAGGATGGAAGACCAAAGTATAATAATTTGATTTGAGATACTATTCAATTGAACTAGTTAAGTCGAATAGGTTACATGATTATATGTGTTAAACATTTTATCGTATGTAAATAATAAGAGGTGTTTAGTTTCAATGTCTAGTGATGAATTTGGTGATTTGGGTTTGTTCAACTATTTTGTATGAATACACTAGTGGAGCAAATTCAAAAGGATAAACTGTAATTTAAAATCAAATGCAGATTGTATGGACTTTAGAATTAATGCTAGTAAGCTGTTGTAGTTTGCTATCAACAACGAATCTGTTGGACATAATTTCACTTTAGTTTAATTTTCAAACACTTAATTGTATATTTGCACCATTAGATTTAGATTGAGATCTTGAGTTCAATACACAGCTTCTTTAATCTCTATAAATGTCACTTTTTTTGGCTAAAAAAGTGACCAAGATGACTTGGAATTAATATTAAGTACTTTAGATGCATTCTATAATTAATTTGTGGTTCTTATCAATGTTTATCGTAGATACAATCACTTGTGTGCTTGAGGTAAGAAAATTCTCATCTTTTTATTTCCTAGGAAAATCATGAATTTTGATACTTGCTATTTAGCAGACAGAAATTTGTATGTATGTGTATATATATATATGTTTTTTTTTTTTTTAACTTTCTCACATATACACAATACACATTAATGTTTTATTAGGTTGGTCAAAATTAGGTAAAATATAAGATATTCTTTGCGAAGTCAAGCACAAATAGAATTTTATTACTCTTAATTTCGGTCAACTTCCATGCACAAGACAACATGTTTAATTCATGTGAAAGATTTTGAATTTTGATGATTAATGGAAAAATTTTATTGCATTTGTGACGTGACCTGAATTTCACCATGTTTTATACATAATTATAATTAGTTGCTGTTTAAAGTCAAGAATCTTTGTTTTATTACAATTAACTATTATTATTATTATTAATTTTGAAGAATGTACGGTGGTAGCTCTTCCTTGGATGATGACAAAAAGCAGCTAAGTCGTGAAATTTTTGTATTTCCTCATCAACAATATTACCGATCAGGTTTAGTAAATTTCTATTTTGTGTTACAATAATAATTTTCTCATTCTATTACAATAATAATAAATTTAATTAATTTCCAGATTATCAACTTACATCCTATATGTTTTTGAGCTAAATGCACAATATGCTCTCTTCAACAATTTCCTTGTGATTTCTAGTTCATCTGCTGCATGTTGCTCTTAAATGCATATACCTTCTGTTTTTCTTGCCGTAGGTGTAGCAGAGAAAAAACAAGAAGTGGTCAAATGGTGTAGCAGAGAAAGAAACCTGTAATGATGCCACTTGCTCCTTGCATGAAGCCATAATTAATCTTGCCTCCCCAAAGGTAATAGTGCTTTGCTCCAATCAAATCTATTTCTAATTTCAAATTTTCATGGGGTTTCATAATACTATTCAATTCTAATTTGCTTTATAATTACACCATTAGAGGAAGCTTTCATTTTCTTTTATTAAATTATACACTCCATATCACACCAAATACTTGTACTTTATTTTTAAAATTTGTATATATTAATTAATTATCCAGTACAAATTCAAATTAATCAAATTAATAAATTTTAAATAAGCAATGATTATAAAAAAACACTATTTGATAATTTATTCTATAAAGAAATAGTGCTTTTATAATCAGAATAATACTTTAAATTAGTATGAGAAATGATAATTTTCTTTATTCATTAATAATAATATACCTAAAAATCAGATTGGGAAAGGTATGGATAATTGGGGTCAAATCTAATTACACAATATTTTTACACATTTACTTTGAAAAGAAAAAGTCAAGGAAATAGACACATCGTAATTATAGTTTTATTTTCTATATAAATGCAAACTTCAGTGGAGGGTATTAATAAGGTGATCAAATGTGGAAAAAATCACACGTTTAGCGTTCATAATTTACAAAATACCTTCACATGTGATGTATCTAAATTCACATTCCTAGATTGCCAATTTTCATCAACATCTTCACTGTAAAATAAATAAATAAAATGTGCTTTTAATTTTCTAAAAAGTCTTCAATTTCTGTTGAGCTAACATAATAAAAAGTACCATACTAACAATAACATAATAAATTATATATATATATAATTTTAATTGAAAGTATTTATATATATAGGTTAGGACAGCTGCTGCAATTTATATATTTGGGCTTGGAGTAGCTGTTAGCTATTTATAATTGAAACAATGTGTTTGGGCTTGGAGTGGCTAATGGTTAGAATTGTTGTAGTTTGTAACTTATATGAGATTTTGACTTACAAAAAAAATGTCATAGAATTCTTGATGAAGAATTAGGTTGTGTAGATAATGATGTGAGAGAACTAATCAGTAGAATATTTTAAGCAAATTAATTTTCAGTTGGTGGAGGGATTTGGATCATCAATGCCTGTATGTATATTTCTTTGGTAAATACTTGAAAAACTTTTTTAGGAAAAAAAAAAAAAAAAGAGAATCAGGACACTTGGGCTATACTATATTAAAAGTGTTGAAAAGTTAAGAAATTCGATTTAGACTAAAATTTTTGAATCAGGAGTTCCAAGTGCAAGGTTTTTGGTGCCATTATGTCATACATCATTGTAACATATATTATATTAATTAATTGATTGGCATAATGGTATATGACCACTAGCAAGAGTTACAAAGAGCAAATAAAACTTATTTTTATATGATGGGTATTGTTGAACTAGTATGAAGCTTGAATTTGGGATGACATTACATCCTGGTAGCCATTTAATCCTTTTATGTGCTAAAATGTTTATATTTGCTTGATGCTAGTGTTTTATTCTTGTATTTTTCATCAGTAACCTATTTTTGTTGTAGGCAAGTATTAATATGGGAATTTATTTATAGTTTCAGATTTCAAGTTGCTCTTTAGTATTCTATTAATCTTAGAGCAATTATAATCTTTGATCTGTCATTTGGCTATGCATAAAAGCCTCTTAAACTAATTCATCATACGGATCTATTAATTATTGGCAGATTTAAATTATGCGCTTCTATTAGAGTGGTTCCTGGCATTTTAAAAAAATGTAGTATTTTTAGTGACGAAATAGTGACGGATAATTCCGTCGTAAATGTATTTTATCAGGACCAAAATTTACCGACGGATATTTAATACCGTCGCTAAATTCACCTACGGAAAATATCATTCCGTCAAAAATTTGCCTGCGGAATATTTATTTCCATCAGTAAAATTTCCTACAGAAAATATAATTTTGTAGGTAAATATCGCAATCGATGATAATTTTTCGATTTGCACCCTCCGAAGGAATTAATTACGGACATGTTTTCCGTCGGTAAAAGTGCCAATAGGTTCTCTAATGCTATTTTCCGTTGCTAAATTTCGCTGGCAATTAGATTTTTCTACTAAAATTCACTATTTTCCATTGGGAATTTCCGTTAGGAAAATTGATTTTTCTTGTAATGTCATGTGAGAGAGTAGAGCGGATTAATTTTAAAACTTAATTACAAAATAACACCTAACCAAGATGCCTAATTAATAAGAGTGATGCCCTAAACATCGATCTCTATTTAGGTATCAAGAGGTTGAGATTAAATTCATTATATTTTATCAAGTGGCGACTCCATGATACCTACCTTTTTTGGCCTATTACTAGATGCCTTTATGGGTTGACTACTAATAATAATTTGGGTTTGATCCTTTTTTATTTTGAAGTAGTCAATTTATAAGTTAAGTGAGCCTCCTCTGGTTTTGAATCCTTCTAAGATCGAACTCAAAATAGAGCGAAGGCTCTGGCGTAGGTCACAGTGGCAACTCCACTAGAGACTAAAGAGACCTTACTTCTAAAAGCACCTTTGTTAAGTTCTTTATAATTGTGTTTTGTTATTAATCCTATCTCCTTTCTAAATTGCATTTTTGGCATTCAACTTAGAGCCTTATAATTGAGTTAGGCATCCCTTTTTAGCCCTATTGTCATCCTGAAACACGACCTACATTCACTCAATGTAAGGAGGTGTAAAGGAAACCCAACAACCTAAGTCTAGTACCAAATGGTATATAAAATGGTGACCTATCGATCGTTATGCTTGTGATGAGCTAGACCTATTCGCAAGGACCATATTTGGGTAGCCCTAAAGTTTCATCAACCTTGACTCAAGCCCATGTAATGACCATAGCAACTTCCCCTAAGTTGTATAACCATAATAATGTTTGCTTGGTATGTGAACCTTTATATATTGACTATACTTAAATAAATTGAAAGGAAACCAATCAAAAGATGTCATGCCTCAGCGGGCCTAAACAGATCTGTTTGAGTTCATCAAAATACATAATGGTCAGAACCTATATGCCTATGCTATCAATTAGAGGGTTATGCTATCAATTTTCTATCGTGCATCATATGCATCCATTGGGTACCCTGTTGACCCATGGGTTAAACCCGTGTAGGAAAGAGACCATAAGACCTTTTGTATGGGAGTAATAAGATTGAAAAGCTACTGTTATGCTTGTGTGTGGTTGTGATTGATTCCTAACCAAACCATACATTCATGCATCATGTTTATATTATGTTCATGCATCACCCCTAACGTTTGACTTTTTCAACCATCATAGATTCATCTAGGTGGTCTAGAGGGTCAGATAGGCACTTGCTTTAGAGATCCATATCAAGATTTCCAAGACCAAACTCAAGTTCAGAATCAAATTCAAAGGTTAGCTTTGAGTGGGGTTTAACCCAATTATCAGAAAATAGTTAAGAGTTCAGCTTAGGTATGGAGAATGAGAGGGTGAATGAAAGTGAAAGGTGAAATGAGACTAAAGTGTGGCTACTTATGCCACTATTAGGTTTCCATTCTTAAGGGAAAGGTTAAATGTCACTCTTAATAGGCCTTCAACAGTGAAGGATAACTTGGAATAGAGACTGGATAGACATCTGCAAGAGTTTAAAGAATGGATGTTAGCTATGATCGATGGGATGGTGGCTTTTGTAGCACCTAACACTAGAGCTAAGCCTGTAGCACTTGTCTAAGAAACAGCAGAGACAATTCATGTTGGGAATGCTACAATTGTTGATGTTGTTGTGCTTCGAGACCCACCTATAAAGGAAATAAGGCATGACCTTGAAGAAGACTTTATAGAAGAGAAAGATGATGAATATGTACCCCCAGTGATGAATATGAGGATTAAAGGCCCTGGTGCTCAGGATCCAGCTTTCAAGATAATGGAAAAGAAGATCAAAGCCATATCTAGGTTGTTATCTGTTGGTAGGGGGATAAACCCTGAGGATAGGAATTTAGACAGGGATGAACCACTACCTCAAAGGTTCAAATGCCTGACTTGCCAAGGTTTGATGGTACCTCAAATTCTTTTGCGCATATCAAGTAGTACATGTTCATCATGAAGGGGATTACTTCATTTAAAAAATAGAAGGTGGAGTACTTTTGCTTGAGTTTGAATGGGCCTGCTATAGATTGGTATAATGGATTCATAAATAGACTAAAGAGGATTGTGACTTATTGACAAAGGATTTCCTTAAGTAGTATGACTATAGTGCAAGGATAGAGGTTACCTTGAAGGATCTTGAGTTACTTCAATAGAAGTATGATGAGTCTTTCCATGCGTATCTCACCAGATGCAGAAATAGAGTGATGGAAATAAAGAGAAAGCCTGACACAGTAGATCAAATCAGGTTGTTTATCCAAAATGCAAGCCTATACTTAAGAGATGGTTTGAAAATAAAAGGTCTAAAAGATTGGGATTCTTTAAAGGATATAGCTATAGAAGCTGAAGGAAAGTACCTAGCCAGAAAGGCAAATAGTGAGATTGTAAGAAGGAATTTTAGTAGCAATAAGATTGTTAGGAATAGTAGTAGGCATAATAGAATCAAAAAGACCGTAAAGGTGTCTACTACGAAAGCTAGATGGAGGCATTATTCCAATCTAGAGAAATCACTGTCTTGGGTTTTGAATAAATTGATTAAAGAATGAAAACTCTAGCCTCTCCCACCAAGGCTTGTAAAGAGTCAAGGGTTGTCCTATTACAATGAGGACCAATATTGTGCATACCAATAGCATATTGGGCACTCGACTGATTATTATCACACTTTAAGGAATAAGATTCAAGATTTGATTGATAATAAACATATTTTGGAACCTGAGAATAGGGATAAGAAAAACAAGGGTGGTTACAATACGGTGCCCCCTCCAGTGTACACAATTAGGTCAAGTCTACCTGAGTGGTATGTGATGAAGGATTTGTATGGGAATAAGTACTTGACTGTTACTTGCCCTACCTCTAAAGTAGGAGAGCCAGTTAAAGCAAATCGACCAGTTTCTATGATTGACTATTAGGATACTCCTATAAAAATTAAGGATAAAGGGACTTTGGTACCCATTGATATCTGAAGTTCAGCCAGTGATTGTGAAGAAGAAGTATGGGAAGAAAAAAAAGTGAAAGCGGTCGTAAGGAGTGAAGAAATGGCCCTTGTGATTGAAAGATAGCTGGCTCCTACTGTAATGCCTACAAAGAAGGAGGTTGAGGATGATAAGATAATCAAGCAATTGAAAAAGACACAAGCTCATATAAGCATTTATAACTTATTGAGGCAGTCTCCCTTACATAAATAGAAATTGGTGGAGGCTTTGAGTGAGGCTACTTTTGTTACTATCATCTCCCTTTTTGAGTTGTTGAATTTGATCAGGTAAAAATTGGTGAGAATATGGTGTACTCTGATATTGACTTGCCCATGGAAGGAAGGAATCATAATTGCCCTCTCTATATCAAAGCTTAGTTCAATGGTAAGAACATGACTTGTGTGATGATGAATGATGGTTATTCAATTACTATCTGCCCCTTAGTGGAAATCTCAGCCTTTGGATTGAGTGAGAGCATGCTTAGCAAGTCTGATCTGACCATTTTTACCTATGACAACTCTAAAAGATAAGCTATTGGGACATTTAAGGCTATAATGAAGATGGGGCCCATTGAGACTGAAGTTGATTTTATAGTTTTGCCTATTCTTGTGAATTTCTCTATGGTTCTTGGGAGGCCATGGTTTGATAACCTAGGGGAGTCCCATCCACAATGCATTAGATGATTAAAATCCCTCACGATGGATAAGTAATCGCTATTAAAGCAGTGAGGGAGAACCAAGTTTCTATGCTCAAAATAGCAAAGCAACCATTCAGCGAGTTTCATATGGCAATTATTAGTGATGAAAAGGGTGAGGATAGTTTCCTTAATTATCCTCAAGTTGTAAATATTCTCAAAAAGATGAACTTCCTACCTGGTACAGGTTTTGGCTAGAACTCCCAAGGACCTCAGACCACTGTAACTGCAAAGGGTCAAAATGGTAAAAGGGGTTAGGCTTTTTAGGTTCCAGTAAGAAGGGGAAGGAGAAGGAAGAAGCAAAAGGGATTCCTCATATTTCTTAGAATTTTGTGCTAGCTTCAGGTTTATGTCTCTATTATGGAGAAAATAAGCCTCAGGTGATAAAGGGTGAGCTAATGCCAGGGTTCGAACTATTTAATGATATCTTTGACCGAGAATAGGGAATCATCAAGTCAATTGAGTGTTTTTAGGATGAAGAGATCCTATTGCACTACTTCGTCTAGGACAAATAAGCACCAGAGGAAGTCATAATAGAGAATTTGTTTACCCCTCAGTTATAAGGCAAAGGGATGGTAGATGCTAAAGAACCACCCAAATCTGATCTAGAGACTGGAGAGACAGTTGATGCTAATAAGATTAAAGAAGACACTTTTATTGATGTTGTTTATGTTCTTGAACTTTTTGATGAAAACAATGTTTGCTCTTTTGATTATGTTAATAAGATGAACAATTTTGCTTACTTGTCTGATATTTTTTTTATTTCAAAATGCATGATCATAATCATAAAGCACTCATATTTGATATTAACTCAACAGACACATGTTCATTTAATCTCTAAAATAAGGAAAACCTAAAAGAAATTTTATTAACATTAGACATAACTCTTGACGAGGGGGAAAATTTTGAGAGAATATTAAAAAAATGAAAAAGTTTTTGCTTGGACTTATGAAGACATGCTAGGAATAGATCGAGAAGTCACTGAACATGCCACCTCGACATACCCGGGGTATAAGCCAATTAAGTAAAAGCTTAGAAGACTTAGGTTTGAGTGGGCTAAGAAAGTTAAAGATGAAGTCAGAGAGCAAAGAGAGGCCAAGTTTTTAATAAAAATCCAGTACCTCACATGGTTAGCAAATGTGGTCTATTGTGACCCTAGCAAGTGCACTAATATAATTAAGACCTCTGAAAATCAAACCCAAGGGAAGTGAAATGGTGCAATATGAAATTTTTGATTGATTGCGATATGGGCTTAAAGAATTCCCAATTGTTTGATGTATTTTTTCTTTCTTTTGTTATCTCAAACTATAATGATGATAAACAAAAAGAAAATATAAAATGTAAATGATGAATAAATAATACATAAGAAATAAAGATAAACAATAGGTAAATCAACAAAGGTAAAGACATTTTTAGGGATTTAATCCACCCCTATCCCATGAAAGATTCATTTTAATAAAAGATTTCATATGATTTAGATGTGGTCAACCCTTTTAAAACCCTACTATCCCATTTCGAAGCCTTCTATTCTAACTACTTGGTATCCCATTCTGAAACCTACCAAATAACCAGCATAAGTATGGGTCCCAAGACCTAAATGTGAACAAATATCCCATTTTGGAGCTTACTAGTCCAGTATCTATTCCTTTTCCTCTCTATTTCTGAATTTATAACACAATAAATCCTAGGTTTAATAGCTCCTATTTCAGAAATGCCATCAAAATTACAGCAAATGTGAGAAAAACAAAGCAGTCATGGCATAAATATTAAATAAGCATCCAACTATTAACTTGAATAAGATTAATAACATAAACACTTGCAAAATATTCAACCCAAGATTATCACAAGGGAAAAGAAACATCTGAAACATATATTAAATAAAAGAGTTCATACTCCTTACATGGTCAAGGGAATTCAAAGATCCCCAAACAACGAAAGACTACTCACTATTCATAATGTAAATAACAAGTAAAGAGTGAGAAAAAACTATAAAACCCATTTAGAGTTAAACATCTGAAGTTGATATGGTCTTCTTCCTTTTTCTCCAACTAGAACTTGATCCAAAACTAAAACTTGAAATAAAATTTAAGTTATAACTAAGTATTTCTATGTATTTGTGAAGTAACTATATTAAAAGAGGATTTTTTACAAGTAAAATATATGAAAAACTAAGTATGAAGGCCTAAGTATGAAGAAAACACGAGCCAAAACTATAAAGAAAAAGGTGATGGCTCAAAACCCTAAAAGATCTCCCTTTCTAGATAAAACTTGCAGCTTTTATAAAGGTCTTCAGATGGACACGGCCGAAACACTTTGGTCTTGGTTGAGTCTAAAGAGATAAAATAGTACTATAGCATAGGACACAACTGAGACACTTTGGTCCCAGCTGAGTGTACCATTCTGGATCAAAACACACTTGAAGGTTACATAGCATTTGGTTGGGACACTTGGGTTTTGATCGAGTCTCCTGATGAAACGATGCATTTTGAGACCTGTATGACACTCGACTGAGACCAATGGTCTCGGTTGAGTGTTACGCTTTTCTCTACACACATATCAAAAATATTCACCAAAATCACTTAAAAACTTCACAAAAATCAAAATAAACATAAATTTTATAAAAAGATAATTTTTACTCTAAAAACACAAAAAACATGCAGCACACGACACAAATACTGAACAAAAGCATTGAAAAATAAACAATAAAATTAGAGTTATCAATTACCCCACACTTGGCTTTTGCTCACCCTCGAGTAACTGAACAACCAAATTTTTGCAAACCAAAACTCAAAAAAAGAAAATACAAGTTGAAGCAAAGCATAAAAACACTACAGTTGAAGTCACTAACTGTCTACCTAAACCAAAAAGAATTTAGCTTAATTCATACTAGATAGTCTTCAAAATGTGTGAAAGGCAACTTTTGAATGATAAAACTCCAGTGCAATCAGACAACTAAGAAAATAATTTGTATGCAAAAATAGCACACGCGATTTGCTCTTAAAACTCAAGAAATGCCATAAGCCTCTCTTTTAACAATGAAACCCGAAGATCATCTCTGTAAATAATTCTAAACAGAACAAGATCATTAGGACTTTTATGGGTTGTAATGAGGCTAGGGTATGGCTAACAAAAATATGTAGGATATGCAAAGTAGATAAGCCATTCCAAAGCTCCCTCCATCCTAACAACAATTTAAAAATTTTCAATTTGCATTCTACCCTTTTCTTGGTTCAAAAGATAATCTAAATGTTAGATTGCCCAGAATGCATAATGGTCTTTTAAAAAGTTTGGTTTTTCTAAGAGATGGACTACACCAAGGTGCCACTTGATAGCACTATTGCTTGCTCAAATTCAAGCTCTAAATTTCCTTCTCTAATTCCAGCAAACCACTCCACACTTATTTCAAACTATGATCAAGTTTTTTTTAGGGAAAAGAAATAGGGGCTTGCTATCAATACCATTACAAAATTATGCTCTGGAGGTAATCCTTACATTGACTCATTAATCCTAACCTAGGGTTTTCCTTGACAACACCCTTATCTTAATTCAAATAGACAAAAAGTAAAGCTTTCTCCTACTTACTTTAAAAATGGCCAATTCTCAAAGGGGTTGGAAAAGGGCTTATAGCATTAGGAAATTTACATTGAAACAAAAGAAAATTCAAAATTTAGTACGCAATTAGCATACTTCAATAGGGTTATGAAATGGAGAACAATTTTAACACCAGGTAAATCTAAGGTCTTTTAGAGGCTATGAAGAAAATTTACCTAAATTACTTCAAGTTCTGAATTCAAATTGTTGTAAATGCTTTAAAGGGTAATGAGGAAGGTTCTAGCGCTCTAGAATTCCTATTTGATCACCTTCATGCACTTGATTTTTTTTATAAAATAGGCCTAATGTGCGAAAAAATTTTGGAGACCTACTGGTATTAAACTAATTAAGCTTGAACAAAAATGGTAAACACTCAACAATGAACTACTCTTCGGTTATTCAAATCCCTTAAATAAGTTTTTCTAAACCTAAGTTCGAAGCATCCATAATAAGAACATCTAAAGGAAAACTAAGTGAACATGCACAGGTTTTTAATAACAACCGAAGAAAATATACCCTAAAAAAGAAATAAAATAGAAATTAAAGTAGAACTAAAAATCACAACTAAGTAAAGATAAAAATATAACCAAATTAAAAGAAAAAGTGACACACTAAACTAAAATTTAAACAAAAAGATAAAAGATACATAAATTAAAGCAAACTACGAAAACAAACATAAAAATAAAAGGCTAAAACATAAAAGCTTAAAGCAAATTACAAAAACATAAAAATAAACATAAAGTTATTGTGGTGTTAAATAAAACAAGCACAAACTAAAAAAAAACTCAACATTAAGTCTTAACACCCTCATCCCACACTTAAAATTTTGCTGCCCTCAGCAAAATACAAAACAATGTTCAATAAGTTGGGTAGGTTGAGGAAAATCCCTGAAATAGTGACTCCTAAGCAGATAGAGGAGTAGGAGAAGGATACTCAGTATCAAATCGAGATTACAACATCCCGATAGCAGTCACTATCTCATCCATCCGCTAGTGGATGGTGGTAAAATCAGAGTCCATCCTCTCAATGATATGGTCGGGATGGTTGTTGATGGCAGTGTACTGCTAGTCGATAAAGTAATGGTGCCTGCCCCTGCTCTCTCCAGCTCTATGGCTCCCTTATGCATGGCTTCTCTATACAGCTCCCTGCTTAACACCACTACCTACCTTTGCCTTGGAAAACTTAGGTCATCAATGAGAATCGATATATCCTTTAGCATTTTCCTATCAATTATGATCGAGTTGCCTATAGGTTTTCCTAGGTTGTGGTGGTTGTGATGACGAGCTAGAGTAGTCACAAATCTGCCTAAGGCCAGCTTGGAGTGCCTCTTCTTATAAGCATGCAGGTCAGTAATCTTCTAGGCAAAAAAAAATCTCTCTATTAAGGTGAATTCCACGTTCCATGGCATATAAGATTGTGGCTTCACTAGAATTGATATTGCCAAGGCCTTTATGATGGCTGAAGAATGATAAAGCTAGATATCTATGCATAATCCTCCGTGGGTGATTTTTCTAAATGATGAGCCTTGGTGTTGCTTGCATGGAAAGTGGTGGGATCCTCTTCATCATAAATTCCAATCCATACCTCCTATTTATTCATGTTCTCCAACCCCCATGTAGCATGTCGGTTAAAGCCCAACACTTCATCAAAAGCATTGAAAGACATTTGAAAGGGGGAGCCATTAAGCTAGAAACTCACATTGCCCCTATCCAGGTGACTATCTTTGCCAATCCTGAACTTGACAGTAGCTAGAAATTTCTAACAAGATATGGATATTCCTTCTCTTATTTCTAAATGAACACTCTCCATCCCACTCCATCAATTAGCCTGTCAAGCTCATTCTTTAGGTGGAGATCTGACCGGATTCTAGCAAGTGTACTAGATCGGCTAGTAATATAGGAAAATAAGATTAGGTGGAGATCTGACCGGATTCTAGCAAGGGAAAAAGTTGTGCTTGTATGTGCTATTTCAATTTCAAAACCAATTTTCGTGTGTAAAAGAAAGAAGAGAAATCCCAAATTTGTGATGATTGAAGAATTAAAACTAAAAACAATAATTTAAATCCAAATTAAAACAATTGAAAGAGCTAAAGCAAAGAAAAGATCTATTGAAAGCAAGTAAATTGAATGAGGTGAAAATCAATATTAAAAACAACTTTCACTAAAGGACTATCCACCTTAACAAGTATTGCTATGACTTAAATAAAATAAAACATACAAGTGATTATGAAGAATTCAGTTTAATAAAACCAAATAACTTTATTCAAGATTATCATTCCAAGCATCAAATTTTCTTATTCAGATAAACTTAACACTTAGCATAAAGAACTGAATTAAGTCTCCTAGATGTCTATTAAAGCCTTTCTCAAGAGATTTAACTTCCACCTATTCTTAGTTACCCTTTTCTCAATCTTAACTTACTCAAATCAACACACAATTATAGCTTATTCAGGTTATAATAATGTATTAATCCAAATAAATTAACCTAAGAGCATGCAAGCCAATAATCAATTCAAATCAATTAATTAACCAATGCTTAATCAAGTTAACAATCAACTTAAATTTGAGTAAGGACAAGACTATGTTTAAGAAATAAGAAATAACCAACTTGCATTGAATTGAAGAACAAACTCAAGTCATAACAATACAAGTTAAGGATTCAAGTATCCTTTAGCAAAAGTTAAAGAAAACTACTCACAAGACATTCTTAAAAATAAAGACAAAGTTTTGAAGAAAGCAATAAAAACAAAGAACGTAAAAACAACTTAAAGAAAAGTAAAGCTTAATTCTCA
Organism: Excoecaria agallocha; assembly: GCA_037975025.1. NCBI lineage: Eukaryota > Viridiplantae > Streptophyta > Magnoliopsida > Malpighiales > Euphorbiaceae > Excoecaria > Excoecaria agallocha. The sequence goes on along the minus strand of CM075806.1, from coordinate 108,477,339 downwards.
GGATCCTCTCGTTCTTTCTTTTTTCTATGTTTCAGCTAGCTATTTATAGGCAAAAGAAGACGTGAATTCCTTCTCAAACTCTTAGAATCAAATAGGAAGTAATTTCTGCCCAAAATAGGAAGTTCGATAAAATCCTTCGCAAAGTTGGAATTGCATCACGTGGCCACGCCCTTCATTGTGTATTTCTACACATGACCACGGGTTCATTTAGTCTTTCTTCACACGTGGCCACATGTTGTCCTTCACTTGGAATCCACATGGTAACATGTCTTCAATGCTTCCTCCTTTTAGTCTTTCACGTGGCCATGGATGAGAATACAAAGCAATTCATGTGGCCATGTCTTCTAAACATCAAACCTTCACGTGGCCACGGGTGGATTTCTTCAATAACTTCACGTGGTCACATGTAAAGGCTCTGGACTGAACGCTAAATTGTCTCTCATCAATTCTTCATAATTGCATTTTTGGCCCTAAACTTTGCCCTTTTTTGCATTTTAAGCCCTTTTATATCAATTTTAACCTGAAAATCAAACAAAACATGGAATTAACCTCAAAATCATCATTGTTAACAAACTACCTCTAAATTAACCTAAATAAAACCAAAACAACTAAATAACACAATTAAAAACATATCAAAAACTACATATAATTCACACTTATCAAGATCCACCATTAAGTCCATGTCTATAATCGGAGTAGCTAGATACTCTTGCCTGTTAAAAAGGACCCAATCATCCTTGTATTCATTTGGAACCTAAATCTGAGTCTTCAACTTTGTAGGATCTTATTGAGCAGAAGAAGATGACCCAACCTTAGTTCGGGTGAGCTTAGGTTCCATTAGCAAAATAAACAAGAAAAACTCAACATAAGATACACAACAAATGATAAGAGATAACAATTAACAACAAATAGCACAAGTATGTTGCACAAATAAAAATTTTAAATAGAAAACAGCTAACAAGCATGTAAAGGCAAATAAACATATAAATGACCACAAAAAGAATTGCACAAGGTACGTGGCACTCAACTATGATAATCGAGTTATTCTTTGGAAACTAGTGGCCTGTAGGTCGAATCATTGTTGCCTATATACCTTGTTGCAACAAACTAAATGCAAACAAAAAGCATGATGCACAAACGGACAAGTAAACATATAAAGCATGCATAAACCATATAAAAAATGTGCACAGGGATTGCTAAACAAAATAAAAATCAATGCTCAAACAACAAAAGTAATAAATAAACTAAACAAACCCATAAAAACAACACTCTATACGTACGATTAACAAGATCATAAATAAAATCAGCATAAACATAACTAAAGAGAACAAACATGCAAACTAGTCAAAATAACTAACAAAATGTGATTTCTTCTTCTTTTAGGCATTTTATCGAGCATTAGGCATGCATGATCTGAAACTACAATCAACATGCAATTAGGACAAGACATAACTTGTAATCATGTGATTTCTCTTTTGTTACATGAAATATGCCTAAATATAATATTGAAAAAGCACAAATATCATATTACAACACAATAAGTATAAGAAAAGATAAAAGGCATGTTTAACTAAAAATTTACCACAAAAACTACATTAAGTACAAAGAAATCACAACAACAAAAAATTTAAAGCAAAAACAACAAACAAATAAATATAAAATAAAAAAATTAAGTAAAAATAAGAAAACTTACTTGATTGTGATGCTTAATCAAGAAAAGATGCAAGAAGAAGTGGGGAATTAGTGTTGAGAATACCATAAGTCTCAATAAGCGAGAAGAGAAGCTAAATAGAAATGAAAAGGTGTACTATAAGGGGACATGACTGAGTGCCTTAGGGACTCGATTGAGACCAGAATGTCTAGGCCGAGTCAGACACGTAGTGCGAAATGCATAGTTTTAAAAAATGATGGGACACAGTTGAGCATATAAGGTCTCGGTCGAGTCCACCCCTAAAGTCTGAAAAATCCTGATTGCCCTTGGCTGAGACCAATCGATCCCGATCGAGTGACTCCTTCTGTAACTTAAACTTACACTTACAAAGGTTTCGGTCGAGTGACCCTTAAATACAGTTTTAATTTTTTTATGACACACAGCTGAGACTATAAGGTCTCATGCCAAGTGATCCCTACTGGACTAAAGGTTTACTATGCACACGGCTAAGACTAAAGGTCTCGACTGAGTGGTCTTCATTTCAAATTTTCCCTCTTTACTAGATATGATTAGGACTATAGGTCTCGATCAAGTGATGCATTCTGCCTTGAACTAATTTACAAAGGTTTTGGTTGAGTGACCCTTAAATATAGTTTTAATTTTTTTATGACATATGGTTGAGACCATAAGGTCTCAGCCAAGTGATCCCTACTAAACTAAAGCTTTACTATGCACACGGCTGAGACCAAAGGTCTTGGCTGAGCGGTCTTCATTTAAAATTTTCCCTCTTTACTAGACATGATTGGGACTATAGGTCTCGATTGAGTGATGCATTCTGCCTTGAACTAATTGCCTTTCACACGGCAGAGACCATATGGTCTCAGTCGATTGATCTATTCTGTAACTCGATTCTTAAAGAGGACACGATTGGGACTATTGGTCTCAGTTGAGTCCAACAAATTCCTGCAAACTATATGCACATGATCATGACACTTTTTCAATAAAATAGCACTACAACTAAATCCACTTATTATACTTAAAATATAAATGCAAATAACCATCAAACACAAATTAAAAACATAATTTTAAAAGAAAAATTAGAGTTCATAAGTCAAAAAAGTTCTGGGTTTAACAAGTCTCCCGCTTAATTTTTTAAGCTCTCAAGGTACGTCTTCCAAGATGATGACCACCGATGCAACTTCAAATTTTGAATCAAAGTAAGGCTTCAGGTGGTGGCCGTTGACTTTAAATTCGTGACCATCTTCTAGATGCTTGATGGTGATAACTCCATAATTGGTGACCTCTACAACTTCATACGGTCCCTTCTATCTCGATTTCAACTTCCTTGGAAATAGCCACAGCCGACTATCATATATTAACACCTTCATTTCCAGGGTAAAGTCCTTGGAGATCAGCCTATTGTTGTGCCACCTCTTTATCTTCTCTTTGTATCTCCCGAAATGATTGTATGCCCAAAATCCTAGCTCTTCCAGGTTGTTCAATTTCAAAGCCCTACACTTTCATGGTCAAAATTTAAAAATTTTATGGCCTAATAAGCTTTATGTTCTAATTTAACTAGTAAGTGACAAGACTTGCCAAAAATTAACCTAAAAGGGGACATCCCTATAGGTGTCTTAAAGGCTATCCTATATGGCCACAGTGCCTTATCTAGTTTAAGGTACCAGTCTTTCCTGGATGCATTGATCGTTTTCTCCAAAATCGCTTAAAGTTCATGTTTGGACACCTTAACTTGGCCATTAACTTGGGCATGGTATGAGGTAGTGAATTTGTACCCAACTCTAAATTTTTTTAGCAAAGCTTTAAATTGATGGTTAACAAAATGCTTTCCACCATCACTAATTATAGCTCTAGGGGTTCCATATTGGGTGAATATATTTTTCCTTAAGAATTCAAGCACTACCTTAGCATCACAAGTCCTAGTGGCTATAGCTTCTACCTATTTGCTTATCTAATCTATGACCACTAAGATATATTCAACTCGTAGGATACAGGGAAAGGACCCATAAAATCTATACTCCACACATCAAATAATTCTACCTTAAGCATGTTAGTTAACGTCATTTCATCTCTTCTCATGATATTCCCTACCCTTTGACATCTATTGCATGATTGAATGAAAGATTTCACATTAATTAATAGAGTAGACCAATAAAAACCAGAGGAAAGAATATTTGATACTGTTCAATTTGGCCCATGATATCCACCGGCTTCTCCACTATGACAAGCCTTAACAATATCTTCTTGCTTTTCCTTAGAGATACACCTTTTTATCACTTGATCTACACATAGTTTAAAAAGGTAAGGGTCATCCCATATATAGTGTTTCACAGTAGCTTTCAATTTCTTCCTTTGTTGCCAAGTGTAATCTTTTGGCTTGTAACCTTTTGCAAGAAAATTGGCTAAATCAACAAACCAAGGATCAGCAACTTCACACATAAATAAAGCATATATACGCTCATCCAAAATTAAATCAAGGATCTTATTTTACTTAATGTAGCCATGCTCGAGTATAGACAAGTGATCTATCACAAACTTCTTCACCCCTTTTTTATCTTTAATCTCTAGGTTAAACTCTTCTAGAAGGAGTACCAATCTAATCAGTCTCGATTTTGACTTTTTATTAGAAAAGATATGTCTCAATGCTGCATGATCAGTCCACACTAGGATTTTTGCTCCTAGCACATAAGGCATGAACTTCTCAAATGCAAAAATAATTGCAAGAAGTTCTTTTTTAGTTGTGTTGTAATTGACTTGAGCTCCTGCCAAGGTGTGGCTTGCATAATAAATTGCACAAAACACCTTTTCTTTTCTTTGTCCAAATACTACCCCTACTGCAAAATCACTTGCATCACATATTAGCTCAAAAGTTAAATTCCAATCCGGAGAGACAATAACCAGAGCTAAAACAAGCTTTTATTTTAATATCTCAAATGCATACAAACATTGAGTAGTTAAAATAAAAGGAGCATCTTTCATCAATAAATTAGACAAAGGTTTTGCTATCTTTGATAAATCTACGGTAAAAACCTGCATGCCCTAAAAAGCTTCTAATCCCTTTGACATTGGTAGGGGGTGGAAGTTTCTCTATCACCTCTACTTTGGCTCTATCCATCTCGATCCCTTTTTTAGAAATTTTGTACCACAATGCTATTCCCTCTTTCACCATAAAGTGACATTTCTTTCAATTCAACACTAGATTGGTTTTCTCACACTTCTCTAGCACCAAATTAAGATGTTTAAGATAGCTCTCAAAATCTCTCTGATAAATGATGAAGTCATCCATAAAAACTTCTATAAATTTCTCTATGAAGTCATAGAATATTGCAATCACACACCGCTAAAACATAATCGGTGCATTACATAATCCAAAAGGCGAATTCTTCTATAGGTAAAAGTATCGTAAGGGTAGGTAAAGATAGTTTTCTCCTAGTCCTTGGCTGCAATGGGGATTTTTGATATCCTAAATACCATCTAAGAAATAATAACACCTATTACCCACTTGCCTCTCTTGCATTTGATCAATAAATGGCAAGGGAAAATGATCTTTCCTAGTGGAGCTATTCAGCCTCCTATAGTCTATACAAACTCTCTAACTTGTAACCGTACGAGTTGGAATAAGCTCATTTAACTCATTTTTTACCACTATCATCCCTTCTTTCTTGGGAACATATTGCACTGAGCTCACCTACTTACTTTTTGAGATGGGATAGATAATACCTAAATTGAGAAATTTGATTACCTCATTTTTTACTACCTCTTGTATTGTTAGATTAAGCCTTCTTTGAGTTGAATCACTAGTTTACATTCTTCTTCCATTGAGATCCCGTGAGTGCAATAGCTCAGATTGATTCCCTTTAAGTTTGATGTCTTTCAACCTATTGTTTTCATATGCCTTTTTAACAATTCGATTAGCATCTCCTCTTCAAATCTTGTCAAAACAAAAGAAATTATCACCGGCTTTGATTCATTTTCCAAGAACATAAATTTCAAGTGAGGTGGAAGGTCTTTTAACTCAGTTTTAGAGTCTCTATTTTTCGGTTCATCATTTTCTTAACTTGATTCCTCATCTTCAAACTTTTTCTCAAGCTCTACCATACTTTCCTAACTTGACCTCTTTATCTCTGCTATCATCTCTCTCTCCACTTTATCTAACTCCTCATCTTCTAAAGAGTGCATTAAGCTAAAATTCAATGAGTCCTTCATCAACACTTGCTCTTGATTTTCCTCTACACATATTTATACCCTATTCGCAAAATAAATGGACTCCTATATATCATTCGATGGATACTTATGGGCTTTGTTCATGTCTACTACCATTTCTTTATTATTGAACCTTAGGATGATCTTTTAACTATAAACATCAATTAAGGCCTTTGTCATGTTTAGAAATAGTCTCCCTATAATGAGTGGCACTTTTCTATCCTCCTCCATTTCCATCACTTCAAAATTCATGGGAAAAATGAATTACCCAATCTTCACCAATAGGTCTTCAATTACCCCCTTTGGCTTTTTTACCAATCTATCAGCTAGTTGGAGCCTTATTTTCATCTCATTTAGATCTCTTAGATTCAATTTCCTGCACATAAAATATGGCATTAAGTTAATACTAGCTCTAAGATCACATAAGGTATTTCTAACAAAATTTTCACTAATTTTACAGGGTAACGTGAAACTACCTGGATCTTTTAATTTTTTCGAGCTCTTATTCATGATAATGGCACTACAATTTTCTATTAGTTGCACAGTCCCACACCCTTCTAATTTTTTTTTATTAGAATAAAGTTCTTTCATGAATTTAACATAATTGAGCATGTGAGTTAGGGCTTCGGCAAAAGGCCAATGGATGTGTAATTTCTTAAATATTTCTAGAAACCTAGCTAATTGCTCATTCTTTTTTTCTTTCCTAGATACAACAGGAAATGGCAGCTTATTTATATCAAGATCATTTACATTGGGATTCACTATGCTTTTACCTTTATCAATAATAGGAGCATCTATATTTTCCTTTACTTTAGAGTTAGATATACTTACCTTCCGTGTCAGCTCCTCCCTTCTTGATGATGATAATGGTGAAGATGTTTTACTTCTTTCTTCCTCTTGCACTACCTCTTTACCACTTCTTAGCATGATTACTTTGGCTTCCTCCTTTGGGTTTCGATCAACTTTTGATGGAAAAGTTCTAACTAGTCTTTTGGATAAAGAATTTACCAATTGCCCAACTTGCATCTCCAAGTTCCTTATCAAGGTGCCTTGGTTTCTATTCCACTACTCTTGAAATTTCCATCTTGTTTCTTGGCCTAACATGAATTGTTGCTGGCTATTCATGAAGCTCACAAACATATCTTTCATATTCTATTTCTTTTCTTAAATGGGTGGCCTTGGTTGGAATCCCAGTGGATAATAGGCTTGGTTAAAATTTGAATTTTGATTTGAACCTTTATTTTGGTGGTGGTGGGATGAATATGGATTCTGATAATAAGTTGTTGCTTATGGTTGGTAAGATTGACTATGTTTGTGGTGGACATTTTGGTTAAATGAAGCTTTAAGTTGAGGTTGAGAAAATGAAGCCCCATGATTTCCCTCCTTCTATGAAAAATTTAGGTGGTTCCTCCACCCGAATTATATATTTTACTAAAAAGATCATTTCTCCTATAATCTCCCACTGTATTGACATCTCTCATAACTCCACTATCTTGTCCACATAGCCTACTCTCATATGCTACACAATCTTCAGACACAGCAGCTACATTTTACACCTTCAATCCATTAAGTTCCTTCCTCATCACATCTATTTGTGCCTTTAGCATTGCAACTTCATCCATATAATGTACACCTTACTTCCTTAGGATTGCTCTTAGAGTTTCCCATTTTGAATCATTAGCAACCATTTCATCCAACAAATGAAAAGTTTTTTCTCGATTTTGTTCAAAAATAAGCCACCTGATGCTGCATCCAAGAGTGATCTTATGGGTGGATTTGCTTAGACATAAAAGATTATCATGAGTTGGTGAACAACCATCTTACGGTGTGGATAGTTTCTTAACAGTCTTTTGTACCTCTCCTATGCCTCATGTAAAGGTTCTTCATTTAATTGATGGAATGCCATAATGTTGTTGCAAATGCTTGCTATTTTTGTAGGTGGAAAGAACGTTCAGGTGGAAAGAACTTCATTAGAAACGTCTTTTGTAATTACTCCCATATCCAAATTGACCGACGGTAAAATTTGAAGCCATTCTCTTACTTTTACAATTGAGGTGAAAAGGAACAACTTCAGCCAAATTACATCTAATGTAACTCCTAGAATTTGAATGATGTCACTCACTTCTAAGAATATGTCGAGGTGTTGAGCAAGATCTTCTAATTTTGAATCAGAATACTTATTCCTTTGCACCATAATAATGGTGGCTGGTTTGAGCTTGAACTACATATGTCTTGGCAATATAATCATTATATGATCCTCATTCCACCTAGGCACTACATAGTCCTTTATTGTCCTTTGCCTAGGCACATTCTCTTTTTATCCATCTGAAATTTCTTTTTGTGCCCCGGACACTTGTTGATTGAGGAACTCCATCAATGGAAGGATGATTCAGTTGGTCCATATTGTTTTCCCTATTAGCTCTCCTTTTTTTATGAATGGTTCTCTCAATTTCAGGATCGTATTGCATTAATTGTTCATGTCTCACTCAGCTTATGCACCACAAGTACCCGAAAAGAATTTAAGAAATTAAATTAAAAAAAAGAAAACACATAAAAACAACAATCAAAACTCACAAAACATGCCACCTACCCAGCAATGACGCTAAAAACTTGTTGTGACCCTAGCAGGTGCACTAGACCGATAACTAATATAGAGAAATATAATTAAGACCTTCAAAAATCAAACCCAAGGGAAGTGAAATGGTGCAATATGAAATTTTTGATTGATTGCGATATGCTATGTTACTCGAACTCGGGTACGGGTCTCAGATGTGGATACATATTCATGTGTCGAACTTGTAAATTTTCTAAATGGAAGATACGTGGATACGGATCCAAATTTAAGACACGGATATGTAAATATGGATCCAATTTTAGACATGGGTGCATGGATACGTTATATAAAAAAATTAAATTAAAGCTATGAATGATATAAATTATGTAATATTGTAATAATAAAACTAGATAAGTAAACGTTATTGTTAGAATTTAGATTATGTAATATTGTAATAATAAATCTAGATTTTTTTATCGTGTCTCTGTATTGTTAGAATTTAGAAGAAGCAGAACGTAAGTAAACGTTAAAACAACCTTTCGTTTCCCTTGGCCATTAAGAATTCTCAATTTCAATATTCTGCCATTAATGAATTGCAAGTTGGGCCTATTTAACTTTTCATATTCCAACTTTGACTTAGGCCCATGACCCATTTCTTCTTTAAAGTTCTGTAATTCTATTTTGTGGATGGCATTTGTTCATTTCCTGACTCTCCATCTTCATTTTCCGATCTTCTATCTTCAAAGATGTCTCGTTCGCTGCAATTCACCATTTTCCTACCACAATTTGATTTTCCATTCGCCGCTGTTTGTCAATCTCCTGCCGTGGTTAGTCGTCCTCTTGCTGGGATTCGCTTGCATCGTCAGTTATTCTTACGGTGAGTAATTTTTTTCTGGATTTCTCAGCTTCTCTCTAATCTTTCAAAGCTATGGGAGCTGCCATTTCCAATTTCTTAAGTTTGTGTCGGACACAGATCTTGTGTCGTGTCCCGTGTCATGTCGACACTGGTACGGCAGGGCAAAATGACAAGTTTGAGTAACAGAGGTGATATGTACTTAAAGAATTCCTAACTGTTTGATGTATTTTTCTTTCTTTTGTTATCTCGAACTATAATGACAATAAACAAAAAGAATATATAAAATATAAATGATGAATAAACAAGACAATAACAAGAAACAATAGGTAAATCAACAAAGGTAAAGACATTGTTAGGGATCTAATCCACCCCTATCCCATGCAAGATTCATTTTTATAAAATATTTCATATGATTCAGATATGGTAAACCCTTCTAAACCCCTAGTATCCCATTCTAAAGCCTAATATTCTAACTACTCAGTATCCCACTCCAGAGCTTACCTAATAGCCAGCATAATTATGGGTCCCAAGACCTAAATGTGAACTAATATCCCATTTTGAAGCTTACTAGTTGAACACCTATTCATTTTCCTCTCTATTTTTGAATTTACAACACAATAACCCTATGTTTATCAGCTCCTATTCTGGAAATGCCATCAAAACTATATCAAATGTGAGGAAAAACAAAGCATTCATGGCATAAACATTAAACAAGCATCCAACTATTAACTTGTATAAGATTAATAACATAAACACTTACAAAACATTTAACCCAAGATTAGCATAAAAGAAAAGAAACATCTGAAATATAAATTAAATAAACAAGTTTATACTTCTTATATGGTCTAGAGGATTCAAAGATCCCCAAACAACAAAAGACTACTCACTATTCATAATGTAAATAACAAGTAAATAGTGAGAAAAAACTATAACATCCATCTTGAGTTGATGATCTGAAGTTGATGAGGTCTTCTTCCTTCTCCTCCAACTGGAACTTGATTTAAGACTAAAACTTAAACTAAAATCTAAGTTATAATTGAGTATTTCTAAGTATTTGTGAAGTAACTATATTAAAAGAGTAATTTTTACAAGTAAAACCTATGAAAAATTAAGTATGAAAGCCTAAGTATGAAGAAAACATGACACTATAAGAAAATAATCAAATAGCAACAGAATTTGTTGATTTTCTGTTACTAATAAAAATTAGCAACAAAAATTAGCAACGAAAAAATCAGTTGCTAATTTGACATTTGCTATTTTTTAGCAACAGAATTGATTTTCGTTGCTAAATTTAGTAATGAAATTAAAAATCTGTTGCAAAATCCACCAAAGGTAAGACTTTATGAGTTAGTCAAAATTAGCAACATAAATTTATTTTTGTTGCTATTTGTAGCAACCAAAATTCAATTTCATTGCTATTTTAGCAATGAAAATTAAATTTCGTCGATATTTTTAGCAACGAAATTTCAATTTCCATTGCTATTTTTACCCACTAATAAAAACATTCACGACGGAAATTTTCGTTGCTATTCCGTCACTAAAGTTTATTACAGATTTTTAATTAATTTACCGCTGACCTATTATGAGTTCCAAAAGAAATATTCCAAACCCAAAGATATCATTTATTTATTCTATAATCCTATTTAATGTTATATCCAATAGCACTTACAAAAATAGAAATGTATCCTACCAATATCATTAGATATAGTACAACCGTACAACTAAACTGTTAAGAGCTCAATCATACAAGAGAAATGCTGCTTAAGATAATACTATACGCTTACATGCAAATTCAAGATCAGCAGCACGACCATCATTTTAATTCTTAGTTAATTGCCTTTTATATTAATCATTGTAAACAATAGTAAATACTTAACATCTTAGTCAATAAAGTCTTTTTTTTTTTGTTTATTTTAGTCAATAAAGTTAGCAGCAAGAGCCTAATGTCAAATTCTCTAAACAACAAGGATTACATCACAGCAGCTAAAAAATCCCATATTATCCATAGCATTTACGTAGAGCATAAAACTATAGTATGTTTTGTATTTAACATTTTTACCGTACCTGAGGGTAAATGTGATCACTTAGCAAGCATGGTTTGTTGAGCTTGATTCTCCTGCTACCGTTGATAGTTCAAAGGCCTCTTGAAAAGCATTATGTGTGGCTCAGGACAATGATGTATGCACCCACTTATTAGTATGGATCTTTGTTAACGTTAAGTCTGATATTTAGATCCTGTAACAGATAGCTGAATACATAATATTAATAACTGACTTGCCTAACATGACTCCACCCACCCACAAAGGAAAGAAGTTTAGCATTCCATTCAAAATTCGTTATTTACCTTATCCAAGATGCACTTGTAGGTGAACCTGTTAACATTGGAAAGAAAGGTGGGAACCCTAAGGTACTACCAAGCTCTAAAACTTTATTAAAACCCAACTACGACTCTGCTATAGTTTCAAATAGCTACTTAGTCTCTACCCCTAAATTCCTCACTGCTAAATCAACTACTATGATAAATGAATTATCTCTGTCACCAAAGATTCAAACTCATCTCTTATGTTTTCCAACCAAAAGAAAGATCATGATTTAAAATCAGATAATATGCTCAAATTCAGCTCAAATTGGATAAAAAAGTTAATCATTCCAATCCTGAATATGTAACTGTCAAGTAAAAGATTATTTGCATAGTATGTTTTTGTATTAAGATTTCAGAACTTTGTTATATAGATATTTTAGATTAATACTATTGCACTTCCCACAAATAGTCAAAAATTAGAAAATAGATGGAAAAGAAAAAAAAATCCATAGACTCACATGGATATTTATCAATCTACCTGTGGCAACCTACGTGGCAAAGCACAAATTATCATTAACAAAGGCCGGTTAAAAACTTAGAATTCATTTTCACGAAGAAAAGAGAGAGTGCGAGAGAGAGAGACCTCCCACAGTTAAATATTCCCAGATAAACCTCCGCCAACAATATAACTACCTTCGCTATTAGCAGCAAGCGAATTTATAGGCTCCTTAGGAAAGCTCTTGATTTCTACTTGAGGCTGTCATTACGAAGTCATCAAAATTTCACATTTGATTGAGGAATTATATCAAACAGCTTATGTGAATTAGTGAATTAGCATACCTTTGACCACGACCAGTAGAAAATGGAGCCGGAAGATGCGCTAGGCACATGTAGTTGAGAAGAGGCAATAAAGCAGTGGCCGACACAAATAAGGCCGTGAGGAGGAGAGGAGCAGAATTTATAGCGGAGGTGCTCTACACCTGTCTGGAGGTCCCAACACCCGATACCTCCATCGATTGAGGACGATGCAATTACTAATTCTTCATGCATTGTGACAGTGGTGTTTGGCCAGCGAGGGCAGTTCGCAACGCTGAACCAGGTATTTATTAGAAAATTAGAAAATAAGATTGATTAACAATAAAAGAATGTCATATATGGCTCACCTTGAACCAATGATTTCCACAGAATCTCTAACTACCTTGGTGAACTATTTTCACCGGTAAATCGTGGATTTTTTCCGCGAGAGAAGGCAGGTGATGGCGACCACTGGAGGATGGCGTTGATAGGAGGTGGACAGCGCTGACGGAGGCGGTGGCAGTGGAGGCGAAGGGGGAAGATGATGCTTAGGTTTAGACTCGAGAAAGAGATAGAGGAGTAGTTGTAATAAAAAATACTTAGTTAAATGAAGGTAATGGGAAATACATTAGTAAATGTATTGGAGAATACATCTGTAATTGTCATTACAATACATTATTAGATAATTTTATTAACAAACACAGGTTTCATTACATGATTAATTACATTATATTACAATGCTATCTACCAAACAGGGTTGAAAAATATGCAAGTTACAGAACTAAAAAAGACAAGATATCTCGAAGCAAAGACTTAGAAATATTTTGCAGCATCATATCACTATGTAAATTGGAGACCATCGTAGTATATACTTTAAAGCATATATATTTAGCATTTAACATATGCTAATTCTTACAGGTCTCCTGTGCTTATTTACAAGGCATACATGTCACTCAGTCATACATGCTCATCTACATGAAAGCTACATTTCTCCAACTATAGAATGGTCAAATAAGCAATTATAAACCCCAAGTCATACAAGGACCACAAATTTATTCAGTCTTTCAGTTTTAAATGTAACGATTTGTTGCAAAAAAAATAGAAAGATATACCAGAAATTTTGAGTACATACTTAGCTTCATACTACAGTAGAACATGGTACAAAAAGAATAATTATAGATAAAAAAGACAAAAAAATATTAAAAAAATTAGTTCAAAATTAGGAATGGTTCCAAGAATCTAATATAACATAAAATATGCAATTTTAACCCAGAGACACCGCTCAACTAAAAATTCAAAAGAGATTCCCATAAATTATGAAGCTAACAGGGGCCGAAAAAAAACACTAATAGTTTCACTACATTTCACTGCCTCCTCTTGCCCTCCCAACGTAAATCAATGTAAATCAAATCACTACAACATTGTAGTTCAACAACGTCAAATATTTATCATACAAAAACCCTAATTATCTCATTAAAACTAAAAATCCCAATAAACCTCGAATCTTCTGGACAAAAATCAATATTCTTTAATAAGAAAGTATAACAGTATCGTCACAAAGATCTAATAGCCCTTAGCAAATAAAAATTTAGAAATGAAAATACAAACAAATACTTGTGAAGAGAAATGATAAAATCAAAGTGGAGGTAAGGGTCCGACTTGAAAGGTGGCAAGAGCAACGAACTGGTCGAGCTTGAGAGTAAGCTGATGCCATAGCTTCTTTTGGTATAGATCTGCAAACAAATTATACCAGTCGGTAAGTTCAGGATGCTCATTGTGTTAAGACTCCAGATACTGTATAGCCCCCATGAAAGTGATTTCACAAGGAAGAAGGCAAGAGGAAGAGGGCAAGGGTGACAGAGAGACTGAGGTTCACGAAGAAAATAAACTATTTATATGTAGGGCAAAAATGAAAATAGCAACTGAACTTATTTTCAGTTGCTATTTTTGCAATCGAAAATCAATTTCGTTGCTACTTTTCATTAAAAATGTAAATTAGCAACTAAATTATATTTCGGTTGCAAATTTAGCAACGCATTTTAATTTTTGTTGCTAATTTAGTAACTGAAAAATATTTTTGTTGCTATATTTCATTGAAAATTAAAATTAGCAACGAAAAAATTTTTGTTGCTATTTTTGAACCGAATTTTTTTAACCTGGTTATTTAGCAACCAAATTATTTTGTTACAAAAATAGCAACAAAAATTAAATTTCATTATTAGTTTAGCAATGGAAATCATATTCCGTTGCTAGAAAATTTTTTCGTTGATATTTTTCGTTCCAAAATTTTTTCGTCATCTATTGGTGCTTTATTTAGCAAAGGTATAGTGATTCCATTGCTAGTTTTCATTGCTAAATTTTGGGACTAAATATTCCCTCTACTATTAGTCATGGAAGATACCCAAATATATTTTTGTTGCTAAATCTACAAAGTTTAACGAATTTTAGCAACGAAAATTATTTTTCATTGCTAAATAGTAACGAAATTTGATTTCTATTGCTAATTTAGCAATGGAATCAATTTCGTTGCTATTTTTCCATTGCTATTTTTATATTTTCTTGTAGTGTGAGCTAAAAACTACAGAGAAGAAGGTGGTGGCTCAAAACCCTAAAAAGATCTCCCTTTTCAGAAAAAACTTGTAGCTTTTATAGAGGTTTTCAGATGGACACGACTGAGACACTTTGGTCTCAATCGAGTCTAAAGACATAAAATAGTATTGTAGCATAGGACACAGTTGAGACACTTTGGTCCAAGCTGAGTGTAGCATTCTGGATCGAAATACACTTAAAGGCCACATAGCACTTGGCTGGGACACTTGGGTCTTGGTCAAGTCTCCTAATGAAATAATGTATTTTGGGATCTGCGTGACACTTGACTAGGACCAATGATCTCGGTTGAATGCTACCCTTTTCTCTGCACATAAATTAAAAATATTTGCCAAAATCACTTAAAAACTTCACAAAATTCAAAATAAACTTAAATTGTATAAAAAGATATTTTTACACTAAAAATATGAAAAACATGCAATAGGAGACACAAATACTAAACAAAAAAAAACAAACAATAAAATCGGAGTGATCATGGTCCTTGTAGCAAAAAAGGATGAAAAAGTTTGTATGGATTATGAGATGTAGGTTCACATAAACCATGGGACTTCCTAGAGGCCTAGGCATAGTCACACCACTATAGATGATGGATAGGGATAGGTGAAGGGCCGTGACATTGCTATGAGCAATATATGACTCGGATAAGACAAAGAGTATAATGTTGGCTCTTCAAATTTATAGATATCTTCAAAGAGTACTATTTACCTCATACCTAAGACATATAGGGAGCTTGGGTAATGTCAACTCGATAGATGTTACCAGTTATGGGGGATGCAAGAAGGTTATTGCATAAACATCCCCCATGAGATCATCTCTACACTAACCATGATGAGCACCATTCCAAGGATGCAGGTGGAGTTATCACTAGATTGCTAATATCTTTAGGGCTAGAGAAGGATAATTTTAGAGATCCTGTCCTAGAGAGAATTCACAAAGACTTATAGGTGATGATCACTATGAGTATGGTGGAGCCCATAGAGGGACGTGAGGGCTAGTATAGGTTGCTGACAGTGCTTGAGACTCGATAAAGAAGCCGTCTAGATCCTATAGTTTTGGATATAGCAGTTAAGGATGATGGCCAAGGTCAGGCGGCAGAGCAGGCACCACTAGAGCCATAGGCATCCCCAGTATAGCCACCTCAGCCAGAAAAACCTCACGAGACACAAAAGTCCTAGGAGGCATAGGGGCTAGTAGTGGATTTTGATTATGATTTTGATATGCAGATCGATCTATATGATCTCTTGGGTGGCTCCCTGCAAGTCCAGCATGCTTTAAATCCCCTATGAGACATCAGAGGTCACCAGTTGTGAGGTTTTCTCCCTATGTCCACCTAAGAGGATCATCTTCTATAGCCCCTCAACATTTTAGACACTCGAGGGAATCCATAGCAACTGCACCTCAACCTTCAGTTCCACGATCACCTGCATAGACACCACCAGCTCCTCCCTCAAATGACTTCTCCACTAGGTTAGCAGCACTAGAGGCTTCTAGCATATGCCAAAAGAAGACATTACAAACCATTCTTACAGTAGTACAATCCCTTTAAGCCTTACTAGCGACTATTCAGGCCTTGCATATAGGTTTAGAGCTTTAAAGCAAATATACAAATTGAGGGTCATAGGTTCAATAAGTGTTTGTTGGTGGTTGATGATTTTATCACTCGGCTCAAAGACTAGAGCCATTTAGGAGTGGAGGACGTACATTGGGTACCAGAGGGAAGACCTAATGAGTTAACTAAAGAGCCATTCTGAAGTAGTTCGCAAGATAGGTCAGGGATCAGGGAGATTGGCAAAGGTGATAGCATAGGTTTTGCAGCCACTGACATTGGTGCTATTGTGCTTCAAGTTCGTATTTAAACAGGCAGGAGAGCAACCAGCTCCAGCACCTCAAGCCATGGCACCAGCTTTACCATCGAAACTTGATACGACCATGGAGAGGGCAAGTCATGATGATTTCGTCAATCAGCATCACAAGCATAAAGTACTCATCCTTTTGGAAGCAAATGAAGAATTGGGCCAACTTGAGTCATAAAGTGCTTATGCAACTTTGGGCTTTAATTGTACAAGTCATGTGCTTTATTTATAATTCACATGACTCATTTAAAGTTGTATCTTAATGGGTTTAAGGGGCTGATTTGTTTAGTTTTTAGTTAGGGCTTTTAATTCATTATGTTTAGTTGGTTTATTGAACAAATAAGGCCTTATTTAAGTGGGCTACACGCCACCTTCATTAAGGCCCATCATTTTAGGTTTGTTTTAATTCTTTAAGTAGGAGAATGGGCTTGTTTTGTCTTATGAAATTCGGCCACACCTTGTTTAAGGCCTTTTTAGGGGTTGTTTTAGCTTCTAAGGGTGATTTATTACTTCTTAAAGAGGTTATTAGACTTGTTTAAGAAGTAAAGAGTCCTTAGAATTCCTAAAGAGGTTATTTGGCTTGTTTAAGAAGTAAAGTGTTAGGGTTTTAGTATAAATAGTTTGTTATGAGTTGTAATAGGAGGATAATCATTGAATCAAATTATAAACTTTTGAGAGTTTTCTCTTGGCTTTAGCCGAAATTCTTTAGAGAGATTGTGAGATTACTTGCTTTCTTTTCTATTGCATCAAGAATTAGGATTACTTATCAATCATTTGATTGTAGGCGTGTTCCTATTCTTATTATCCCAATTATTTGCGTTTCCATTCACGTGTTGTTTGGGGGTTCAATAGGGAGGGTGTTTGTCTTCTTTGTCTTTTGAAATCAAAGCGTATGTTTAAGGCCTTAAACAAGGTGTGGCCGAATTTCATAAGACAAAACAAGCCCATTCTCCTACTTAAAGAATTAAAACAAACCTAAAATGATGGGCCTTAATGAAGGTGGCGTGTAGCCCACTTAAATAAGGCCTTATTTGTTCAATAAACCAACTAAACATAATGAATTAAAAGCCCTAACTAAAAACTAAACAAATCAGCCCCTTAAACCCATTAAGATACAACTTTAAATGAGTCATGTGAATTATAAATAAAGCACATGACTTGTACAATTAAAGCCCAAAGTTGCATAAGCCCTTTATGACTCAAGTTGGCCCAATTCTTCATTTGCTTCCAAAAGGATGAGTACTTTATGCTTGTGATGCTGATTGACGAAATCATCATGACTTGCCCTCTCCATGGTCGTATCAAAACTACTAGTTTCTAGATTGCTATCAAGGCTAACATATCGTAGAGCACCTAAATCAGGGCCCTTTTAATGAATTATTTATTTTTTATTTAGGGAGTACTTACTAAAATTTTAATGTATATAAAAATGAAGTTGTATAGAATTTATTATTTTTTCTTTCATATCTTGCTTTATTTATGTTTTTTATGCTTGAAAGATGAAAATGAATGCCATAAAACTAACAAGACAATTTGTAAATGATAACATTCTAAACAAAGAAAAAAAAACAAAACAAAGTAATAACAAATGAATAATGATAAAGAGAAAAAGCGATGATAAAACCTAAGAAGGCCAAACCAACAAATGAAATACTAATACTTAACACTTTTTCACAATAGGTATAGGAAACCTCCACTAGGGGGCATATGGTTGTTCTTCCAAAAGAATATAGGTGTTGTTCTACATCATAAGGACCTACCCAAACAAGTTGAAATAAAAGAGATGCACAACAAGCAAAAATGCAGATGCCTTTGAACTTTGAGATAACTCTCTTCATGATTTAAGGGAACCCATACATCGTGGGTTGAATCCACCTTCACCATCCATTAGAACATAAGACACCCATTTATTAGAAATCTCCCTAATGGAGTGCTACCATAAGAAAATAACCATGCCTTGAAGAAACAATAATCAATAAGTCTACTCTGGCCTTAGCCAAGTGTAGCAAGTCATCTAGATCAGACATGCCTCAAGCATCGATCAAATCCAACCACAATATTCTAGTTTTACATGCCACAAGAACTAACTAGACATATTCAAGAAAACCCAATTATGCATACCCTAGGCGCTAATAAGGGAAGACCTTTCTTGCCCTAATTTTGCATATCCCAAATGCTAATTGGACAAGTGGAGACTTATCGCCTTCGATGGAGCTGTTCCTAAATCATCTTGATTCTGCATGCTTGAGGCATTAATCAGATGTATTTAAATACCTTAATTTTGCATGCTCTAAGCGCTAATCAAAGTTAATCAATTTATTCTGGTTTTGCATACCCTAGGCACTAATCAAACAATAACCCAAGAGATTCACAACCTCAAATGGTGTATGTCTTTAATCAACTAAGAGATTCACTAGCTCAAATGGTACGTATGTGTCTTTAATTATACCAAGATATTTGCTACCTCAGGTATGCATCTTTTTCCTTTCACTTTGAATTTTGGCTTATTTTGACACCAGTGTACTTGCTCTCCAAAATTATAGCCAGCTATAGACACCATGAATCGAGGAAGCCAAGATCGAAGTTACCTGATGATGAAGAAATAGCATATTACTGATAATAGGTTCGGATCTCAAAGCTCTGATCATGAATTTCTCAAAGAATTTTCATGATTTTCTAAGTATCTCCAAATATTTTCAAATGTTTTAATAGAATGTGTGAAAAAACCTTGGTTTATGCCTCCAGTGGTAACAAATGGTTGTTTGTCACCTAAAGGGTGCCTGTTTGTGGATCCCTCTCTCCTGAGTGGTTCATTTGAAGGTGTTTTAGGAAAATTAAGGTTTAGTGATGAGGGACGACAACCTCTCATTGAGGGAAACCCACCCTTCACTCAAAACCCAATTTTCCCATGCTTTTGGGTTTTTAGAAAAGGTAGTTTGATTCCTCAAGATTTTTTTCGAATTTATAGGAGTTTATCTCCATATTTGGGGAGATTTTAGAGGGATTTCAATTCAGAATTGTTCTTTAGGTACAAAAATATAAAATCTAGAGTTTTTTGGAGAGGGGAATCATATTTTTTTAAAGAACCGCCATTAGAGAAAAAGAATAGTTTCTTTATCTCTTTAACTTTATGCTCTAACAATTCTTATTAAAAACACACACAATATATAAATGAATTTCATATTTTATTTTAAGCATGAGGATTACGAATCAAAGTAGGAGATCTGGATAACAATTGCCATAGAGTCAGAATATCTTTTGAGGGTAATATTCTAGGCTCGCTTATCCTTTCTCTCTTTTTAATTAAATTGATGTAATCACATGATTTTTTTGATGTATATCAGCATGCCTTATGATATGAGTTTGAAAAGCTCATAAATATTGTACTTTAATGTGTAGTTTTGTTTAGTATTGTGTTTATTATTTTGGTATTTTATCTATATTTTGTTGCTTTTATGTGTTTTGTGCATTTGTGTATGTTTTATTTGTATTGTAGGAGAATAGAGATGATTTGAGGATTAAAAGAGTTAATTGGAAGGAGAGGAATGAGAGAAACAAGGGACTTATCACGAGCGCGACAAAGCAAGAGAGCTCACGATAGCAAGCGAGGAAGAGAGCCAGGCCAGTCAGAAGCATGTATTGTCGCGAGGGTGACAATGAAGGAAAACTCACGACAACCAGCGGAGCCAGCTAAAGCATGGGCATGCCTTGTCGCGAGCGCAACAAGCATCGCGAGTGCGACACAGGACGGATGAGGAGTTAAACTTTTGAAGAGATGCAATTTTTCACCACCAAGTACAACTTTTGTGAAAAGTTATCTTTGAAGAGCCATATCTTTTAAAGAGGCATATATATATGCCAAGTGAATAGATTTTTAAAGGGGAATTTTTGAGAATTTGATATTGTGATCTTAAGAACTATAATTTTCTTTAGTACTTTTGTTTTAATTTTCATGACTTGAAGAATGAGACAAAGCAAGAGAGAAGACATCTTTTGTGAAGGAAAAAGGGTTGAGAGATCCCCTTCTTCTTGTTCTTACTTTTTAGTTTATTCCTTGTAATCTTTTAAATGAATATTATGTTGGCATTTGATTATATATGAACAATTTTCTATTTCCATTTACTTTATTAATCTTTGAATATAGAATTTGCTATTAAAATTTTATTAGTATCATTATAGGTTAAGGAAAAAAACCTTAGATGGCAATTCCTTTCCTGAAAATCATCATAATGGTCATAAATAAGGGAGTTAGCGAGAGCAACATCTTATTAAAAGTTAATAGGAAATTCATTATCAAAGCATAGTTAGAGAGATCACATGTGGAGATAATTGCTATAGGTTGGTAGATAATCTTAAAATATATCATTAAAATCAACTAGTTCATTAACGAGAGTTAAGAATTAGCACTTTAATTGCATGTCTTAGGCAATCTAATTCATGTCGAGAGAGTGGATTAGAAATATATTCCAACTTGGCTTACTAATAAGATTAAAACTTATAATTAAAATAATGGTATCAAGTGCATGATTATTTAATTTTATTATATTTATTGTCTTTTTTTATTATATTTAACTAGGATTTAATTAATTTTATGCAATAGAGTAGTTAGAATTAATTTTCACTTATGAACATCGTAAACAAGATTAAAATTGAATAGTAATAGTGGATAATTTAAATCAACATTTCCTCGGGGAATCGATATCTGAAGTACTATAACTGGTATACCGTATACTTGCAATATTTAAGCTTATAGAAAAAGAATAACAACTTACTTGTTATCTTTTTTGAATAATATGTACATTAATTTGAGACATTTTGAGTCTAGAACCTAGACTAAATTGGCATGCTGATGGTGGGTTAAATGTGGTTTCCTCTATTGTTGTAAATATAAAGCTTGATTTTTAGTTCTTTTCAATTATATAAATACATGTTTTATATGTATTTCATGAGCAATCTGTTGTGATAACATGTTTTAGTATGATGTAGATCATAAAAATGCATGTTTAAGGCTATGAATATTTTTGCATGATTTTTTTGCACTTTTGCAACAAATTTTGCATTTTTTTGTTATACCTAAAGGTAACGGATGGGAAGATGGGTTAAGTGTTAGAGAGTATACCCTAGAACCCATGTAAAAGGGATGTATTTCGTATGTATGAATTCATATTCTTAATAAAAGGTATCATTTATTTATTAATGCTATGTTTAAATACATGAGTTTGTAAATCTTAAATTAATAAATGAAGTCCTAGATATTATAAACACAGTGCAAAGGCAATCATGAAAGTGTTCATGATATGAGATGTCTACTGCATGAAAATGTGTTAATATCTAAATATCCCTAGTTATAGAATTAACAAGATACGACATTGTTAATTCGGACAGACTAGCACATGTTATGCTTCTTGAATGGTTCAAGTAGTGGTTCTCATAACTGTAATTGTGGAAGATGATCAAAGCTAACATATGGATGCTTGTTAGAAGAACAAATTCATTGGAGACCTACAAAGAGAATCCTCACATGGATATTAAATCTATGTCAGTAAGGAATCTCTTCATAGCGGTTGTGCAAATATCCTTAGACTTGAGATCACCAAAGTTATCTTAAGTAGCAAGTGGTATACTAGTCCTTCCAAATCTCAAATTTTCTTTTCTAAGAATGCGGATGATGGCTTGGTAAATAATTTAAGCAAAATGCTAGGCTTTAATAGAGTTTTAGAGCTTGGTAGTACCTTAGGGTTCCCACCTTTCTTTGCAAAGTTAACAGGTTCACCTACAAGTACATTTTGGATAAGGTAAATAACGAATTTTGAATGGAATGCTAAACTTCTTTCCTTTGTGGGTGGGTGGAGTCATGTTAGGCAAGTTAGTTATTACAGCTATTCCTATTATATGATGCCGACTATTGCCCTACCTAGTTATTTTTGTGATCAAATTGAGTCGTTAACTAGAAGATTTAGTCAGGGATCCAATAATAATTCAAACAAGATCAGCCTAGTCAATTGGAATGATCTTTGCCAACCTTTAATTCATAGAGGTATCAACTTAAGAAGAGTTAAAAGTACCAACTTGGCCTTCCTACTAAAAGTTAGCTTTAATTTGCTACATAACAGAGAAGCCTTTTGAGTTAAGTTGCTTCAGAGCAAGTATAAATGCTCTAACGATCTCCCTCTCTCAATCGTGGTCTATTATGCTTCTCTCGTTTGGAGGTAACTAGCTAAAAACTGGCATCGAATCTTGAATGGAGTATGCTAGATTATTAGAAATGGAAACTCAACAAATTTTTAGACTGAACATTGTATCCCCAAGATGGAACCACTAGCAAATTACCTTATAGGTAGCATCACTCATATCAATCAGAACACTAAAGTGAGTAAGATGGCAACAGATGATCAATAGTGGAATTGGGCAATCTTTGGGGATAAAATCTATCATGATGTAGCACAATGATTAGCAACTCAAAGACCTCCCAATGCCGATAGCCTCAATGATGAGATTTCTTGAAGACGGATAAGAAATGGCAAGTTCATTATCTCTTCTACTTTTCAATCTCTTGAAAGTGGTTCTTGGAATGAGGAAGAGCATAGCTGGTTTTTAGCCTGGCATTTTGGATCCCCAGAGAATCAGATCCTTCCTCTGGCTTATGCTAGGTAACAAATTGCAATTAATATTGAAAGATTGCATCGCCATCTTTCCACTAATGGAGGATGCAGCTTTTGTGGCTATTGGTGCGAAAATCAAATCCCCATATTCTGCGATTGCCTATTGGTAATGATCCTTTAGGCCAAGATTATATAAAAAACTCTGTGGAACGAAATTTGGAACCTTGACAATCGATACCGGCTTATCCTCAACCTTTTTATCCCTCATAGTAGCACGATAAGTTGTATTCCTTAGTCCATCTTTATTTGTATAATTTTCTGGAATTTGTTTAAGCATAAAATGAGATAGTTTTCTACCAAAAGCATCATACAAGCACTGAAGTTTTAAGCAAAAGCTTCCATTTCTGTAAGGATATTCCCACTCCACCGCCTTTTTAAATGATGGAGGTCAACCTCATATGAAGAATATAGTGGTTTATATTAAATGGATACCACCTTTACTGGCTGAAGGTCTAATTTATTATCACCTTGGAAATTTTATGGTCAGTTTCTGTAAGAAATTGGGAGCCTGTGGAGTCCTTAATGTAGAATTGTGTGGGCACTGTAGAGGGCTTTTAAATAGCTTGGAATTTGGGTTATAGATAGATTATCTTAGAGATGGATAACAAAGCTGCAACGAGTTTGTTGAGTAATGTGAATATTCATATAGGATGCTCCTTAGTTCTTGGAGTGCTCAAGGAAATTCTCAAGAGGTAGTGGTCTGTTACTATCCGACATATTAATAGAGAGGGCTATGGAGCTGCTGATTAGATGGCGAATTATGGGACGCAATACTACTTCAGAGTTCTATTGGGCCTTTATCAGTCTTGTTAGTTGATGCTATGGAAACCTCTTTTCCTAAAGTGTTAACATTGTTTATTTTTTCCCTTCCTTCCAAAAAAGTGATAATAACTCCATGAAAAGCAATGCTAGATTAACAAGCAACATAATTAATTAATCAATTATTAAATCTTGTGAAACCATAAGAATCATTAATTGTGATCGTCATAAAATGACAAACATCATATATATATATAAAGAATTTTATTAATATAAAATTAATAAAATCAATTTTAATAAAAAATAATTAGTAAAATAAACCCTAGGGGAGCTAGGGGTGTGCAAAAATCAATCCGACCCGAAAAATCATATTCAAATCGATATATTTGGATGAAATTAATCGAATTATTAGGATCATATCAGGTGGGAGAATTGATGAAATTTCAAGTTGGGTTGAGCCAGAACCCTCGTAAACCCGACCTGACCAATAAACCTAATTTTACATGTATATAAACTTAAAAAATTCTTTTTCCTCATTTGGTTTTTCTCTCTCCACTTTCAAATCCCTAACCCTTTTTTCCTCTCTTCACTTTCAAGCCTAAATCTACTTCCATCTCTCACTCTCTCTCGTAATTTGCCTTTACGTCCGTCTCTTTCTCTCTTTCGGCCTCTGCTTTTCCTCTTCTCATCATTGAAGCTACTCTCTTCATTCCTAAGTAATTGAAGGATAAGAAGGAGATGAAGTTGTTTTCCATTTGTGATGCTTTGATTTTTGAGTTCATTAGTTTATTTTGGATTAACTAAAAATGTTGCCATTTACACTTCTCTCTCTCTTTCTTTCTCCGTAAATTTAGTTCTTTGTGTAACTAGATGTGTTTAGATTTCGTTACTTTTGTATTTTGTGATTTTTTTAATCTTAAAACATACCCTATAATTCCAACTGTTTTGAGTTTAGCCCAATTTATGCACCCATGAAATAAAACATCAAAATTTTACTCAAGTTTTTAAGATATACAGGGAATTACTTTTGTATTCGTTGGATAAGAAGGCTTTATTGCTTGGATTTGATTTTTTTTTAATGTTTTTAATCATTGGTTGTAGGTTTAATTTGCCAATCTATTGAATTTTGGTTCACGGTAACATTTTTTTATGTGTAGAATCTTAAGATGAAAATGAATAAAAAAGAATATTTTTAAATAAAATTTTAGATTAATCAGGTTAATTAGATCGAGATTCGAAAAAAAAATAATTTGATTGGATAGGATAGGATCCCAAATAAAAGTTAACATCTATTCGAATGTAAAATTTTGCAACTTTTCAGATTTCAAAACTCAACGTACACGGTACACCCCAGGGGGAGCCGTTTAAAGTTTAAAGAGTTTATTCACTTTGGAGAAAGGAAAGGGCTGTCCTACCAAAAGAAACTCCTAGGACGCAGCAAAAACCAGCGATTGCCTCCATTGGCAACTAGGAGGTAATCATCAACAAACCGTACTATACTCTGGTCCAATAGCAATTGACCACGTGTACAACCACATTGTTTTATTAATTAAACAATAGACAATGAAAAACGCGTAATGAAAAGATACTTCTAGTACTTAACGACTCAATCGTGAAAAGTCTTCCCCTTTAAATAGCACCTAACTTCTGTTCTAACCTAACCCCGACTTCAACTGCCAACTACGCTCTTCCATTGCCTTCCTTTCATCTTCTTTCTCATACAAATTATTATTCACTTTTTCAATTTTTAATTCTTTCAGTTGTTCCTAAGCTTTTCTTGTTCAATCTCTGGATATGCCTCCAGAGATTGAACAAATACCCGAGGATGCCTTGTTCGGTAAATATGAGCTCGGCAAGCTGCTCGGCTGCGGCGCTTTTGCCAAAGTTTATCACGCCCGCAACGTCCGCACTGGCCAGAGCGTCGCCATGAAGATCATCAACAAGAAGAAGATTACCGCTAATTCAAATTTAATGTCTAATATCAAACGCGAGATTTCCATCACGCGTAAGCTTAATCATCGCCATATTGTTAAGCTTTATGAGGTTTTAGCTACTAAAACCAAGATTTATTTCGTCATGGAGTTTGTTAAGGGCGGAGAATTGTTTGCCAAAGTGGCTAAAGGTCGTTTCAGCGAGGATCTGAGCCGTAAATACTTCCAGCAATTGATATCCGCCGTCGGTTACTGTCACTCTCGCGGCGTTTTTCACCGTGATTTGAAGCCTGAGAATCTCCTTCTCGATGAGAATGGAAATCTGAAGGTTTCGGATTTCGGACTCAGCGCTGTAACGGATCAGATCCGACCCGACGGTCTTCTTCATACACTTTGTGGAACGCCGGCGTATGTGGCGCCGGAGATTCTGTCCAAGAAAGGATACGACGGTGCTAAAGTTGATGTGTGGTCATGTGGTGTTATTCTGTTTGTTTTAACGGCTGGTTATCTGCCGTTTAACGATCCGAATCTCATGGCCATGTACAAGAAAATCTACAAAGGCGAATTCCGGTGCCCAAAATGGATGTCCAATGATCTGAAATGGTTCATTTCTCGCCTTCTCGACACAAATCCCGAGACGAGAATTACTGTGGATGGCATTTTGAGGGATCCATGGTTTAGAAAAGGAGGATTCAAGGAAATCAATTTCTACAACGATGAAATTACAGTTAAAATTGATAAATATGAACCCGATGTCACGAATTTGAATGCTTTTGATATCATTTCGTTCTCCTCCGGTTTAGATTTAAATGGACTGTTGGATGAGTCGTACAACGCCGTGGACGACGGAGAACGGTTCGTATCCTCTGAGGTGCCGGAAAAATTGATCCAGAAAATTGAGGAATTTGCAAAGGCAGAGAGGCTGACAGCAAAGCGAATGAAAGAGTGGGCCTTCATAATTGAAGGGCAAAAAGGTAATTTCGTTGCAGAAGTTGAAGTTTACCGGCTGACTGACCATCTGGTAGTTGTTGACGCCAGGAGGAGAGGAGGCGACGCTGGTTGCTTTAAACAGTTGTGGAAAAACAAGCTGAAGCCTGGGATTAGCGAGTCAACTGTTAATCGACCGGAAAGTCAGATTGCCGGTAACTGAAACTCCATGAAAGCATTTTGTTGGGAGGGCATATACAGCCTGGCAATTGTTGTAGGTATATTTTAACTTCGTTTTGAATTAAAAAAGAGGAGAAAATAAACAAAATAAAAAATTAAAATGTATTACCTGTATGGATATTTGCTTTTATGCGTTGTGTTTTGAATTCCTTTATTTATATTTGTAATTTTTATTTTTATTGATTTTTCAATTAATTAAAAATTCTTAGCTACCAATAGAATCTAAATTCTAATTTGAAATGGATAAAAAAAATTAAAATGTTTATTTATTTTCTCTATATATTGATGAAGCTTTGTTAGTGGGTAATTGAAAGGAAGAGTGAATTATTGGGTTCATTAGAGCTGGACAGACCAGCAATAACATATGGTAACTCTCTAGCTTACATAAAAATAAGGCTAAAGGTACATTTTTACTCGTAATATTTATCAAAATATGAAAGTTTACCTCTAATATTTTAAATAAAAGATTTTTTTCCTTTATATTTGAAAAATATAAAATTTTTCATCTATCGTATATTTCAGTTAATTTTAATCGTTTTATCATTAGTTGATCACTGATGTGAACATATGATAATACATGACAATCAATTATTGGACATATTATTTAACATGTATCAGCACGCGAGGGTTGAATTAAATTAAAGGAAATAATAATAAATCTATAAGATTTTAGCAACTAATATTGAAAGGCATTTAGCAACGAAATTTACTTTTAACGACAAAAAAAGTTATGTCGTGAATTCTCACTAAGTAATCCTAATGTGAGATACATACGTTGCGACATATTAAATAACGTATCCAATAACTGATTACTACATATCATTATCTGTTCACATCAGCAGTTAATTAATAATAAAATTATCAAAGTTAACTGAAGTAGATAGTAAGGGCAAAAATTTTCTATTTTTCAAATATGAGTAACAAAAATTTTCCATTTGAAGGATTAGATGTAAACTTATAATTTTAATAAATATTAAGAGAAAATTGCATCTGAAATAAAAGTTAAAGCATTAACTGTGTTTGAGTTTGCATTTTCAACTTTTTCATCCATGAAATAATAATAACAATAAAAAGTTAAATATCTATAAAATAATGATAAAAATAACATAGGCAAAAAAGCATCTCTCGTCCTTAGGGATGATCACGGGGCGGGGATTCCCCGGCCCCGGCGGGGACCTGCCCCGTTCGGGGCGGGGAATCCCCGAATTTTCCCCCCGTGGGAACGGGGACGGGGGGAAAAAATCCCCGTGGTAAATTCGAGGGCGGGGACGGGGAATGGGGTATCCGCCCCGCGGGGATCCCCGCCCCGCAACTAAAATTACTATATTAACCTTAGTTTTATAATTATTTACGTACATGCCATTGGCTATAAATATTTCACTCAAAACCCTAAGTCCCTAATCTCATTTTCTTTGTCCTTTTTTTCTGCCGTTCCCGTTTCCTTCTTGGCTTCTTCTCTAGACGCAGCTCATCTCCCTCGTTGAAATCTGGTTAGTCCTTCTTCCTTTCCTCTGTTTTCTTTGATTCTGAAATAAAATGTTTGATTTAAGTTAGATCTCTCTACAGACCACACCATCTCCTCCTCCTCCTCTTCTTCTTCTTCTTCTTCTTCTTCTTCTTTCGCTTCCCCTGTGGGTTTTACAGTTGTCTCGTGAAAATTGAAGCTTTATTTAGAAGTAAAGCAAGGTTCTACAGTTCTTCTTCTTTCGCTTCCTCTGTTTTCTTTGTTTTTCTTTTTTCCTGCTGAAAGCTAAAGTTCTGTCTGCTGGTTTCTTGTAGGGTATCCTCTCAGATATTCTGAAGTGCCGGTGGTGTCTTTTGGCTCAGCAGAGTCACTGGTGCATTTTTGGTCCAAAGGTAAGCAATTCGACTGGGATAAATCTTAGCTCAGCTGGGTCATTTGGTCTGTTACTTCCTTCTGTTGTGTTTTTTGCATTCTGTAATTCTTACTCTTATGATCTAAAGTTATAATAATCAAACAGGTTTACACCGCCATAGTTAATAAGTAGATAATGCAAAGGGCTTTCTGAACATTTGTTCCATTTATACTCTAGATAGAATATAGCACAAACATTATCTTGCCGACTTTACTAAAAATTCTACACTAATAAGCCCATCCATATCTCGTGACGTAGGATTTCGAGTTCTAACTTTTTTTTCCATAGAAAACCTATATTTAGTGTCATAGACACCATATCTTCATCCCCAATTCATAGCATCTCTGTTTCAGGTATTCTTCTTTTCTCTTCTCTGCACTGCATGAGCTTTTTACTATACTAATATTACAAAAGCTTTTTTATTATTCGGTTCAGATTAGACAGTTAATTAAATTATTTTTATATGAAGTTTCTACCTTGTAATGCATCAACTCGTTATTCGAAATCTATATTATGTTGTGTGCGTGTCTTGGTGTTGCCTATAAATAATTTCTTCTATAATATTAAACTTAAAGCTATTAACGTTTTAATTTATTTGGGACATGAAGGTGGTGTCAACGGAGAAGATGGTTATGACAATGTAAGAAATGGGGCACATATCCACACCTTTTCAATGGGTTTTTTTTAGAACAAGCAGAATTATTTTTTAGAGTAATAGTAATATTGTGTTTCTCTTCAATTGGGATCTAATGTAGAAACGATAATAAAGAATTATTGAAAATGGATTGCAGGGTCTAAAACTAGTGGTAAGTGTGGCAAAACATGGAGGTTCAACAATAGATCCAGGAGAAGAAACCCAGTGGTAAGTGTGGCCTCATTTTTGCCTTTTATTTCTGCTGGAACTTATAATTATACAGCAGGCAAATAGGCTGGGTGTTTACCTTTTTGGTTCATTTTTGTCTGGGTCTGTTAATTTTGCAATTCATACACAATGAACTTTTTATGATTACAAAGAACTGTAATGGATTATGATTTTTTGATTTTTTGATTTTCAATTATGTTGTTAAAGTAGACAACTTTAAATTGAAGGAACTTTCTAACAATAACTTCTTTTGCTTACCTGTTTGCTTCGGTCAGAGTTTTTAACATTATAATTTTTGTCTTTTCCTTAGCTTTATATTTCCTTTTCAACTTTTTATGGGTTGTGAATCTGGAATTTTTATTTGCAATGCTTGGTTTTATCACTAGCTTCAGCATTGTCATTTAATTAAATTTTCACATAAAATTACCAATACTATTTTGTATTTTAATACATGCACCGTTATATTTTCTTTCATTGACCAACTAATGAAGTCCTATAGTAGTACATTCCCACTTATACTGATGTGATACAGCTATATCTGCTTCAGCATGGAAATTATGGTCCTTTTATGTGAAATTAAAAGTTGCTAAATGATTGCTGACCAGCTTTATAGCATGCCTTCTTTTACTGCACCTGCATATAATATTTATGAAAGTTAATACTGTTTGCTGCATCATTACAGGTATACTGGTGGTGTGCTTATTTTTTGCAAAAGAGTTTTGTCCAAAAAGGTACTCAATTGAGAGTTTATATCAATTAGTTTATGATTAATTATAAATAATTCTTTTATTAATAAATTTTGGTTTATGTATTAAAATAAATTAAATTTAGGTATTAATTAATGATGTGCATTGTATGTTCCAACACTCTTAGTTTGTTATTTCTTTTTCTATATTGATATGGGTGTACTAGTCGTACTATCATGGATGAGGTGGAACAATCTATTGAACAACCAATTAACCAACAACAAAGTAGTGAACAATCTAGAATACAATTGGAATTACAGCCTTTAGTTGAGTCAAGCCAAACTAATCCCACAAATGAAAGTGAAGAAACAAATTTGAATATCAAAAATCGCTTGAAATCAGTTGTGTGGAATCACTATAAAAGACAAAAGATTGATGATAAGTGGAAGGCTATATGCAACTATTGTGGAAAGAAGTTGGGAGGGGATACCAAAAATGGAACTAAACATTTACATGATCATTTTTCAATATGTCCTACAAGAAAGACTAGGGATATACGACAATCAATTTTGAAACTTAAGATAGATAATGAAGGGAGGGTTTCAATTGGGACATATAGCTTTGATGAAGACCTTGCACGAAAAGATTTAGCAACAATGATCATTGTGCATGAGTATCCATTAGCAATGATTGAACATGAGTTCTTTAGAAAGTTTCTTGAGACAATTCAACTAATGTTCAAAAAAGTGAGTAGACATACGGTGAGGAGGGATATACTGAAATTATATGCTCAAGAGAAAGAGAAGACTATGAAATTGCTTGAGAATAATGATAGTCGAATTGCAATCACAACTGATATGTGGACGTCGAACAATCAAAAGAAAGGTTTTATGGCCATTACAACACACTTCATCGATAGTTCATGGACTTTACAAAGTCGAATTATCAGGTACCACTTTTAATATGTTTTAATTATAAATTTATGATGTGTTATTGCATATTTATTTATTTTAATAGCAAATAACATCAAATAATTTATGATACTTTTTTTATTAGGTTTATTTATGTGCCATGTCCACATACAGCCGATGTACTTTGTGATGCATTGTCTAATTGTCTAATGGATTGGAATTTAGATAACAAGTTGTCTGCATTGACTTTAGACAATTGTTCGACAAACGATGCAATGTATAGTTTGATTTTGAGCAAAGTATCATCTAATAGTCTTTGGTTGGAGGAGAAATTGTTACATGTGCGATGTAGTGCTCATATTTTGAATTTAATTGCCAAGGATGGTTTGGATATGATAAAAGATTGTATTGAAGCAGTTAGAGATAGTGTTGCATTTTGGAGTGCTACTCCTAAAAGAAATGAAAAGTTTGAGGATACAGCACGTCAATTGAGAGTTCCTTGCACTAAGAAATTGATTTTAGATTGTAAGACTAGGTAGAACTCCACGTATATGATGCTTGATGTGGCTATTTGTTACAAGGATGTGTTCAAACGATTAAAACAAAGGGAGTCTCTTTACAGATGTCTCCATAAGGATGAAGATTGGGAAATGGCTGCAAAAATTTGTGAGAAGTTAAAAATATTTTTTAATGTTACTGAAAAATTTTCTAGGACAAAATATCCTACTATCAATCTTTTTTTTCCAAAGTTGTGTGAGATTAAGATGGAATTGATGCAGTGGGAAAATGATGGGTGTTTTTATATTAAAGCTATGACTTGCAGCATGATTGAAAAATTTGATAAATATTGGTCTCAAATTCATAATGTTATGAGTGTGGCCACTATTTTGGATCCTAGATATAAGATTAAGTTTTTGGAGTGTTATTTTCCTCTTTTTTATGGAGATGAAATGGCAAAAATAGAGGTTGAGAATGTTAAAAAAATTTGTTATGATTTGGTTGATCAATATTCTTCAAAGTCGAATTCAAGTGAAAGTGGAAGAGCTGTAGTAGTTGAACCATCAATGAGCAATTCTTCTCAAAGTCATAGTATGGGGTCAAATTGTAAGCGTAAATTTGAATTGTTTGTTGCTTCTTCCGAGATTGAAAGTGATATTATGCGCACTGAATTAGACCTTTATTTAGAAGAGAAATTATATCCACTCAATGATGGTTTTGATGTACTGAGTTGGTGGAAATTGGCCCTTAAGTATCCGACATTGCAATTAATTGCAAGAGATGTTTTGGCAATTCCTGTATCCACTGTGGCTTCTGAGTCGGCTTTCAGTACAAGTGGAAGGTTTATAAGTCCTCATCGTAGTCGATTGCATGCTGACACGGTTGAAGCATTAATATGTACACAAAATTGGATATTGGCTTCAAATAAAGGTGTGTGAAATTTGCTTATATTATTCTATTTATTAATTTACTTTGTATTTCTGATTATAGTTCATATGCATCATAATTTATAAATAATAATTAATATATTTAGGATCTTCTTCAATTGCTCATCCACGGTGCTATACAATGATTGAAGATATGGATGTAGATGAAGAGGTAAATTATGAATATATTTATTTTTAATATTCTAATAATAAATATTGTCATTAATTGAAATTTGAATTGACAGGTGGAATAATGACAAGTTGTACTGAAAATTTGAGATTTGCGTTTGATAAATTATCTGTCTATGATATCAGGTAGCAATATGATGGTGACAACTTTAATTTACTTTCAATCTGTATATGAGTATATAATTAATATTTTTATATTTGATTAATTTGTATTTCAGGTTTATATTTTGTCAGAAATTGGAAAAGAAGTGGTTCAACTGAAATTTTTGGTTATTTGTATTATTGCAACTTTATTAAATTTTGATTTCTTGTATTATTGTAATTTTATTAAGTTTTGGTTATTTGTATTTAATTTAGGATTATTAAGTTTTAAGTTATATTTAATTTTAGATTTATTAATAGTTAAAATTTATGTTAATTTAAATTGTGATTGATTTTAGATTTTTTATTTATTAAATGTTATATTTTAATTTTAATTATTTGTAAAATATTGTATTTTAAAATTAAAAAAATTATTTTTTTATGGGGATCGGAGATCCCCGCGGGGGACGGGGATCCCCGTGGGGCGGGGACGGGGGAAATTCCCCCCCCCCCGATATTGGGGGCGGGGGCGGGGAATCCCCGCCACTGGCGGGGCAGTAAGTGGGGGTGAATTCTCCGACCCCGCCCCGCCCCGTGATCATCCCTACTCGTCCTTAAACTATAATATTTCTTACCTTTTTCATTCCTGAACTTTTATTCATAAGATTTATTCATCATATATATAGGCTGTTTATCGGCTTGATTGAGTAAAAAATAATATAAACCAAATCCAATCCAACATGTATAAAAATTAATAATTGAGAAAAATACATATTTGAAGGCCCAATAAATACGGCCCACTAATGACAGAAAAAGAATGAGTCAAATGGTGACACAAGCAGAGTAAGTGCCCGATCGGACTGATGGGACAGCTCGCCTTGACAGCCCACTGGCACAAGCCAACATCTACCATATATCTGCTTCCTATCACATCGCCGCTTACCCACTCTCGCTGACGATTATCATCTCCCGAGGTACTCAAGCACTCCCCTCCAAGATCTCCTATATATAGCCAAAATCATAATGGCACCAGGTATTGAACTCCTGAGACTCTCTCTCTCTCCATTATTATCTCCAAGTTACTAACTTAAGCTTCGGAGTGCTAACGCCCGGGTCCAATCGGGCACCCCCCTCTTGCAGGTTCAGTAGTTTTAACAGCCTCACCACTGTCTTCTCCCTTCCTAACAAGATAAAGTCAATTTAAGCTTTATCATTTGGTGCTTTCGTTGAGGGTCATGGCAGATTCGAGGTTTTACGAAAAAGCAGTTCAGAAAACATTATAGTCGCAGCAGCCAAGGGGGGCCTGAAATTCCAAGGCAGAGAAAGAGACCTCTCAGGCCGTCACCTGAAGGGAATCCTCTCCTGGATCTCGACGACATGGTGGCACAGCAGCAGGATAATGCTCCCGTTACTATAGGCAACGTGCGCGCTGTACTCGACCACCCTCGCTGAGAGCGTAGTACAAGCCTTGGGAATGGGAAACATACCCAAAGCTTTCGAAGATGGCCAAGAAGCGAACCTGGCGGCAGAAGCCCCCGAAAGAAGGAGGAACAAAGGAATCTTTCTGAAGGAGCCAAGCGCTTATGATGAGAGAAAAATAAATGTCGAAGCCCTAAGTAGATGTGATAAAGGAAAAGGGCCAATGTTTTCAAATAGGAGTGTTCCCTATATCTCAAGTAGATTGAATGACTCATCTTTTGATGAACGAGGGAGGTACGCGCCTAATTATTCTTACTCCCGAGAGATAAAAGGAGAATCTACTCCCACAGGGATCAGCAGTGAGGATGAGCGATTCGAGCGAAGGCCTACAGGGTCCGGCTTGACAGAGTCGATGAGAAGGATGCCAAAAAGGAGGGACTGCAGCGTCGACTCCCCTTTCTACAGAGAGATTTTAGAGGCAGAATTGCCCCCTAAGTGGACGGACGTGGTAATGGACAAATATACTGGCAAAACAAACCCTGCCACGCATCTTACAAAATTCTTGGCTAAAGTGCAGGTCTACACCTTTGACGAAAGGATCGCCTGTAGAGTCTTTCCAACCACTCTAAGAGAAGCCGCTTTGAAATGGTTCTTCGGTCTCCCTCGGGCATCAATTGTCTCCTTCCGACAACTCAAAGAATCATTTGCAACGCAATTTCAGGCGCGAACACGCACACCAAAATCGGCCAATGACTTATGCAACCTCTACCAGAGAACCAACAAAAGTCTGAGAAGCTATATCATTCGTTTCCAGGATGCAATGCGAGAATCAGGAGATCTAAGCATAGGATCAGCATCCAGTGCCTTGGCAAAAGGTGTCACGGACCGTCCATTTGCTGAATTGCTGATTGCGAAGCCACTGAGCAGCTTTCCCGACCTAATGAGCAGAATCAGACGACGTGTCCAGTTGGACGACGCCCTTAGATCCGGCAGAGTTGGGAAAACCAATGTGATGGACAAGTTGCGATACTCAGACGGTCGACCATTCAGGAGAATCCCTGCATCTGGCCGAGCAGAAGAAAAACCAAAATGGTCGGTCTTTTCTAGGATCTCAAAAAGGGAAAGTGGAGATGAGAAGGATAAAGCCGAGGAACGCCACTATCAATCGGCTGGGATTTCTACCTCCATCAGCATCAATTCTCCACAGACACCTTCCATCGCCAAGAAAAGGCATAGAAAAGCCAGCCGGCCTAAAACGGCCAAACAGGAGGAAAAGCAATGGAGGCCGCGACAAAAGCTGCCAACTATTCCATAAAAAGGCCGATAAAGCTGCAATGAATCAGGTGCTGTTGTTACAATTTGTGCTGAAAATGAATATGTTCTCATCCCTCTGTAACAAGTATTGAAATGTCAATTTACTTTAATAATTACTTATTTTATCATCTAAAGATATGTCCTTCAAGTGACAGTAAAAAATAATCAACCAAATAGGAGGAAGGGGAAGCAGCAGCATATAAAAGCTACTGAAGACCTCGGCGCCATTGCGTTTACAAAAAAAAAATTCCATTTGTTTTCTAGCGAACTGGCCCTTAGAATCGAGTCACTTTGCCATCGGATATTCGAAGAAAAGACCTTGAGAACTCGCAAAGCTACAAGACCGTCCGCCGCCAAGGGCGAATCGAACGGGTAATGCCTCTCCGCCAGGAGCAGATAGAATTGGAAAATCAACTATCGCTGAAAGCGGACCTCATAAGCAACCTTCAGGTTAGTAAACATTTATAAAATTATTTGTATGATAAAAATTGCGAGAAATTATCTGTAGGACAAGATTCTCCAAAAAGGGTAACTCCCCACCAGCGAGTAACTCCCAAAGATAAGATTCTCTAAAAAGGGTAACTCCCCACCAGCGGGTAACTCCCGAAGACAAGATTCTCCAAAAAGGGTAACTCCCCACCAGCGGGTAACTCCCCAAGACAAGATTCTCCAAAAAAGGGTAACTCCCCACAAGCGGGCAACCCCCAAAGATAAAATTCTCCGAAAGGGTAACTCCCTGCAAACGGGCAATTCGCAAAGCAAAGCCCCTTATAGCACTTGAAGCTCGATGTTTATCCCGAGCATGAGGAGAAAAAGCCCTTCTTATATAAGCCTCCTCCATCGGAGGAACAAATCCTTGAGGGTAGGGGAAGCACCCCAGAGACCCAAAGAGGACAATATACGCTGAGCCCGATCAAACCCTCCTCCCCGATCGGATTCTCCCGCCATCGAAAATACGAGACAGGATCTCTTACCGATCGATCAACGAGCGATTCATTATTTCCATCGTAAGCGAACAATCCGCCACTGCAATACAATGCAACAATCATCGACAGAACTACGCACTCCAATATCGAAAAAAAAGAAGAGAATCGACATTCAAGGAGTATCTCTTCAATAATTATATTCTCCACGAAGGCTTTATGCAATTCTCTCTGATATCCCCCTAATTGACTTTATGAATGATTATTGAATCAGGAAACTTCGCGAATATGGCTGGGAGAAAAAGCTTCATATATGAATAATCTTTACAAAACAAAGACAAAATTATTACAAAAAAGCTATGTTTTTACATTTTACAGGAAAAGCCCCGCAGTGGCCCTAAAGAGGAAAAGGGGTGAGGAACTTGGCCCGTTTTTTCGGATAAAGGCCGGTTTAAGAAGGAAGCGCTCATTTCTGATGACGGCCTTTAGGCAGAGCTCCCTTCTCGGGATTGCTTCCTATGTGTCGCTCCTTTCTCCAAAGCAACTCGCAACGAATCCCGTTCGGACTTAACTTGGGAACATTCGGCAGATAAACGAGCTACCTCACCTCGGAGACAATCCATCTCCTCTTGCTGAGATCTTAGATTCGGAGAAATTTGGGTAGACTCCCCCTTCAGCCTCTCAATTTCTGCTTGAGCAGCCAAGAACTCCTCTCTCACCGAATCATATCTAGTCTCTGCCTCCTTCCTAGCTCGATCGGAGTCTTTCCATTTCTTTATGCAAAAATTAGCTATGCCATGCAAGCATAGCCCCCTTCTTATCAATTGAAATTTAGACAGATAAAAGTTCAAGGAATCAAGAAAAAGAGGTGCGACTAAATGAATGTC
This sequence comes from Excoecaria agallocha, assembly GCA_037975025.1. Taxonomy (NCBI): domain Eukaryota; kingdom Viridiplantae; phylum Streptophyta; class Magnoliopsida; order Malpighiales; family Euphorbiaceae; genus Excoecaria; species Excoecaria agallocha. Next base: position 108,439,408 of record CM075806.1, on the reverse strand, counting down.
CCTTCGAAAATGGATGCTTCGGGAATTACCTCCAGGCTCTATTGTTGAAAGAAGTTGCGTTCTTGGGGCAGTCTATCAGGATCTCCTATTATCATAAAATCGTCCTCTTGAAGCATACCTCGACACAAATAACTAGCGATTGTTGTATCATTAATAGACCAATTCTCGCCAAATCGACCCTTTAAAACCTCCCCCAGCGACGCAGCACGCCCCTCAGCAATTCTGGTAATAGAACTTTGGCGAGGTTTATCCCGAACCGGCCCTTTGCCTTTGGCAATAGCCCTAACATCCCCAATGATTGTTGTCTCCGTATGCCCTCCTCTAGCTTCATCTTCAACTCTCTTTTTTGCAGCTTTACCCTTCGAAGGCGTACTGCTTCCGGCCAACCCCGTTTGCGATGATACAAGATGCTTCCCTTCCACGTCAACTTTGTCTCTTGGTATGAGATCTGGTAAGGATCCCTTGCCCTCTGAAAAAGTCTGGATTACAGCAGATATTAGACTGCCCCGGTCGGAATGGCGGATCGGATCGTCGGAGGAAGACGTAAATGCCTGCGCTTTCGAAAGGAATGCCAGCTTTCTCTTCTTAGACTTCTTTTCTTCCCTGGCTGAACGATCTGCCTCTATCTTTGCTTTGGCCCTGTCGGCCAGCCGTTTGATGAGATCATCTCTTCTAGTCATTGTACCTGCAAGTACATCATAAAAAAGAAGAGGAAGAGATAAGTACCCCGCCCAATTAAAGACAAACTTCATAAACTAGCAATCTATGACAGTTAATATGCAGGTTTGGGGATTCGGCCACGATATATCACAGTAGTATAATCTACTATGGCTCCTACATCAACTCTGGCAAATACTGGTCAGACAGCAAATGATCCACCACAACCTCTCTGCTTATACTTTACATGAACAGCTCTGGCATGGCAAGGCTTTGGTCGGAGCACTAATCCTCATTCATTCAGAGGATTGCATACTCAGAGGATTCAAAGGACTTGTTATTGCCACCATTCTCTCCCACACGAATCCCACGGGTCAGAGAGGTTATGGTTCCAAATAAGGCGACATCAACAATGATTGCAGGAAATGAAGAAAATCAAACAATGGAAGCCACTCACTTACTCGGGCAATGTAACCTCCAAATTCTTGGAAGTATGAAACAACCTTTTGCGTACAAGAGAAAGAAAATCCGGCAGAGTTCTGTCAAAAAATCGTGAAGAAGTACCACCTACTTATAGTTGCACTGTTTCTGGAAGCACCCAAACGCCTCGAAAGCTGTATAACCGCCCATGTCTTTAGACCATCATCATGGCCCGAGAAAATAGGCGCCAACCTCGACATACGTGCCGGCATTAAATGAATAACAGCCGACGCGAAAGGACACGACTCTTTGGACTCAGTCCGACCTGAAAATCTCCATGATCTTCAGGATATTGATAAAAAGCAACGAAAATATCTGGGGGATCGCAAATCATTAAGAACAGTCATCTACACCCGGCTCAGAGAATGTCTCTTGTCTTTTTCCTCCTTGGAAAAGGTATGATTCTCTTATTTCTAGGTTTATCCTTTATGTTATTTCATTTTATTTTGCAGGATGTCTATCCCATTTCTGCCCGACCCACCGGGATCTCCAAGCGACGGATCATCCAAGGCCGATCGGCAGGATAATAATTCATCACCCTCAGGCAATCAAAACGTCTCCTAAAAAATAATAATGGCTTATGCACGCAGTTGTAAATATATGCCGATCGGTATATATTATGATGGATTACGGATCCGGATTACCGGATCCTTAAGGCGGCGTCAAAATTGAATGGTGTTATCAACGCATCAAAATTTTAAAAAATCTCCTGTATTCGCGGTGGAATAGTTATGATACACGACTTTCGCCTCATTCAAAAAAAAACAAAACGAACAACAACAACAAGCAGCAAAAGAAGAAGAAGAAAGGGGAAATAAAAGTAAGCTAAATCAATCGACCATGCTCCAGTGACATCGTTTCAACCTAATAGGTGGCTAAGCAGTGACTCGCCTGACGTGTTGGCAGTCTTGATCATGATGATGATGAAATAACGGACTGTGTGCAGAACCTAGCCAAGATCACAGTATAAAATTGAAGCACACTGAAAGAGGCATGGTCAGAAAATAAATTTTGATTCTCCATGAGAAGAGAGACTCTTGCGATACTCGATTGATTCACCCACGCCTCTGCATGCTGAATTAACGATACACCACATTCACCTCCAGATGTCTCCCTATTCTTTACCATGGAATTCGCATGAACTGTTACAGATACCTTTGTAAGAGGGTCATATTGCAAAGCAATGACTATCGCCTTCTCTCTCTTGAGATCCAAAAGACGGACCATGAATCCACGACACCCGTAAGCCTTCAGAAGACGCCGGCCTATAGGTCCGATCCAACTCGATATCATATCTGATGTACGAGGAAGAAGAGGTAGAGGATACTTCATATGGTAATTTGAATCAGGAAATCCCACTAAAGAGGCGCGATAAGAACTTCATATCCCCATCAGGGATAACCAGAAAAATAAGACAAAGTCATCCAGAAGCCACCTTTTTATAGGCATCGAAACTTCTGGAATTCTCTAAACATTCTCTTGGATGGCTATCACGCGTATGCATGTCTCCAATCAAAGCGCCGTCCCTAACATATGAGCAAGCGTTAAATGCACATCAGTGGACGAAGCGTCGCCTTTGATACTTGTGCAAGCATTGAATGTATAACGGTTATCTTGAATCGACAGATACGACTTTTCGAATTGAAATGTCTACGACGAATTCAAAGATCCCGCCAAAATCGCAGGATGACGCCACGCCCGGTCGGACCCATTTTTGGGGGGGGGACAAGTGATAACTGAGAAAAATATATATTTAAAGGCCCAATAAACACGGCCCACTGATGACAGAAAGAGTGACAGAAAAAGAATGAGCCAAATGGTGACACAAGCAGAGTAAGCGCCCGATCGGACTGATGGGACAGCTCGCCCTGGTAGCCCACTGGCACAAGCCAACATCTACCATATATCTGCTTCCTGTCACATCGCCGCTCACCCACTCTCGCTGACGGTTATCATCTCCCGAGGTACTCAAACACCCCCCTCCAAGATCTCCTATATATAGCCAAAATCATAATGGCACCAGGTATTGAACTCCTGAGACTCTCTCTCTCTCAATTATTATCTCCAAGTTACTAACTTAAGCTTCGGAGTGCTAACGCCCGGGTCCGATCGGGCACCCCCTCTTACAGGTTCAGTAGTTTTAACAGCCTCACCACTATCTTCTCCCTTCCTAATAAGATAAAGTCAATTTAAGCTTTATCAAAAATAAAAAGTTGGTTGTTAAAAACCGATTCAAATCATTATAACTAGAGATGAGCAAATTTCAATTCAAATCGAAAAATCAAACCAAATTGATTGATTTTTTTAATTTGATTCGGTTTTTTAGTTCAGTTTTGATTTTAAATTTTAGAAAAATTCAAATTTTTGGTTTGATTTTTGAAGGAGAAAATCATAGAAAAATTGAACCGACCGAAATTTTATATAATTAGGTAATTTTTGGGGTTTTTAATTAAATATTTATTTTGTCCATATAAATTATCTTATTTTGATTTACAGATTATATAAGTACATTTATCAATTATTAATATCTATTTTTTAAGGTGATAATTTAGAATTTTAACGATTGGATTGAAAATCGATTGAATGAAAAAATTTATTTAACGGTTTTTATTGTATTACTATTATTATATATTCTGGGATCGTACTTTTAACTTGAACTTTTATTTTGTACAATTTAGATATTTTTATTTTAGTATATTATGATTTGTAATTTTGTATAATTTTTAGATACAAATTTTTTTTTTTTTAAAAATAGTTTTAGTTTTTATTTTTCGTTAAATCGAACCGAAACGATAAAAGTTTTAGTTTCGATTAGTATTTGCTTATTTAAATAGTTCGGTTCAGTTGATCAAATTTTTAAAAAATCGATTTTCGATTATTTCGGTTCGATTCGATTATTGAATCAAATCAACTGTTGTACACCTCTAATTATAACTTACAACTGTTTGAAACAGTTTGAAAATGATTTTAACCATATTAAATACTTCTTTCGTTCTTGAATGAATGACGTTTTGCAGTTTTTTCCAAAACCAATAACTTATTAAATACTCCATATAAATGACTAATTTGTCTTTATTTATCTCTTCCTAAAACTCTATTTTTCACACTAATATTCTCTCTCCTTTATAATTATGTGGCTTAATTATAAGTTTTTCATTATCCCAATGCAAATTATGGCGTCATGAACTTGTTTTACTGCCAAAAAAAATTTCATCAAAATTTTTTCCTTAAACAGCAAGTTGTTTATGTTTTATCTCTTAAACAGCTAGCTGTTTATGTTTTATCTCTAAAACAACTAGCTGTTTTCATTCAGCTAGTTGTTTATGTTTTATGTTTTATCTCTTAAACAGCTAGTTGTTTGCAGAAACTTTTCATCTTCTTACTTGAAGATTGCAATTCTTTGATTTCCCTAAATACAGTGTTCATTTAATATGAGCAAATTAATTAAGGGGCAAATATGGGATAAACTAAATTAAAATATTGTCTAAAACGTAAACGTCATTCTTTTAAGAATATATCATCAAACCTAAAATGTCATTCATTAAAAACTAGAGGGAGTACTATATTCATTTTTTAAAAAAAGCTCTAACTCTTTAAATTTTAATAAAAAAGACAATATTTATATTAAATTATATTTTATTCTAAAAAAACTGTAAATTATCTTTTTTTTTAAATATATTCACATATCATATTCACATCCATAGCCAAGACAAAAATACCTAAAACTCAAAATAACATAAGTATATTCAAATAAAACCCATCCATGAATTCCATAAAAAAAAAAAAATAAAATGCCATTACAGCTGATCTCATTTCTGCCATTTTCATCTTTATGTAACCTTCCTTCTAATGGGTAAAATTCCACAAAAACCCGATTTAGTGCCCCCTTAACAAGTATTCATGCACAAACACCTAGCAGATATAATTCAAGCCTCCTATATCTCGAATTGAACTCCCTTTGAAGACTATATTCCCTTCATGGAGAGCCTGAAGAACAATCACTTCTCGTAATACACCAAAGCTCCTAAAACAATAAATTCACAAAATTAGAGAGAAATTTCATGAACTAATTTGAAAATTTCCTTAGCTAAATTCACCTTATAGAGTTTTCTTGAATTTGTTTCTACCACCGCCCTTTTTTAAATATTCAATTTTTTTTTTGATAAGCAAATATTCAATGTAATAAAACAAGTATTAAACATATAGAATCCAAATTGTATGTAGACATATTTGTATGTAAATTTGATTATTAATAAAACACACTAATAATAGAGTCAAACACACTTTAATACAATTACATTTAGCCTCCATTAAATCCTAGATAAAATAATACATATAGAATATAATAATTAAATGAACAAATATAATTGAGAAAACTGATATTATTAATAAAACAACTGTAATATATACTCTTGTGCTTATATACCCTATAAATTAATTTATTTATCTACCAAAGAAAATTAACGGCAATAATTTATCTAAAAAACAACAGTAATCATGACAATAATTTATCTACCAAAGAAAATTTGGAAGATCTGGTGAAAGTTGGACACTGGTCTTTATGAACCAATTGAAAATGCTATCACTTACGAGGAAGCACTACAACGGTCGTATATTATTTTCTTTTTAATTACTTCTGTCATTTTTATGATTTACATATAATTAATTACATTTAGTTTATAACCACCCCATCCCAAGACTCCAAAATAGAAATTCAAGAAAAAAAGAATAGCATGCAGTACATGTAAATTGAAATAGATATGTCCAATTGTTGTTATTATTCTTCAGCTGCCATTACAGCTAGCATAAGGGGTAACTCTTTACCCATCTGTGAACTTTGTAATAATAGAAAACTTGTAATAAAAAAATCCTTGATCATTAGTTCTTCATGTTTTTTTTTTCAAACAATAATCTCTTTCCAACATTAATTTTCTATACAACCACAATATATGATACTTGGATAGGAAACCAAACATTAAATGAATTTAACTGCTAAAATTTAAAATTTTGCATGTTACAAATTGAAACTCAGAAATAACATAGGTAATAAGTGCAAGACAAATATGCTTACCCCCAATCATGGATGAATATAGATAATTTAACGTGCGAAGAGGACTACAAATAGTGACCCAAATATAGCATATGACTTCAAACTGGAAAAAGCTAACAGCAGACACCTCCATGTCCAACAAACCAAGTGACTCAGCAGACATCTTCAAACTGGAAAACAACAAAATCAAACCCAACAAGTGAAAGTCGCAAGATATGAGCATTATAGGTTGTCACATCAAATTAAACACTACAGTTTCACGAATTCCTAAAATCAAAGTATAAACTTAATTTGCGCAATGGGATATTGCAATATGGGTGGCATAGAGTGCAAATTATTTAAAAAAATTAAAAATAAAAAAGTAAAATCCATAATGCCATGTTACAAAATATCTTGCATTTTCTTAGGAACTAAGCACGGAAAGAAAGAAATACCTAGTCCGACATTAAAATCAATAGGAAGCAGAAAAGGAGATCGAAGCAGGAGATAGGAAGCGAAAAAAATATTGCGAAAGTGAAGCTAAAATTATGGAAATAAAAGAGAGAATCGGGAAGGTGGGGCGTGGATGTTGGAGGAAATGGATTTGCTGTTGGGATAGTAATCGGAATTAAGAGATCAATCGATCGATGGCTTGAAACCTCCTCTGCTACCTCTTCTACTTCCTCTTCCGTCAATAGCTTCTTTGTTTGGATAAAATGGTGTCAGATTAGGGTTTTAGGCATCCATGACATTGGATGATCCATCAATAACAAGAGAAATAGGAAAAGAAAGATTGGATCGATTGAGAGATGCAGAAAATGGTTGGTTTAGTAAATAACCAAACGAATTTTTTTTAGCCCGACTCACCGTCGGATTGGTCTTATCGGATTGATCAGTTCAACCCAAATATTAAACAGTCCTAGGTATACATTGGTATATCAAAGATGTAAAATAGAAATTTTTAATTTTAAAATTTGCCATATCAATTGGTTTTTCTTGGTATAACGATGTGCATTAATGGCATTTAATATACTGGTGGGTCGATATATGTTATACCATTGAGTAGACATTTATATACAAAGGTATACCAAATACATGTAGTTAAGAAATTGGAATTTGAGAAAGCAAATAGAAATCAAAATTTGAGCAATTTGAATAGAATCAAGAGAGAGTAAAATAAACCCAATTAAATGATGTTAGTTTTTATGTGTGACTCAAAGTCTAGGTGGCAAACTCCATGAAAAGACGTAACCTTCAACTTGTAAAATTCTTATGGTGATGCAAACAATAGCAGGAATCAGCGAAAAAATACAAGCGATTGGAATTGACATTTGTTTTTTTTATAATACAAACAACAATAGCTTGAAGAATGTAGGAAGTATTTTTGATAAGCGATTTACGAGATTTTAGGGATTAGTAGGATTGCTTATGGAATTATAAGGATTTGTGGAATTTTTTTAGTATTTGAGTTTGAGTGGAATTCCACTTTTAGTGTATTAGTTTTGATTAATCATAATTTCCATTAACAGGTAAAATTTGTTTTAATATGAAAGTGGTATTTTAAAAAATGTAAACGTTTAAAAAGTGTATATTTAAAACTCAAAAGTGAAAATTGTTTTTTTTTTTTAAATAGAAGGAAAAATATATGATATTTTATTCAATTTTATCAAAATAAATTGGAAAAAATATAATTTCGTTCTTGAATTTTAACAATTTTACACAGTAAATCTCTAAACTTTAAAAACTACACATTGAATCCTTTAACTTTTTAAGTTGAACACATTAAGTTCAAATTGAATGGCTCTAATGAGATTACATCACATGCGGCGTTTAACACACGCCCATTCGTTCCTAAATTTGAGTGGGACCCACATGCCATAAAATTAATTAAAAGAACTCCACATAAGAGGGTGATGTGGACATGGGTGCTGTTAAATTAAAACGCAATGTATGAAGGTATTTATCATACCAAAACGCAATGTTTATATGCTCTTTAAATCCCTATATCCAAAATCGATAATGAAACAAATAAGTCCAATAATGGAGTTTAGGGTTCCATCTTTTGATTAGATTGAAGAAACTTTCATGGAAATTAGCTTTTGAGAAGATCAATCTAAAATGAAAACAACCCTGGCTTCCTTAGGTAGTAGCTTGTCAGACCTTCAAGCATCCAACAATGGTTTGAATGTGTTGCAACCAATATGCATGTGTTGAAGAAAAGCTAGATTTATGATGTAAAATAGTGAGCAGAATCTAGGAAGTTACTATTGAAAATGCAATGTAAGTAAATTAAGTTTATGTTTTAGTGTATAGGCAGAAATTTAATTGATTAATTAAAATGATGAATGAGCAGAATCTAGGAAGATACTATCAATTTTTTTTAATGTGGAATGATATTTGGATGCTATAAGTATCTGAAGTCCTCATTTTTGCAATGAATATGATGTCAAAGCCATATGAAGGAGAAACCAATCAAGAGAAACGGATTCCATGAGAGATGAGATCCTTCAATGTTGTGGCTCAATAAAAGAGGTTGATATGAAGATTGAAGGAAAAATTAAAGAATTAGGTATGATAAAATTGTGGCTAGTGCTTGTCATTGTTGCCTATTTGATTGTGAAATTGGTTGCTTGGAAAAGACTTGTAAACATAGCAATTGGTGTAATCTAGTGTAGTTTAGTCACTACAAGAAAATCTGGAAATAGCAATGATTTCGTTACTAAATTAGCAACGGAAAAACAATTCCGTTGCTATTTAGCAACAGAAACTAATTTTCGTTGCTAAAATTGGTTAAACTTTATAGATTTAGCAACGAAAAAATATTTGGTTATCTTTCGTTGCTAAAAGTGTAGGGAATTTTTGGCGCAATAATTTAGCAACGAAATTTGTATTCCATTGCTAATTAAGGCGGCAACAAATGACGGATAAAATTTGGGACGAAAAATAGCAATGAAATATGATTTTCGTTGCTAATTTAGCAACGGAATGTAGTTTCATAGCAATGGAAGATAATTTAGCAACGGAATTTATTTTCGGTTGCTAAAATAGTAACCGATATTTATTTTCGTTGCTAAATAACAACCAAAATAGAATTTCATTGCTAATTTTCATTTTCAATGAAAAATAGCAACCGAATTTATATTTGGTTGCTAAAATAGCAACGAAATTTAATTTCTGTTGCTAAAATAGCAACTGAAATAATTTTCGTTGCTAAATAGCATCTGAATTTATTTTCAATTGCAAAAATAGCAACGAAATATAAATTCCGTTGGTAAATGAGGGGCATTTAAGTATTTTTCAAGTTTGTTGGAACTATAAAAGGGAAAAACCCTAAGCCTACACATTTGCTTCTTCTCCTCCCTCACAGACACAACCGTCCCTCTCTCTCTCTAACAAAGAAATCGAAGGCACAACTCATCCTCACCGCAGTTTTTCATCGGCGTTTGCTCGTCATCTGGTCTTTGGTCATCATCTAGTTAGTCTATTCTTGCTAGTCTTTGGTCATCTTCCTGCCATGATGGTTGAGGAGTTAAGTTGATTTTTGTTCATTGTTTTGGTTATTTTTTTGCTTTCTGGGTTGGTAATTCTGGTTTAGATTTGAGAAAACTTGAAAGAAACTCTCCATCTTTCTAAACCTACTCCACAGGTTGTTTTCTCTTTAATCTCTCTACTAAAATATTTGAAAAAGTGTTTTTTGTTACTCCAAATTTCATTTTCGTTCATTTTTCTTTACATGTTGTTTGGCTTTTTTATGAGAATGACTCAACCCAATCGTCAACTCTACTCTTGATTGATTGAATGGGTTTTTCTACGTTTCTCTGTGCCCGACTTTTTTTTTTCTTGTTGCTTAACCTTAAAGTGATATGTATAATCCTGGCGTCAGAATTAGTTTTTGAAATTTTCTATTTGGTTGCTGAGAAAATGAAAGATTATTTGCAACTCCTTGATTTTTGTTGAGAGCATTATACTTGTTTTTGTTTTTCCTTTCCTAATTTGTGGTTCTCATATGGTTTCCTCGGTGTTCTCAGCTTCAGATTTAGTATTCTACTTTGAGAAGAAAAAAATTTGGATAATATTCAATCTGATCTATGCTTTTCTTGTTTGTTTCTTAGACAGTTTTGCATATGCATGTTGACTTATTAAACTAAAAATGCCTTACTGTTTCTTCATTTTGCTTCTTTTTTTTTTGGGAATTATTTGCAACTTGAATAGGATGGTTAACCTGTTCTTTATTCTAAGGATTGAAAGAAGAAAAATATAGCTGAAAACAATATCATTCTAAGCTAGTTTCTTTTTTCATTACATTACTTTGCCGAATAAGGAACTCTGCTTTCTGCCATTATTTTTTAATCAATTTCCTCTGTTCTTTGAGTAAGTTTGATTCCTAATCCTTCTTTTAATTTTGCTAATCTTCATTCAGGGAAGTTAGTTTATGAGATGTCTTTTTATTTCAACTGTAGATCCATATTTTGCGTCATTAGATCCGTGAATGATTTCTGGTGGTTATGCAATTCTTTTTCTCATTACTATTTTTATTTTCTGTTTGGTTATGGCTATAGTGTAAAGTGGTTGGTTTCAGAATTAGAAATTATCAAATTGGCGAGTGTGATTATAGTTAGGATATTGAACTTCTGTGATGAACTGAATTCGTGCCTTATCTACATTTTCCATCTCTTGTTGGATAGTCTCGCCTCTCCCTTGAGTCTTTAGTTTGTAGTTTAATTTGGAAGCGGTCTTCCTAGTGCATATATATATTTGGTGGTTTTATAGAACTCTTAGCACTCATCTTGATTAATTTGTTACTTGATTAGCAAACCCAAGTAATTTGTGTTTAACTAATTGGCAGGTTGTTGAAGGAGATATATGTGCTAAGGTTTAAACCAAATCAGGTAAAATCCCCAACTCTACAAAATTTTCTTTTAGCTGTTACTTGAATATGCTAGTTGATTAATTATGAGTTGTTATTGCTCATCACACCTTGAATTTATCACATCTGATCAAGAGTTACTAATAGGACCTACCTTTTTTACTACAATTTCTTGCTAAATGCAGTTTATCAGCTGATGCATATGTTTCCATTTCAGTTACATCATTTTCTGTAGCTAGTCTTATTACGTTAACAATTAGAATATTAAATTAGTTGGCTATTGATATGCGAATGACGCTTTCATACTTAGTCTATAAGTATAATAATGACTTAGTCAATAGCTTTACAAAGTTACCATAACTTACCAAAATATACAAGAAATATATATATATATATATATATATATATATATATATATATATATCTTGGAAATAATATATGATTAATTATTGCCAATAAAAGGAAATGGTTGATTTGTCATATTTAATTGGACCAGTGACTTAGTCTGTGGAATTTCATAATATTTATCTCCTATATATATATAGAAAAAAAAACAAGAGTTGAAGATACCATACATTATAAAAACCATCAATTCTTAAAAAAATAAAGTAAAAATAATTTCAAGAGACAAATACAAATAAATAATTTCAAATTCCTAAGACTTCCAAAAAGTGAAACTTCTACATTTTATGTGTTTAGCATTCATCATCACAGCAGCAAGAATTTTACGCAACTTAAAATAAATTTTTGAGATTTCTATTTTTATTTTATTTAGCTCCTCAACTGGATTTATTTTATTCAGCTCTTTAAATTTGCATTGAATCAACTTAAGACAAAAATCATTTGCTGATCACTCAGTTATTAATTATTTTTTCTATTTAATATGCAGTCAATTTTTATATTGAATTGATATTGATTTTTTCCCATATTGTGTCCGAAAAAGTAATATTTGCTTAATTTTTATTTTTAATTTTTTCCTTCTTTTAGAAGATGAAAATATCAGAAATTATTATATCACATAAAAAAATAATAATAATGCAGATAATTGCCGGGAAATTATTTGGTAAATTGGATTAATGGTATGTAGTAAATATGGATCATTACACGAAAAGCAAAATAAATATTATTTTTTATCTAATGATTTGCAGTTGCTATGTCCTTGACGTCCAGCTTACTAAATCAACAACCATAGATGCCGGATCAAGTTTTCTTTTGTCAAAAAAATATAAATAAATAATAATAAATAAGTCAGAGCCGTCGAAATATGCAAACTCGAGGCTTTCGTAGGACCAAATATCATCTCCAGGCAATTGACAAGAAATAGCTAAATAAATATCATAATAAACCGAGTCAACTACAATCTATAATGAAAAAATGTCTTTAAATTGACTATCAATAATTATTAGATGCTCAGTTATAAATTGTGTGTACTAATGTGAACTATCCGATCAAAAATAAAAAGACATTGCACATTGGTACAAATAGTTATCTGCCACATTGTCTTGATAGTGTATACATATACACTCTCTCGCTTTATGAATTTCTCAAATATATATATATATATATATATAATAGTGGCTCTCCTAATTTATTTTAAATGTTCCGGTCAAATTTTAATTCAATAATAATAATAATATAACGTTCTAATTTTAAGCTCTAACTCTCGCTAACCCGCGAGTTCTAGCTTAGTTGCTGATGCTATGTGTTTATGATGCTTAGAAATTCTTATGGAGCATCAAAAGTATAATGGAGAATGCCTTTTTGTTTTTCCCCTTGATCTTTTCCAAGAAACACAATTAATGACCTCCACTGAATTTTCATTCAATTGAATCCTCAACCTCTTCTAATTTTTATTCAATCAAACCCCTATTTCACATGAAAAGGGCATCAGTACATGAGTGTGCATGGCACTTGAAGGCTGATAAAATAAACTATAACAAAACTTATTTGAAAAAAAAGTTGAAAATTGAGGAGCTCAATAACATAAGAAAAAAGACATTATCTTTTACTGAAAATATTCAATGGTAGGGTTCAATTGCAATTTTTAGGACAAGTTAAAGAGCAAAAGATGCAAATTTCCAGAGTCAAATCCTACTAACCCTCAACACTGGACATTAAATAAGAAAATTCTGAATGGATGTCACTCTGCACTTAATAATGGAAGTTAGATATATTATAAATTAGATTGTAAGTCATATCATCCATCTTTTTTGCCAGCATCTCTATCAAAATATTCTAGCCACTAATTTGCATTGTCCTCACATCCCAAGCATTTCCTAGTATTTATTATAAAGTGAATTATGTGGTTATTTGAAGTTGCATTGAGATCTTGCTACTTGTGCCATGCTCATGATATTTTCTTTTCAGGGATCTTGAAGACTTGGTGGAAATGATTCATGTAATTGTAAGTCTCAATTTAAAATTCATAAAAAAATTGAAATATTTACATATGAGGCTAATAAATTGTTTAGACTTGTTTATGTCAAATTCACTCTGATTTGTTCAAGTCTCAACAATATATGTATTATTTCATAACATAATGGGTAAGGGGCGTCTAACTCAGTCATTGCTTTATGCAGTGCAATTCTGGTTTCAGTTTCACAAAATAAACTGGAATTTTCATATACTGCTGTCTTTCCAATCCATCCACATTTATAGAAAAAGAATTTCCACCACATTCAGTATCACTTCTCTTAATAGGTAAGGGAATCTCATGCCATCCACAATTATATTGAAGATTTTACTTACTGTATTGAATCATTATTGGGTTAGTAAATATAGTTGAAGATTTTTACTTACTGTATTGCTTTTAAGGTGGAACAACTTTTCCTTCAAGGCTAGCTGATTCTATTGTATATACCATACAATTTAGGTATATTATATTCTAGGCATTTTGTCAATTCTTATTTTTTTAGAAATAGAAGGCTGATCCTTTACTTGATCTTATATGGTCTTGTGTGTTGTTTTCTCTTTTTATATTGCTCTCGCCTGACTTGCTTAGCTTTGTTGTCTGTTTTTTCTTTCTCCAGCTAACTATTTTGATAAAGGCTGATAGTTGTCTTGGTTTCTGATCTGTCCTGGTGCTCTTCATGGGTTGTTGCTATTTGGGGGGTCTGTCCGTTGTCAGGTTTTGGGTTGTTATTTTACTTTGACAGTTTTAAACTTTGTTTATTTTTCTAGTCTTGGTGGTGTGCTTATGATCTCGCTTTTTTGGGACTCAGCCTTTTAGTTCCGTTTTCCTTGATGCTGCTGCCTTGGGTATTTTGCCTTTTTTCAGGTTGTTAGATCCATTTTATTTTTTTGTTGGGATCTTTTTTTTGTTGACTGTACTGTTGTTCTCTTCTCATAAATAAAATCAAAAGCATATAAACAAACCGTTAAAATGAACATTATCTTATACAAATGCATATGACTTTTTTATCTTTGAAAACAGGCTCTGTGTATGCAAATCCATTATAAAATAACATAAAATACTTCTTTTGTGTCACTGTTGTATCAAGGTATATAGGCTGAAACGATTCGACCTGCGGGCTACTAGTTTCCAAAGGATAACTCGATTATCATGGTTGAGTGCCACGTACCTTGATGGAAGTTAATTTTATGTCATCATGTTTTTTTCATGGTAATTCTGAATTGTTTTGTTCCTATGTTAGCATAGGATCCAAATATATAATTGCATATTTGGGTTTGCTGAAAATTGTGATTTGTTTTGTTAAGTTATAATTGCAAACATTGATAAACCTTTCCTATTTATTTAACCCATAAATCTAATTATGAAATAGCCTTATTTGAATAACAGCTACGCAAACATGAGTAATGTTGATAGATCTTGGATGTATAGGCGATTAATGCCAGATGGTCTCATTAATATTGAGTTTGCCGAGGGAATTCAATCATTCATTGAATATGCAAGTTTACAGCCTGCATATATGGATGGTCTAAAAATCAGATGTCCATGTAAAAAGTGCAAACATATTTTTTTCCTCCCTACTGATGAAGTGGATCTACATTTGTTAAAAAAAGGGTTTGTTTCAAATTATTTTCAATGGACACGGCATAGGGAGCTAATAATTTGTAGCACCTCTAGGGGTAATCAAGCATCATCAGTAGTAAATATAGATGGATTTGCAGGGGGAGCTGGTATTTGACGAAATAATGTGGATGTAAATGAAAATATTTATGCACAAATGGTTTATGATGCAGCTGGTTATTCCTTTGAAGAAAATATGCAGAATAGTGAAGAGGAACCAAACCCATATGCAAAAATTTTTTTTGACTTATTAGAGTCAGCTGACCAAGAATTATGACTAAACTGTGAGAAAATAACTCAATTGTCTGCCATTGCTCGAATATTGAACATAAAGTCTGAAGGTCATATTTTTTTAACAAAGTTTGGATAAAATTCTTACATGGTACAATGATTCATTGCCTCTTGATCATAAAATGGTTGAGAATTTTTATGAAATAAAGAAGCTTATTTGGGGTCTTGGTTTGCCCATTGAACGAATAGATTATTGCAGGTTGGGATATATGTTGTTTTGGGGAGAAGATATGGAATTAGAAGAGTGCAAATATTGTAGCCAACCTAAGTTCAAACCAAGAATGCATACTAGAAAGCAAAAATTAGTTCCTTGGAAGCCGATGTATTATTTTCCGCTAACTCCAAGACTTCAAAGACTGTATGCCTCTGATGTTACTACAGCCCACATGAGATGGCATAATGAACATGAACAGAATGATGGAAATATGACCCATCCATCGGATGGGCTCGCATGGAAACATTTCAATGACACACATACTGAGTTTGCAGCAGAAAGTTGAAATGTCAGGTTGGGATTATCGACAGATGGCTTTCAACCTTTTGGTCAATTGGGCCAACAATATTCATCATGGCCAATCATAATTGCTCTATATAATTTACTGCCATGGATGTGTATGGACAAGGCATACATGTTCTTGACAGTCATTGTACCAGGGCCTAAAAATTTAAAGCATAAAATTGATATATTTTTGCAACCATTGATATCTGAATTGAATCATCTTTGGAAATTCAGGGTTGAAACATATGATATGTCTCTTAAAAAAAATTTTAAGATGAAAGCAGCTTTGATGTGGACTATTAGTGATTTTCCTACATATGCTATGTTGTCTGGATGGAGCACAGTAGGGAAATTGGCTTGCCCTTACTATGGCAATGATTTTGATGTATTTCATCTTCCTAACGGGGGCAAAACATCATGGTTTGACAATCATATAAAATTTCTTCCTCTAGATCATTCATTTAGACACAATAAACAAAAATTCGTTAAGAACAGGATTGTACAAACACCTCCTCCCCTTAATAAATCTAGTGATGATATATTGCGGGAGATTGATCAGTTAGGGTTACTAAAAGTTACAGAACTTGAAAGTGAAGAGGTTAATAGTAACATAAGTTAAAACTTTGGTTGGAGAAAATGGAGTATATTTTGGGATTTGCCATATTGGAGAATTAATTTGATACGACACAATCTAGATGTTATGCACATTGAAAAAAATATTTTTGACAATCTTTTCAACACAATCATGAACATTGAAGGGAGGACCAAGGATAATGCAAAATTAAGAGCCGATTTGAAAATTTTCTGTAAAAAAAGCGAGTTAGATAAAGATCCAAATATAGAAAAATATCCAAAAGCATGTTATACTTTGGATAAAAAAACAAAAGCAAACTTTGTATGAATGGTTGAAAAGCTAAAGTTTCCAAATGGATATGTTTTAAACTTGGCAAGGTGTGTTGAAATGAGAAAGTACAAATCGTTTGGAATGAAAAGTCATGATTGTCATGTATTTATGCAGAAGCTCATTCCAATTGCATTTCAGGAGCTCTTACTGAATAATATTTGGGAAGCTATAACGGAATTAAGTTTTTTTTTCAAAACCTTAACAGCTTCTGAATTACAATTGTCTGATATGGAAAGATTAGAAAAGGGACATTTCGGTTATCTTGTGCAAATTAGAGACTATTTTTCCACCCAGCTTCTTTGATTGTATGGAGCATCTACCTATACATTTAGTACATGAGGCAAAACTTGTTGGTGCAGGTCAATATCGACGGATGTATCCATTCGAGAGGTAATTTTACTTTTATAGCAAAACTTGCTAAAACTTTTATAGCTTTATACCAAATAAGTTAAAATAATTACCCTAATTATAATGTAGGAATTTGCATCACTTGAAGAAAAATGTTAAAAATAAGGCTAGAGTTGAAGGCTCTATATGCAATGCATATTTAGTAGAGGAAACAAGTACATTTTGTTCACATTATTTTGAGCCTCATGTGATCACTCGAGAAAGAAAAGTTCCTCGTAATGACGATGGGGGTGAGCGGATTGGTGATGATAACTTATCTATTTTCAAATATCCTGGCCGAATACATGGACACTCAACAAGAAGAATGTTAACAGAGAAAGAAATGGAGGTGCACATGGTTACATTTTATTAAATTGCCAAGAAATTCAACCTTTTGTACAGTAAGTTTATGTTATAGTTGAAATTGGCTAAATTATTTTTTTTGATGGTTAGAGTTTATAGCTAAGATAATTTATAATGTTTTTAGTGAATACGAGGGGTTGTTAAGTGAGCTAATGCCAGGAAACTCATAGGATGACATCAATAAATAAGTGGATAAAAACTTTCCACGTTGGTTTTCAAATTATGTAAGTCTGTAAAGTGCAATAAAATTGAATGCTTGTTGCAATTACTGTAAAACTTACAAAATATTATATGTATTGATTATTTTTTTTTATGTAGGCTTTTGAAAATAGAATAGAAAACAGGCTCATATGTGATCTTGCTAAAGGGCTATTGTGAACTGTTAAATCATATCCTGTCTATTTTGTTAATAGATACAAATTTCATATAGAAAAGCATAGACATAGCATGGCAACATTAAATAGTGGGGTTTGCATACAAGGGGAACTGATGGATTATTTTGGAAAAATTATTGAGATACTTGAAATAGAATATCCTGCATTGCCGATAAAATAGTGTGTACTTTTTAAGTATGAGTGGTTTGATCCAGCTCCTAATGTTGGAACAAAAGTACATAGCCGATATAATCTCATTGAAATCAACCAGCGGAGAAGATTTAAGCAATTTGAACCATTCGTGTTAACAATGCAAGCGATCCAGGTGCATTATGTCCCTTATCCCAGCTTAAGAAGGGATAAGTCAGATTGGTTAGCCATCTGCAAAGTTAAACCAAGAGGTGTTTTTGATGGACAGGCAAAGGGAAAAAGCAAAACAAAAGAAAGTGAAGCATTTCAGGAAGAAGAACTGGATGTACATGAAATAAATGCATATTTTGAGAATGAAATTTTAAATCGTCCAAATAATAAATTTGTGGAAATTTTATCTGGAGATGATGAGGAATCCATAGATGGAAAGAATTCTGAAGATGAGCCCGACTTTAATTTTGAATATTCAGAAACAGAGGATGATTTTGATGTGTAATTAAGTGATGATAGCGATTAAATTGTGTTATGTTTTATTATCTCAAAACCAAAATGTGTTATTATTGCAATTATGTACTAATGTTATATATTCTTTAATATAATTATATAATTCGATTTGAAGAAGTATATTCCATTTCTTTGAATTTTAGGTTTAAAATATGCCACCCAAAAGAAGAAAGTCATTGCTACCGCTAAGGTTAAGACTAACATCGAATGGAGACAACAGTGGACAAGTCCACCCATCTCAGGTTGTAGGGTCTGTAGGTTTAGGTGTGTCATGTCCATATCCTAACCAGCAATATAAGGCATCACCTTCACCAACAACAAACCGCGATCACTCTCCTAATCAACCAAGTGATTCAGCATCCAACAACCCAAATATATCTGCTGACCATGTAAATGCATCTACTCCGATCCCAACCCCTGAATCTTTGCCTATACAAGTACCAGGTTTTGATAATGAGGATGAAGGACTCCAGCCTGGTGTAAAGGGAGTTAATGGAAGAATTTACATTAAGATTATCAATGATATGTGAGTTTAATTATAAAAATATTTGTATTGCAAGATTAAAACATAAACTTATACTAATAGTATGGATATCTAATTTGATATTGATTTTGTTCATATTAACAGGTTTATTCCATCAAGTATTTGCTCAAGAAAAATCAGATCCACATTCAAAGAGAAGATAGAAATTGAGGGTTATGTTTGGAAAAATCTTTCTCTGCAGACAAAGGAGTTTTATGATCAGGAGTTTGAGGTATAAAAAATAAATAAAATTATCTATTTCAAAATAATTAGCTTCATACATTAATGTATTATCTATTTTACTTTGCAATACTTATGTTATTTTTTTTCCAGAAAGAATTTTTTTGGGATTCAAAATTTAATGATGTCATTTATGGAGTTTGGGAAAAGCAGGCCCGCCAATGATATAAAGAATTTCTATGTAATTTACACAAGAGTGGTCAGCGACCTAATTTTATTTCTGAAGAAATATGGAATCGTTGGCAGTGATACTGGGCAACACCTGAAGCAATTGCTAGTTCAGATAGGAATTCTTCAAATAGGTAAAGAGGCTCAGATGGTGAGAGTCTGGCTGTGCACACTGGAGGAACTTTGAGCTATCATGAGCATGCAACTAAACTGGTAAGTATCTGACTTTTATGTTTACATTTTATTCTATAAATGTATAATCATTATGGACAATGATTGTGTAATTGTTGTTCTGTTTTCATGGATGCCTTTTTTGTTGATATAAATTTTTTGTTTCACAGGAAGTAAACCTATTAAGTTTGTTGAGTTATTTTTCAGTTCCAATTGGTTGTAATGAATCAGAATTTCCTTATTGTACAACAGTTTATTGTTTTATTGGACTATAGAGTTTGGTTATCAAGCAACATTCTTGCTGCGAGAAACTTAATAACACTCATAAGCTGAAATGGTAAAAAAACCTATTGATTTACCTTCATATGTGCTCAAATTTAGCTACACAAGATAGATGATTTTATTCAAATGAAATAAAAAACCTTATAAGAAAAACTCTTATATGATATTTTCTTGGTTCTTCTTTTAGTTGAAGGAGGGATGTTCTCCTTGTTGTCATTTTCACTTAGATCAAGAACAGCCATTGAAAATTATCAGATTGATGGTGAACTTGGAGGAGGAAGAATAGGATAAAGTATTCTTATATTGGAACTTAATTGATTGATTCAAGTACACATAATAGTAAACTCAAAATTGTGTAACAATTTTAAGAATTGTATTTTTTATATTTTATTATATCGATCAAACCAAAGAACTACATGCATGTTGCTACTAGGCTCATGTGCATGTATAAATCACTTTTTATTCTATTTTTTAGTTGTAATTATGAAAATTTTTCCCTTAATTGTGAAATGAACTGTGGTATTTTGATTATTATTTCTTATTGCTTGTCATACAGGAAATAACTATGGGTAGAAAGCCTACATATCCTGAAGTTTTTATGCACACTCACACAAAAAAGCATGATGGTCAAACATTCGTCAATACCTGTTGTAGGAAACTCAATGTATGTTAAATTTATACATCAATATTAATTATTTTATAAAAATATAGCTAATTAATTTTAATTATTGTAATGATAGGAGCAAATACAAGAGACTCTCATTCAACAGCGGCAAAGCTCTGAAAGTGTTGATGAGAGTCAGATTTTTCTTGAAGTAGTTGGTGGTAAGAATAACCGTGGAAGGATTTTTGGTTTAGGTTCAATTGCAAACACTTCACATTCGAATTCCTCTACATCATCTATAGCTGCTTGTAGTAAGCGATGCGAATCTTCTAAGAAAGTCGTTCAGTTAGAGACCATACTCACCATGTTGATGGATACTGTAACCCAACTAAAGAATTGAGTAGAAGATTTGGAAACCAAGGGTGTTCAGCAGTCAAATCGTTCTCCTTCACCTCCACCAACTACATAGCTTAGACTTGTATTTTTAGATTGTTATTGATATTGATTTTATGCTGTTTTTGTTATGGTTTTCATGGATTTTTACTTTACAGTAATATAATATATTTTTAGGATTTTAATTTTTGTGCATTACAATTTTAATATTATATTATCAATAACAATATTTTCTTTTTAACTTCATAATGAATTTGGATTATATTTATTTATAAATAAAAAATTTGATTTAACTAAAATATTATGCCAAGCTAATATTTTCTTTTTAACTTCATAATGAATTTTGATTATATTTATTTTTAAATAAATAATTTGATTTAACTAAAACATTATGCCAAACTAATAAAACTAGCATAATTTTACAATTTCTTATGTTATAAATAGCAACCAAAGAGAAATTTCGTTGCTATTTTTAGCAACGAAATTATAATTCGGTTGCTAAATTTAGCAACCAAATTAATATTTCGTTGGTAAATATAGCAACGAAAAATGAATTCGTTTGTTAAATATAGCAACGGATATTAAATTTCGTTGGTAATGTTAACCAATTAACTGAAATATATATTGGTTAGATATAGCAACGGAATTTAAATTCCATTGCTAATAAAAATTAGCAACCGAAAATAGTAATGAAAATTCAGTTTGTATTTTTAGCAACCGAATATAAATTTGGTTGGTATTTTTAGCAACCGAACATATTTTCGTTGCTAAATTACCAACGGAAAAAAAATTGGTTGCTAAAAATACCAACTGCCAAAATTGCAACCGAATTTTTCGTTGCTATTTTCGGTTGCTAATTTTGATTACCAACGGAAATGCACCAAATTCGATTGTTAATTTTCATTGCTATTTCCAAATTTTCTTGTAGTGTAGTTATGTAATGATATAACAGTGCTATTCTGGTGTTGACCAGTTGTGAATATGTAATGCAAGTAGGTTGTAATTTTGTAATAATATAACATGCTTTATTCATCATTATTATTTTTTTTTTTGCAAATTTTGTTGTTATGTCTTTAAGTTATTAAGCAACATTGTTATCCATTGTTATGTTGAAATGTTTGGTAGTTAGTGATGATGGATTCAATTGTTGCATTTTTGGTAGATTTCAATAGAATGATGGACACCTTCCAACAACATGCTGGAAAAAAGAAAATTGCAAAATAAAAGCAAGGAAATTAAAGTGGTAGTAGCCCTATTTTCATTAATAAAAAAAACCAAATAAAATTACAAAACCAACATTGGGTGAATATCATTAGTACTAAATTTTGCATATACAATATCATTTATAAAATTATAAGTTAGTTACAAAAGTATGCACTTACAAAAAGGTAGCGTAAGTCAGCTACAAAGCATGCAAATGAAAAATTGCAATATCCACCAAAATTACAAAAGCAATTGTTAGCTTCTACACATACAGAAAACACAAATAATTTATCATAGAAGCTTGTCCTTGCTTGAGGCATTTCTTCTCTGTTGGTTCTCTCTAAAACCCCTAAAAATTTAAAGTTGTTCTGAGGACACTACATCATTGCCATTGAATGTTAAACCTAGGCTAGTATCCCATACACTACTCCTGCATTTCCCTACTAGCTTTTTGAACCTAACAAATTAATCAAAATTGTGAACCAATTTAACTCACAGATTCAAAGCCATTTAACGAACTTAAACTAAATAATTTATATTTCGTGGAACATTATATCCTTGATTAATCCACCATTCCCACTTTTTAGGGTATTGAGATTCTTGAGGTTGAGATGTTCTAATAGAAGCTGAAGTAGCATATGCATCCTAAGCTGTAGTAGTAGTTGTTGATTGTTGTTTTACAGCAGGAGTTGCTCGAGCAGAAGAACCTTTGTTCTTTTAAAATAGTTCAAAAAATACTTTTAATTTCTGTTAATATAATAAATAATTTACATTATTTAATTTGAAACAAAGAAAGAAGGTAATAATCTCATTTAACTATATTTCTTTATTTGCAATTCTAAGATAAATGCAGCCTCTGTGTCTTGCATCTTACCCATCAGAGTTCTATCATCTTGCTTCCTTAATCTCTTTCGTGTCTGTGAGCTGCTATCTTCACTCATCTACATATATAATGTAACACCCTTAACAGAACAGTCATTTTCGATATAGAACTAAGCAATTTGGCTAGAAATTATTTTTATATCAATTATCAAACTTATTTAAATTTAAATGATAAATGTGTCAAAATTTCGACAGTACAACGACTACCTACTACTGACCTCTTGAAAAGACAAACAATAACACAACCTCTAAGAGCCACAATAGAAGAACACAAACAACAGATACCGATCATTCCATCGTTTGCATACCAATCATAGTCATTCACTATTATATTAGAATTTACTATCATAAAATAACAGTTAAACAAACACAATCAATTCTTCCTACTATTAACTGAGTATATACATGCCAAAATACCTAGAAGTACAGGCAATTATTTTCTTCAAACTTCACTCCAGTGTACCATGCTCCAGCTTCTTTTTAGAAACTGCACGCAGTAAAAACTACATGCTGAGCACTAGATATACTTGGTGGTGACTACCAATCCTAGAATTTTCAATTAAGCATAAATATCATATTTATGCCATATCATGTTGTCTTATCAAAAGTTACTTTTAATCATTTTCACAGTCTTTTTAGATTATTACTAATAATTTGGTAACTAATTTACCTTGATTTAAACTTTTCAGCTTAATTCAAACTATTCTTTTTTTTTTTGTAGATCAAAAACAAAATTGACATTTCTTTTCTTACTTTTATTTTTACTTAACTTTTACGCATAATCTTCTCTTCATGTGATTTAACTTTAACTTTTTAGTCAAAATTTCTTATTTAATTAATTCATTACAAATTCTTTTCATTCGATGACTTACGTTATTAATTGCCATCATAATGACAAATTTTCAATGCAGTATTTTATTTCTTCATTTCTTGTAACATTTTTTCTTCTAATAGCAGAATTTCAATATTGCTAATTATTCTTTTATTTTACTCACACTTTTTGAACTATTTATCAAAATTTCAATTATCAAAATTTTTTTTTCCCTTTAATGCAAAGCGATGTACTTATTTAAGAACACTTTGCAAATGAGTCTTTAATTTCTTCCTTTTTCTATAAAAGGTTCTTTCATCTACTCATAGCAAATTTGGTATTCTTTTTTTTTATTTCTAATTACAGAATTTTCATTCATTTACTTATTTTTATCTTCAACTAACTTTTGGCTTACCAAAATTCAAATCATGCTTTATTAGAACTTTTCATATAACATATTATTATTGAAATCCATAATTTCTAATTATGAACTGACCACTTTTTTTTATAGAAGCATATTTTTGGGCTATTTAATAATTAAATTACTATTTTACTTTCGAGTGTACTTTTCAGCCCTAAAAATACTATTTACTGTCGGAAAATACTGTTCACGGTTAACCCGGTGTTGAGGCCATTACATTTTGCCTCTACTAAAAGAAATTTCATCCTCGAAATTTACTTATGACAAGGAGTAGAGGATACAATATTATTATTTTATCAAAATTATTTCACATTTCATGGTTTCCAAGCATGTTTACTTATGGAAGCTATTCGTTCTTGAGCTGACCAATCTTTAAGTCGAAAATCCTTACCAATCTTACTTGACAGATCGTATCATCCTGTATACATATCTCTTTTATGACCCAAATCAGATCAAACTTTATTGGCCTCTTTATACTCAAATATGTTCAACATGAAGAACCTTTACATTTCCTTTCAGATAATATCCCAAATAAAGCTATCTTCAACTGGACTGATAGCTATCATTATAAGTAAACTCTGCTAAAAACAAATATTTTTCACAATTATTACCAAATTCACATACACTTCATTAAAACAATTCTCTTTATATCTGAATTATCCACTTCAATTGACCATCAGTCTAAAGTGAAACACTATGCTAGAGTGGGAATTATCAAAAATCTCACTCCTAGCAATGCATTCTTTTTGAAACACAAACAAGCCAATGGCAAAATCTATGGCCCCTCTGTCTTAATTCCACTCTGATATCATGTACATCAAAAAGATTTCGAAGGAATCGGATTGTTTTCCTCTTTTATTTACGTTTCAACTGACCATACTCATTTTGGAGCCAGACTTTATTAACACTTACAACTCCAATAGCTGCAAATATTATCATTAACTGTTTGCACTTATTCATCGCATAAATACATTCGCTTGAAAATATTTTATTACCGAATATTCTTTCTAAAGCTGAGTACATTAGCTAATGCATTACCTCTCTAGTAGTACTTGGCTAAAAACCAGGAATTCTTTATTCAGCCAGAGATTACATTAACTAATCTCAACAAACAGTTACTTTTTCTTCAATACTGGCAGAACAAAGCCCAAATACTTATCACATTCTTTCAATGTCTTAAATCTCATCAGAATGATACCAATAAAAATAATTATAAACAAGTCCAAACAGGGATATAAAACACTATTTATCAAGTCTATATAGGTAGTCAGTACATTTGCAAATTTGCATGACCAATAACTCATAATGGCCACATCAAAATCGAAAAACAATCTTAAATACACTATTTATTTTTACTTCATTCCAATACAATGGTAATCTTTCCTTACTATTAGGTCATTTCTACACTCATCGCACCACCTGCCATTTTTTTCATATCAGGCGGGGTCTATATAAATGATATGATGCAAATCAGATGCTGTCACATAATGTGAAATGCTATGCAATGAATGAATGATTTCATGCATGCAATAAAATATGGTCATGTATTCTCATATAATGCAGATATCATAGCCCATCCCAAAACTATGAAAAATCTAATCAAATACCCACACCTACAAGGAATCACTGATATATATATATATATATATATATATATATATATATATATATATCATCTTAAATGACCTCAACTTATCATCTAAATCATTTCAACTATCAGAAACCTTATCTGACAATATCACTTCTAATTCGATAATAATTTAAACCATGACACGGAAGTCAGGATTTCTCTATGTCCCTTACAATCTGTCTGAACTTAATATACAATTTCTTTCCATATTTCTAAAATACCTTTTATTTAATGCATTTTTCAATGGATTGATTCTTATTCACAATAACACTTATGTACTCGGATCACACTCAAATTCAATTAACAATTTGTCACTTTACTTTAACCTCCAAAGGACTTTAAACAACAACACTTTCATTCTGACTCTCTACTATCTTTACTTTACAGAATCAATCATTTTACACATGACAATCTTGGTCAGATGTCAACTTTTCACTTTCAAACATAATGGGGAGCAAGTAGACATCAGACTCCTTATCACTTATCCACTGACTTTTGGCATGTGCATATAGATAAATCTATCACTTAGTCTTATCTCACTCCGATCTTAGAACCGCCTAAATCATCGCTTTGATACCACTAAATGTAACACCCTTAACAGAACAATCATTTCTGATATAGAACTAAGCAATTTGGCTGAATTTTTTTATATCAATTATCAAACTTATTTAAATTTAAATCATCAATGTGTCAAAATTTCGGCAGTACAATGACTACCTACTACTGACCTCCTGAAAAGACAAACAATAACACAGCCTTCAAGAGCCACAATAGAAGAACACAAACAACAGATATCGATCATTCTATCGTTTGCTTACCAATCATAGTCATTCACTTTTATATCATAATTTACTATCACAAAATAATAGTTAAACAAACACAATAAATTCTCACTACTATTAACTGAGTATATACATGTCAAAATACCTAGAAGTATAGGCAATCAATTTCTTCAAACTTCACTCCACTGTGTACCATGCTCCAGCTTCCCTTCAGAACCTGCACGCAGTAAAAATTACGTGCTGAGCACTAGATATGCTTAGTGGTGACTACCAATCCTATAATTTTCAATTAAGCATAAATATCATATTTATGCCATATCATGTTGTCTTATCAAAAGTTTCTTTAAATCATTTTCATAGTTTTTTTAGATTATTACCAACAATTTGGTAACTAATTTACCTTGATTTAAACTTTTCTGCTTAATTCAGACTATTCTCTTTTTTTTTTTGCAGATGAAAAACAAAATTGACATTTCTTTTCTTACTTTTATTTTTACTTAACTTTTACGCATAATCTTCTCTTCGTGTGATTTAACTTTAACTTTTTAGTCAAAATTTCTTATTTAATTAATTCATTACAAATTCTTTTCATTGGATGACTTACGTTATTAATTGCCATCATAATGACAAATTTTCAATGAAGTATTTTATTTCTTCATTTCTTGTAACATTTTTCCTTTTAATAGCAAAATTTCAATATCACTAATTATTCTTTTATTTTACTCACACTTTTTGAACTATTTATCAAAATTTCAATTATCAAAGTTTTTTTTACCTTTAATGCAAAACGATGTACTTATTTAAAAATACTTTGCAAATTAGTCTTTAATTTCTTCCTTTTTCTATAAAAGGTTCTTTCTTCTACTCATAGCAAACTTGGTACTCTTTTTTTTATTTCTAATTACAGAATTATCATTCATTTACTTATTTTTATCTTCAGCTAACTTTTGGCTTACCAAAATTCAGATCATGCTTTATTGAAACTTTTCATATAACATATTATTATTGAAATTCATAATTTCTAATTATAAACTGACCACTTTTCTTTTATAGAAGCATATTTTTGGGCTATTTAATCATATTTTACTTTGTAAAATAATCTCTTATCACCTTTGCTTACAAATTTCAATTTTTGGAAAAACTTACATTTTTACCCTAGAACATTTTAATTCATTCAAGTAAGTTCTTTTAATCAAAACTTTAATTTACATTCAGTTTACTTTTACAAATTTTAATTTATTCTTTCCAATATGCCCCTAATGCAATATGACAGGACTCTCAGATAGGATATGTGGGACGTGGACCCCACAGGGCCATAACAGAGAGAGAAATGACCCCCCAAGGGATCATATCTCATAGAGTAGAGAACAGAGACAGAGAATGCCATGGCAATCAGAGATCCAGTCCATAGCATAGCAAGTCGCCATAACTTGCACTGCGGTACAAGGTGTCCCTATGGCTAGCCATTTATATCATATGCAAGACTATTACTACCTAGCTATTACTAAGGGCAAAATCAATCAATTATTTTCATAATAATTTTCAAACTTTCAGAGCATTTTAATTTCTTTCTTTTTCTTAAATAATATATTTTTATCAATCGCACTCTTTTTACTGCTTTTGACTATTCAGTCATTTTCTTAATCTTTTGACAAAACTTTCAAAATACTTTTAAATTTCAAACAGTTGCATATTCTTTACTTTAAATCGGTATAATTTATCAGTCAATCTTTTCAGGTCTTTGACTATTCAGATCTTTTATTTTCAGAAACTTTATCTTTTTTTCTTTTTAACCATTTTTGGGGAATTATTCTATAATAATTCACCATAGGAATTTTTCACAAAAACTTTTCAGACTTTTAATTTTCCACAATTATTATTATTTATTCAGATCTTTTATTTTTCAGAAACTTTATCTTTTTTTCTTTTTAACCATTTTTTTGGGAATTATTCTATAATAATTCACTATAGAAATTTTTCACAAACACTTTTCAGACTTTTAATTTTCCACAATTATTATTATTATTATTATTATTTTTCAAATCGGTACATTTTATCATTCAATTTTTTTGTACTTTTATACCGTTAGTAAATTATGTCTTCATAATTCACTGCGGTTATTCTACACTATCTTTTTAGAGTCTTTTTTTTATTACTTAGTCAAATATTCTTTCAGTACATTTTTACATACTTTGTAAATTATATCGTTATAATTCACCTTTTCTTGGCACTTATTGAATTATTTCTCAATAATTCAATAGTTTATCCTTTTACATTCATTTTATTCATTTTTGACTTTTGATCAATTTTTTACTTTTTCAGCCTGAATTTGCGGTGGTTCAAAATTCGAATTACCTTTAATACGGATTGTGAATTATTTATAATAATTCACCATTTTTTTGAATTATTTTTTTCAATAATTCAATATTTTTACTTAAGCTTGTTCAATATTTATTTTCGGAAATATTCTCATAAATCACATAAATTCTATAAAAATTATGTGAATATTATTTTTCAATTATTATCATTTTTACTCATTTTATGAATTATTTCCCCATAATTCATCCTATACATTATATATATCTTTATACTTAACTTAAAAATTCTTGAATAAATTCCATAAATTTTCTAAAAATTCATGGACCTTATATTTCATGTATTTCCTTATTCTATTGCTTAATTTCATCAAAATACTTAATGTACACATTCTTTTTCTTTAAGAATGTGATTCGGCCATTAAAGAATTTTTCCTTAAAAATTTATTTCAACTCAATTAAGCTTACATTTAAGCTTAATTAAGGTTCAATTTCATTATTTTAAGAATAATTTCAATATACATATATTTTCCTTTTTTTCTTAATTATATATTCAATAAATATTTCGAAAATATTCAATTAATTTTTATAAATTGCACAAAAATTTATACATGCATTATTTCATATATATTATCAAATTAAGTTTTAAATCCATTAAAATACTTAACATACAATTTTTTCTTTTCATAGGAAATTTTAGCCACCATGAATAAAAATTCCTCACATATTTTTTTCTATTCAAATTAAGCATTCTACCATGCTAAACTAAGGGCCAATTTCACTATTATACAATTAATTTCAAAATTAATAAATTATACAAATTTTTCCTTAATAAACCTTAAGGAAAATGATTAAATTAAATGAAAAATACTAAGATTTAGTAGTAACTAACCTCATACTTGTCATTAGCCTTGCACAAACTTTATTGTTCTAGCCTTAAACCCGTAAAAACCATTTTTTCTTCAACCCTCTCTTCTATGGCTGAATTTTTCAACTCAAATTTCATCAAGAAGAACATCAATTTAGCACAAACCAACCACAAAAACATACTCTAGGCACCTAAATCTAGCTATAGGTGCATTGAAATCAAATTAAAAATCAAAG
This sequence comes from Excoecaria agallocha, assembly GCA_037975025.1. NCBI lineage: Eukaryota > Viridiplantae > Streptophyta > Magnoliopsida > Malpighiales > Euphorbiaceae > Excoecaria > Excoecaria agallocha. The sequence continues at coordinate 108,409,344 of CM075806.1, read as the reverse complement.
ATTCACTTACCTCATTTTGACCTCCATGCCTTTAATCCTTGTTTTTCTTAGCTTTTCTCCCTTCAATCTCTAGTTTGAGCTTAGATCCAGCAACTAGAGAGGCTAAGAAATATTTCTTATGCTTAGATCAAAGGAAAAAAATGAAGAAAAGATGAAGAAAAATGGTGGAAAATGAAGAAATATGAGTTCGGTGGGAGAGGAAGAAGAAGAAGCTGATTTTTTTATGGATTCTCATGAGTTTTACAGTTCATCCCTCTTATTTATAGTGATGATCATGGGTTTGGGTTAATGGGCTTGGGTTTGGGCTAATTTAATTAAATAAAAATCCATTAATTATCCAATATTAATTCTAATTAATTTCTTTCACTTCTCAACTTCAAATTACTTCAAAAATGATCCATAATTTTTATCACCCCGTAATTTTTGGTAATATTCAAACTTCAAACTTCACTCCAGTGTACCATGCTCCAGCTTCTCTTCAGAACCTGCACACAATAAAAACTACGTGCTGAGCACTGGATATGCTCAGTGGTGACTACCAATCCTAGAATTTTCAATTCAGCATAAATATCATATTTATGCCATATCATGTTGTCCTATCAAAAGTTACTTTAAATCATTTTCACAGTTTTTTATATTATTACCAATAATTTGGTAACTAATTTACCCTGATTTAAACTTTTCTGCTTAATTTAGACTATTCTCTTTTTTTTTGTAGATCAAAACCAAAATTGACATTTCTTTTCTTACTTTTATTTTTACTTAACTTTTATGCATAATCTTCTCTTCGTGTGATTTAACTTTAACTTTTTAGTCAAAATTTCTTATTTGATTAATTCATGACAAATTCTTTTCATTGGATGACTCACGTTATTAATTGCCATCATAATGACAAATTTTCAATGCAGTATTTTATTTCTTCATTTCTTGTAACATTTTCCTTCTAATAGCATAATTTCAGTATTGTTAATTATTCTTTTATTTAACTCACACTTTTTGAACTATTTATCAAAATTTCAATTATCAAAGTTTTTTTTACCTTTATTGCAAAATGATGTACTTATTTAAGAATACTTTGCGAATGAGTTTTTAATTTATTCCTTTTTCTATAAAAGGTTCTTTCATCTACTCATAGCAAACTTGGTACTTTTTTTTTATTTCTAATTACAGAATTGTCGTTCATTTACTTATTTTTATCTTTGGCTAACTTTTGGGTTTCCTAAATTTAGATCATGCTTTATTGGAACTTTTCATATAACATATTATTATTGAAATCCATAATTTCTAATTATGAACTGACCACTTTTCTTTTATAGAAGCATATTATTAGGTTATTTAATCATTAAATTACTATTTTACCTTGTAAAATAATCTCTTATCACATTTGCTTATAAATTTCAATTTTTGGAAAAACTTACATTTTTACCCTAGAACTTTTTAATTCATTCAAGTAATTTCTTTTAATCAAAACTTTAATTTACATTCAGTTTACTTTTACAAATTCTGATTTATTCTTTCCAATATGCCCCTAATGCAATATGACAGGACTTTCATATAGGATATGCAGGACGTGGACCCCACAGGGCTATAACAGAGAGAGAAATGACCCCCCCAAGGGATTATTCCTTAGGGTTTGTTAAGGAAAAATTTCTTAATTGTATATTCAATAAATATTCCGAAAATATTCACATAATTTTTATAAATTGCACAAAAATTTATACATGCATTATTTCATATATACTATCAAATTAAGACTTAAATCCATTAAAATACTTAACATACAATTTTGTTTTTCTTTTTATAGGGAATTTCAGCCACTATGAATAAAAAATCCTCACATATTTTTTTCTATTCAAATTAAGCATTCTACCATGCTAAACTAAGGGCCAATTTCACTATTATACAATTAATTTCAAAATTAATCAATTATACAAATTTTTTCTTAATAAATCCTAAGGAAAATCATTAAATTAAATGAAAAATACTATGATTTAGTAGTCACTAACCTCATACTTGCCATTAGCCTTGCACAAACTTCATTTTTCTAGCCTTGAATCCATGAAAACCATTTTTCCTTCAACCCTCCCTTCCATGGCCAAATTTTTCACCTCAAATTTTATCAAGAAAAACATCAATTTAGCTCAAACCAACCAGAAAAACATACTCTAGGTACTTAAATTTAGCTATAGGTGCCTTGAAATCAAATTAAAAACCAAAGATTCACTTACCTCATTTTGACCTCCATGCCTTTAATTCTTGTTTTCCTTAGCTTTTCTCCCTTCAATCTCTAGTTTGAGCTTAAATCCATCAACTAGAGAGGCTAAGAAATATTTCTTGTGCTTGGATCAAAGGGATAAATGAAGAAAAGATGAAGAAAAATGGTGGAAAAATGAAGAAATATGAGTTCGATGGGAGAGGAAGAAGAAGATGCTGATTTTTTCTGGATTCTCACGAGTTTTACTATTCATGCCTCCTATTTACAATGCTGATCATGGGTTTGGGTTAATGGGCTAATTTAATTAAATAAAAACCCATTAATTATCAATATTAATTCTAATTAATTTCTTTCACTTCTCAACTTCAAATTACTTCAAAAATGATTCCATAATTTTTATCACCCCGTAATTTTTGGTAATATTCGGAGTCTGTTTGCTATTTTTAAATATTTATATAAAGTTGAGTCAGTTCCCCAATAATAGAAATTGACTCGCTGCCTTTTTCGTATTTTTGATTTTTGGAGGCCCATTTGACCTCAGTTTTATTTTAAATTTCAACCCTGGACTTATACCATGACCTATATTTTTCGATGGTCCAATACAATATTTTTCACTTCCGGATGTACTTTTCAGCTCGAAAAAATACTATTTATTATCGAAAAATACTGTTCACGGCTAACCGGTGTTAAGGTCATTACATATAAATTCATAAATCGGAATAGTTGACATATATAGAAAATTTTGAATAAAGATTAATAGACTTACTTCTTTTGGTTTAATTAGACATCCTCTGGTCTTATGACCTCTTTTATGAAAATACTAACAGGTCATTGCCCTTCCTTTTCTCGAAAGCTTCCCTTTCTTGACAGGTTCATCTTTATCCTTGTTTTTAATTTTTCTTGGTCCTTCCAAGAAGCTTTCTGAATTCAAGGGGCAGTATGGCTTCTCCATCCCCTTTATCCCACACTTGTCTACTTCTGAGGGGCTACATGTTATATCCATAAGATTTTAGATAAGTTGCCTTTGAATACCACTCAGGTACATAATTTTCTGGATGCTGATCCTTAAAACTATGAACAGTACATACAACATGTGCACATGGTATGCTAGTTAAATCCCATTCCCTAGAACTACATGTATGAGATTTCAAATAAAAAGTATGCCTAATCTCGCTATTGAAAATTAATGTAACTTTAAAACCATCATTGCCATTATAGTTGCAATACCGATTGAATGATTCCTCTTTTTTTTCTAATTTCTAAGTTGCCATTGGAGAAACATTTGATATCCAATTTGAAAGTGCCTCTATCATTTTCTTCCATATCCTCTACAACACCTATTTTCTAATTTTATCCAGCATAGTGATAATAAGCTTACATCTAGAATCCAAAATCCACCCATTGAAAGTTTCACACAAATTATTATCCACCACATCACACTTACTTTCAGGGGTGAAAAAATACTTAACCCATCCACTCAAAGTGTAGTCAATATAATCTTGAATAATATCCTCACCCAATTTATCCAACTCTTCCATATGTTTCTTCAATTGTGTTTTATGTGTGGATTTGGCAATTTTCTAGAATGCAAGCTTCCTTTCTTCACCTTTCCATTTCTTAGCCCATTAAGAGTATATATTTATATACCTTGCACACATTCTATTATAATAGTTTGGTATCGCAACCTGTATAGCAACATCTAAACCCTATAAAATAAAATATAATACAAAGAAATAAAAGAAGAATCAAATTATCATAACATTTTAAATTCAATACAAGACACAAATAAGTACAAAATAATTTACCTTTTGCATATAAAAAATCACAACAAATCCAATGCCATCACCTAAATGCAAATCAGATTTGAGTCAGTTGAAAACATAAAGATAGTTATCTATATTTTCTACTTGAATAATTACCCACATTATGGGGAACATTTGATTGTTCCCATCTCTATCTATTGTAAATATAAGCTACCCTTTACGCACTAATTTTAAGAAACAACCATTCACCCAATAAGGGGCCTACACCCTTCCTTTCATCCCTTCTTCAAGGCTTCAAAGAAGATATAAAACCTAATAAATCTATTCTCACCATTTTAATTATTTTTGCTTGCCTCTACGAAGCATGTAGTTCCTGGATTGCTTCTATTTATCTCATTGACATAATCATACAAATTAATAAATTTCTTGGTAAAGTTTCCAATCAAAGCATCTAATACCTTATTCTTGGTGTTATTGCATTTATTATAGTATACATGTAGTTTATAGTCTCGTTTACAATAATACTTTATCATTTTCAAATTGATCCCTAGATTTGCCATAATGTGATCCTTCAGGACAATCGATAGGAAATTACTATTTGCTAGTTTTTTATTACTAACCCTAACACATCTATGCTAACCTGTATACAACTTTATCCTGAATGTGTCCTCATTTCTTTCAATACTAGCAAGAAACTTCCATGAGCAAGTAGGCTTACACTCTACTTTTACCTTGATTTTGTCATTTTTTTATGAAATGTATACCCAGTCCTTTCTGATGGAATTTGACATGGTATGATAATCATGATAGCACAGCGGAAAAACAAAATTTTTATCATGCATACCATACATATCCAAAACTAGGAACGAAAACATGCAATTTTAGAGTTTTGAAACTTACAACTTTAGATGCTCTTCAAGACTTGATTTTGATGATGACCAGCAACTAAGATGAATTTTTATTTACCTTAGATCTTCACCACCAATGCCAAAGGAACAGCCTTTATGCCACTCCTCTCTATGTTCACACACACTTGCAAAGATAGCTTAAAATCAAGAGTGCTAGCTCTATATTTGTGTATTAGGCAATGGAATTGTTTGAAAGACACAAGAACTCTTCTTGTTCTTTCTTCTTTTTTTCTATCTTAGTCACCTTCCATGAGAGAATTAAGAGCAAAAGGAATCTCTACCAATCCCACTAATAGTCTCATGGCTAAAAGAGAGAAGAAGAATAAAAGTGGCACCCACCATTATTCCTTTAATTCATTTAATATATATCACTTACTTTAGTCATGTGTGAGTGCCTTAAATTAGGTAGCAATTTCAGCCACTAACACTTAATAATTAAGAGATATATATTTTAATTTAAATTCTATTAGAATTTAAATTCAAATGGCATCATTTAGCTAATCAAAACAAACTTACTTAACTAAGGTAATTAGTTGCCAAATTTAACTAGGATTCCTAGTTTAAACTTTGGTTACTTTAATTCCCTCTCAAGTATTATATTTTGATTAAATATAATTTAGGATTTAATACTCAATTAACTTAATTATACATAGATAATTAATCAATTGAAATTAAACCTAACACATGCCAGTAAATTTCTCTCGTGACCAATTGTTAACAGTAAAAATCTGTTCACCCATTGCATGCATTAATTTGACTTTAAATAAAAGTCTAAATTAATTTCCAATACAATTTTAAGCCCAGTGCTTTATGTGCGATCCTATAGGTCCATTTAATGTTGGCAATGAATTAATAAATTAATTCAAAGGCTATATATATTCTCTAGCAAGATATTATAGCATTCCAAATTAAATGAAAATGCATATGGCATTTGGTGACCTAATGCAATTTCGCATAGTCCCTTACCCATAAATATCAGAATTAATATAAGGCATGGAACTAGTCATCCTTATATACATTAATTCATTTCTTGATATTCCAGTGACACTGAACTCTCAGATAAATAATGATTACTCATTATTTCATCTCGGTATGGCCATACACTTCTCAGTTCACTGATCAAGTGGCCGGTGATATTTTTCTCTCTTATCGAGAGGGGTAATCCCTTCACTTCTCTCATGCTCTCTAACATGAATCAGTGCATACCCAATCATACCCGTACTTGTCACTCTGTTACGAGCACGTTAGGTGTATGTCAAAGTACACAGTAATTCATAAAGAGTTTCATAGAGATTTCAGGTCTAAGAACTCCGATACAAAACTTGCATATGAGAAACACTTATGACTTGTACCATGTAGTGTTCTCATGAGCGGATCGAATCCAGATACCATGTTCTTTAACATGTATCTATGATCTCTGATTGACACTCTTGTCCTAATGATTCGTAAGACAGAACTCATAAGATCAGAGAGAGCATACTAGTCTTAATTCATTTGTTATTCCCATAACAATGACTGACTAGGGATATTTAGAATGATGTCTCATTTGTTTCAAGGTCTTACAATCCATGTGCCTCACACATGATAACTTAAACCGAAACGACATTCTTGGATAGTTTTATCAATTGATATGCACAGGAATACAAAAGATAAAACTAATGCCTCATTTTATTAATTTCAAGTGTTTCGTTACAATGCATTGGGGCTAGGGCTTACACTAACAATCTCCCACTAGCACTAGTCCCAATTGGGCATAGCCCTAAGACCGAACGCTCTCAAATGAGCTTCGTGCAGATTTGGACGTAACTGTTTCGTCAAAGGATCTGCTACATTGTCTTCACTTGATATCTTGCTAACCTCGACGTCCCCACGATCAATGATTTCTCTGATCAAGTGGTACCTTCTGAGTATGTGTTTGGATTTCTGGTGTGACCGGGGCTCCTTGGCCTGTGCAATGGCCCCGTTATTGTTACAGAAAATTTCTAATGGATCTAGGACGCTTGGGACCACTCCTAATCCATTAATGAAATTTTTAATCCAAACAGCCTCTATTGCAGCCTCACTTGCTGCAATATACTCAGATTCTGTAGTTGAGTCGGCAACGGTTTCTTGCTTCGAGCTTCTCCAGCTGACAGCACCACCGTTCAAAACAAAAACAAACCCAGATTGCGATCTAGAATCCTGTGTGCTGGTCTGAAAAGCAGCATCGGCATAACCTTGTATGACGAGCTCTTCTTGACCACCATACACCAAGAAGTGATCCTTAGTCCTTCGCAGGTACTTCAGGATCCCTTTTACAGCAGACCAGTGCTTCTCACCAGGGTCTTGCTGAAACCTACTGGTTATACTCAGTGCATGAGCAACATCCAACCTAGTACATAACATAGCGTACATGATAGATCCAATAGCAGATGCATATGGGATTCTACTCATGTTGTCCCTTTCCTCTTTGGTTTTAGGGCACTGTTCTTTAGTCAAAGGAACTCCCAAAGCCAAAGGTATGTATCCTTTCTTTGAGTCTCCCATACTAAAACGCTTTAGTACTTTGTCTATGTACTTTTCTTGACTTAGTCCCAAAAGCCGATTCGATCTATCTCTATAGATTCGAATACCAAGTATTGTCTCGGCTTCACCTAAGTCTTTCATTGAGAAACATTTTCCCAACCATTGCTTAACCTTTTGCAATGTTGGAATGTCATTTCCAATGAGAAGGATGTCGTCCACATATAGGACTAGAATCACTACTATGCTCCCACTAACCTTCTTGTACACACAAGGCTCATCTTCATTCTTAATGAAGTCAAAATCTTTGACTGCTTCATCAAAACGAAGATTCCAACTTCGGGATGCTTGCTTTAATCCATAAATGGATTTTTGAAGCTTGCAAACCTTCTTAGGATGCTTGGGATTGACAAAACCTTCAGGCTGTGTCATATACACATCCTCAAGTAAATTTCCGTTGAGGAAAGCAGTTTTGACATCCATTTGCCATATCTCATAATCATGATATGCAGCTATGGCAAGCAAGATCCTAATGGACTTGAGCATGACTACAGGCGAAAAGGTCTCGTCATAGTCTATACCATGAGTTTGTCGAAAACCGTTTGCTACTAGTCTACCTTTGTAGGTCTTATCAGCTTTTAGTTTGAATAACCACTTGCATTCAATTACCTTAGCACCTTCCGGTGGATCAACCAAGGTCCAAACCTGGTTATCGTACATTGATTGCATCTCGGATTTCATGGCTTCAAGCCAATTATCCGAGTTTGGGCTTTTAATAGCTTCTCGGTAGGTAGTAGGATCCTCACGATCTACTAACTCAATAGTGTCATTGTCAGTGATTAGAAATCCATATCTCTCAATCTCCTGACGTACCCTACCAGACCTTCTAGGTACTTGTGTAATGGGTTCTTGTTCCACAACTGGTTGTGAACTTGATCCCATTTCCAACTCATCCTCTATAGGAGTTTGTGGCACTTGAATTTCTCCAAATTCTACTTTACTCCCACTGTCTTTCTTGAGAAGGAACTCCTTTTCCAAGAAAACAGCCTTGCGAGCAACAAATACTTTGTTCTCGGCTTTTGAGTAAAAGTAGTATCCCTTTGTTTTTTTGGGATAACCCACAAACAAGCAGACAGTCGATTTGGACTCTAGTTTGTCAGATGTTAATTTCTTAACATGTGCTTCACAGCCCCAAATCTTGAGAAAAGACATATTGGGTTCTTTCCCAGTCCATACCTCGTATGGTGTCTTCTCAACTGCTTTAGTTGGAGTACGGTTCAATAGAAACGCAGCAGTTTCTAATGCATAACCCCAAAAAGAGATAGGAAGATTAGCTTGACTCATCATAGATCGAACCATGTCCAACAGAGTTCGATTTCTCCTTTCGGACACACCATTCCATTGCGGTGTTCCAGGAGGAGTGAGCTGTGAAATAATTCCACACTCTTTTAGATGATCATCAAACTCTTGGCTTAAGTATTCGCCACCTCGATCTGATCGAATGGCTTTTATACTTTTGCCAAGTTGGTTTTCTACTTCGTTCTTAAACTCTTTGAATTTCTCAAAAGTTTCAGACTTGTACTTCATTAGATAGACATAGCCATATCTACTGAAGTCGTCTGTGAAAGTCACGAAGTAGCTAAAACCACTTCTAGCTTGTTTACTTAATGGTCCACATACATCGGTATGTATTAGTTTCAATAAGCCATTAGTCCTTTCACCTTTCTTGTTAAAAGGACTCTTTGTCATTTTTCCATACAAACATGGCTCGCATGTGTCATAAGATTCTAAGTCAAATGACCCAAGCACTCCAGTTTTGTGGAGTCTTGAAATGCGTTTTTCGTTTGCATATCCTAAACGACAATGCCAGAAGTAAGTAGGGTTTAATTCGTTTGATTTAACCCTCTTTGTATTAATGTTGTATATAGACTCTTTGTTTTGTAAATCAAGGATATAAAGGCCATTTTGCAACATGGCATTGCCATAAGAAATGCCTTCGCGACGAATATGAGCATTGCCCCTTTTAATAACAAAATCAAATTCATCATTATCCAAACATGAAACTGAAATAATGTTTCTGCTCATAGCAGGCACATAATAACAATTATTTAAAACAATACAAAGTCCGGAAGGTAAAGTGAGGTGATAGTCGCCTATCTCCATGGCAGCAACTCGTGCTCCATTCCCCACACGGAGGTCCACTTCATTCTTCCCAAGTAACCGCCTATTTCTTAACCCCTGCACATTTGAACAAATGTGAGAACCACAACCGGTATCCAATACCCAAGTGGTAGAAATAGAAAGGTTAACTTCAACAACAAAAATACCAGAACTGGACGCCTTGGCTCCATTCTTCTTTTGTTCTTCCTTAAAGAGAGCGCAATTCTTCCTCCAATGCCCTATCTTGTTGCAATGGAAGCAAGTGCTCTCACTCTCTTTGAGTTTTGGTGCCTTGGGCTTGGATTGGGCCTGAGGTGCACTCCCAACTGACTTGGGTTTTCCCTTTCCCTTTCCCTTTCCCTTAGCTTGTCCCTTCTTAATTCCCTTTTGAACCATTAGTACGGGATTGGTCTTTCGAATGTTCTCCTCAGCATTCTTAAGCATCCCATGAAGCTCAGTAACTGACTTGTTCATTGCATGCATGTTATAATTCATCACAAATGGATCATAAGCAGCAGACAATGATCCTAAGATCAAGTCAGTGGCCAATTCCTTTGGCACTAGTACCTCAAGCTTCTCAAGAGTATCAAGATACCCTTTCATCTTGAGTACATGGGTACTAACAGAAGTACCCTCAGCCATCTTGTAAGAAATTAAAGCCTTTGTTGTCACGAACCTCTCGTGACGAGCTTGTTCTTGGAACATCTCCTTGAGGTGCACCATGATCGCATAGGCCTCTTGGTCCATAAATTGCTTTTGCAATTCAGGCACCATAGTGGCCAGCATCAGACAGGTCACATCATTGGAGTCGCTCTTCTTGGTCTCAAAAGTTTCCTTTTGAACCGCAGAGGCGTTCCTTCCTGGTTCTTCAGGCAAGGGTGCATCCAAAACATACGACTTCTTCTCTTGCTTAAGAACTATTCTTAAGTTTCGAGACCAGTCTATGAAATTGGTGCCATTTAATTTGTCCTTTTCAAGGACCGATCGCAATGAGAAATTGTTATTTGAAGATGCCATTTTCAATCTACTATAAAATTTAGCAAGATTAAATGAGGTCTTATTAATGATCCCACAAACCGAATTAATATCCCCATAAATAATTCGCGTTAGTGATTTAATGTGGGCCAAGATCCACTTTTCACAACAACTTATTAGTCAAGCTGAGCCTGTACACCTAATAAGTTAAGTTACTTAGGTAGGAAAAACTCCAATCATGTCTCGTACATGACTCTTGGATCAAATGGGCTAACATCAAACAATGTTATAGCACAAACCCATTTATAAGTTGCCTAGGTCCGAGCATCCCATTCCATGTTAAGTCCAACCTACATTCACAACCCATGCCTCACAAAGATAATCGAGCGCATCTAGGACTCCTAGTCTACGTGACCGATGATCGATGCCTTGACATGTTTCGAATTAGGAAGGCAACTTTGTGACTTACTATTTTTAGGGATTCATTTTATTACGGCTTACATGGCATACGATTTGTCATCCATACATAGCATGCATATATATATAATTGCATAAAGTAAAGCGTGACAAACATGGGCCCAAAAACCTACAACTAAGATTCTATACTATTACATAAGAATCTTCGAGTTGGGCTTCTCCACTTCGGTGGGCTTCGTCTTGATTTACAAAGTCTTCAAATAAATTCTATTCTAAGAAATAAATGAAACTTTTACAATAAAATATAATGGCACGCAGGCCATATTTAATTACAAAAACCCAGGGCCCATGAATGCACCATGCATATCCATTCATCACACCAAACAAGCAAATAAATATACATAGCATTCATGGATCAGACAAAGTCCAATTTTAATCAATTTAGCCAAGCCCATTAATGGAAATTGTGTACTTGAACCTTTAAGAGAAGACCCCGTGATGGGCCTGGGCCGAAGCCCAATGGACTAAATCCTCTTATTGAATAAGTTCTCTTAAAAGCCCAAAACACAAACTAGTTAGATTTGTGCTATAAATCAACTCTAGTATAATTTCCAATTTTGCCATTTTTAATTTTATGTCATACAGCCCATAAACATTAAAAATACATATAATATGTACCAACATGAATTAAACATAAAATCATGAAGAACATATATATATAATACCCGGCATTCATGCAAAACAAACAAACAACAAAAACTAGTTGTTTAATGCTTATGTAATGCCATGAAATGCACAAACATTTAAATCAATTTTATGAGTCATTTAAAAAACTAAATAAGTCCATAAACATTGATTTAATATTCTGTACCATTTAAATCTAAATGTGTTTTTTACCATTTTAATCAAAACAAAGCAAACAATGTTGATTAAACATGTAACAAACACAAACTAGTCATTGTTTTAAGTGATTTTAAAATTAATCAATTAAATTGTCATGGACCAGAATTAAAATCAAATTTAAAATATGTCCAGACCTGATATTTAATCTTTAAAAATCACTTACAAACATGCCAAAATCAATTTTACATTTAATTTTGAAAACTAGTTGTTAAACTAGCAATTTACATGCCAACTAGCACCTAGTTTCATAATTAACATGTACCATCAGGTATAAATAATTAAATCCGACCATTACCAGCCCTAATAACATCTTAGGACAGTATATTAACATGTCATATTAATTATAATACCTATCTAATCAATTAAAATCGTTTTTACACCAAAACAATGCAAAAAACTCAAAACAGAAAATTTCAGATTTGCATGTTTTCAAAATAACGATTTTTAATTAATTTTTTCATGCATCTAAAGCACTAAAATAAGCATGTCTAGGCTTTGATACCACTGATGGAATTTGACATGGTATGATAATCATGATAGCACAGCGGAAAAACAAAATTTTTATCATGCATACCATACATATCCAAAACTAGGAACGAAAACATGCAATTTTAGAGTTTTGAAACTTACAACTTTAGATGCTCTTCAAGACTTGATTTTGATGATGACCAGCAACTAAGATGAATTTTTATTTACCTTAGATCTTCACCACCAATGCCAAAGGAACAGCCTTTATGCCACTCCTCTCTATGTTCACACACACTTGCAAAGATAGCTTAAAATCAAGAGTGCTAGCTCTATATTTGTGTATTAGGCAATGGAATTGTTTGAAAGACACAAGAACTCTTCTTGTTCTTTCTTCTTTTTTTCTATCTTAGTCACCTTCCATGAGAGAATTAAGAGCAAAAGGAATCTCTACCAATCCCACTAATAGTCTCATGGCTAAAAGAGAGAAGAAGAATAAAAGTGGCACCCACCATTATTCCTTTAATTCATTTAATATATATCACTTACTTTAGTCATGTGTGAGTGCCTTAAATTAGGTAGCAATTTCAGCCACTAACACTTAATAATTAAGAGATATATATTTTAATTTAAATTCTATTAGAATTTAAATTCAAATGGCATCATTTAGCTAATCAAAACAAACTTACTTAACTAAGGTAATTAGTTGCCAAATTTAACTAGGATTCCTAGTTTAAACTTTGGTTACTTTAATTCCCTCTCAAGTATTATATTTTGATTAAATATAATTTAGGATTTAATACTCAATTAACTTAATTATACATAGATAATTAATCAATTGAAATTAAACCTAACACATGCCAGTAAATTTCTCTCGTGACCAATTGTTAACAGTAAAAATCTGTTCACCCATTGCATGCATTAATTTGACTTTAAATAAAAGTCTAAATTAATTTCCAATACAATTTTAAGCCCAGTGCTTTATGTACGATCCTATAGGTCCATTTAATGTTGGCAATGAATTAATAAATTAATTCAAAGGCTATATATATTCTCTAGCAAGATATTATAGCATTCCAAATTAAATGAAAATGCATATGGCATTTGGTGACCTAATGCAATTTCGCATAGTCCCTTACCCATAAATATCAGAATTAATATAAGGCATGGAACTAGTCATCCTTATATACATTAATTCATTTCTTGATATTCCAGTGACACTGAACTCTCAGATAAATAATGATTACTCATTATTTCATCTCGGTATGGCCATACACTTCTCAGTTCACTGATCAAGTGGCCGGTGATATTTTTCTCTCTTATCGAGAGGGGTAATCCCTTCACTTCTCTCATGCTCTCTAACATGAATCAGTGCATACCTAATCATACCCGTACTTGTCACTCTGTTACGAGCACGTTAGGTGTATGTCAAAGTACACAGTAATTCATAAAGAGTTTCATAGAGATTTCAGGTCTAAGAACTCCGATACAAAACTTGCATATGAGAAACACTTATGACTTGTACCATGTAGTGTTCTCATGAGCGGATCGAATCCAGATACCATGTTCTTTAACATGTATCTATGATCTCTGATTGACACTCTTGTCCTAATGATTCGTAAGACAGAACTCATAAGATCAGAGAGAGCATACTAGTCTTAATTCATTTGTTATTCCCATAACAATGACTGACTAGGGATATTTAGAATGATGTCTCATTTGTTTCAAGGTCTTACAATCCATGTGCCTCACACATGATAACTTAAACCGAAACGACATTCTTGGATAGTTTTATCAATTGATATGCACAGGAATACAAAAGATAAAACTAATGCCTCATTTTATTAATTTCAAGTGTTTCGTTACAATGCATTGGGGCTAGGGCTTACACTAACACTTTCATCATAACATATTTACTAACTGCATACCTAGCCTGCTGAACATTCTCAAAATACATTATTGGACTAAATACATGTTTGTTTGCCTTTGTGTTGAACCATAACTTTTCACTTAGCCTTCTTAAAAGCATCATCTGAACATTCTTCATCGAACTCTGAATAATAACTACCTAGGTCTAATGAATCATAATACAGTAAACTTTTAAAAGACTTGTCAGTCTCACTATCGCTAACATTCTCATCTTTTTCAACAACCTCAAATTCCTCAGGTAATTCAGTTTCAACACCATTTATATCTTCGGCTGGAGTACTTTTTTCCTACATCTAGATCTACTTCTATTATACTCCCTCACTTTCCCTCTAGCATCTTAACCTTCTCCATCCTTATCATTGATCACCGTATTAATGTCAACTAAAGATTCAGTGTCGAAATCACCTTCATAGATCTCCCTATTTTTTTCTTGACCACCCTTATTCTGTTGCTCAACATTTGCTTCAATACCCATTGCTTCATCTTCATGTTCAACAAATAATTCTATCCTATCACATCCAATTACTAATTTTGGTACACATCAAATATCTCTATCATTTGTGATTTGAATAAAGAAGCCTTTTTTTGGATCCTTGATATAGATAATGCTAAATCCATTTATCCCTAAATCTTTTATATAGGAAACGAAGTTTAGATAGCTAAGGTGGTCTAAGTCAAATTGCTGTTCAACAATATTAGATGTCCTACCTATGTATTTATTAAGCCCATTCCTCCATGTTTTAAATTTACCTCCATGTTTAACTACTAATAAAAAATAATTCGAATTCATTCTACACCAACCACATATAAAAGCAAAAAAGTATAATAAAAGAAGGATAAAAGCTGTGTAAAATAGCAAATACACATAATTTACAAAAAAATGCATATGGTAGAACTTTTTTTAATTCCTTCTATTTCGAAAGTTGACAACAAACTAAATTCATCTAAGGACCATAACCCACAATCACGTGAAAAACCAATAACAATCTTCACACAAGCTGTTATAAACCCCCATTTAACAAAAAATATTTAAAAAAGTAACTTACCTTGTTAGCTTTCACTTTGACAATTGATGTATTCACTAATCTTTCTTAATTTCTTAGAATTGAGAATCCTTACATCCCCCATTCGTTCGCAATTCTAAGCAATAAATTTCTATCAATTTCTTCAATTAACTCTCAAGCATATAACCCTAACTTTCTAATTTCTCCCCCTCTTTAAACTCGCCCTCTCCCTCTCTCTAGCTTTAAGAATTATAGACCATAATTCTTGTTGCATCTAAACATTATGTTGTGCATTGGGGTTATGAGCACTGGCTAAATTGTGCATTTTATATATGGGGTTATAAATCTTGTCTAAATACTACATTTTAATCTTAAGGCATCTCAGTCTGCATTTTTCATATTAATGGCTAAATGGTGCATTTTATATGTCCATATCATCATGTGATGTGGAAATCAGTTGAATATTTTTATTTTCAAATGGGTCCTATAGGTATTTAAATCCCAGTTCATATGATTTTAATGCCACATGTGATGCAATCTCATCAGAGCTATTCAATTTGGACTCATCTTTTTCCACGTTAAAATTTTAAGGACCTAATGTGTAGTTTTTGAAGTTTAGAAACCTAATGTGTAAAAGTGTTAAAGTTCGGGGATGAAATTATGCTTTTTTCCAAATGAATTTGTAAGCCTTGTTAGGATTAAAATGAGTTCGTATATCTTATATCAAGCAAAAAAAATATAAATTTAAATCCATTAAAGTTAATATCTTGCCATAATATTATTGTTTCTAACTAAGAGAATTTCAAAAATCACATTGATGGTTGTTAAGCAATTAATTTTCATCCCACTAGATTATCATAAATTACATTGTCCAACTTTAAACACCTCAAATGAATTATATTGGAGAAAGGCAAAAAAATCAAGGTACTTTAGAGTAACACTAGCTAAAATTCCATAAAGGCTAGTAGTGGAATTTGGCTACCGAGAGAAAGAAAAGACGTAAATAAATTTCTCTAACCGAATCTTACCAAACATAGAATTTTATACCCTAGGTTAAAAACCTTTAGCCTAATAGATTTAGGACTCTTAAAAATTTTAAAGAATTAATTCATATAGGCTTGTTAAATAATTAATTTGGGCTTCATTTAAATCCAGCTTGGGCTCTTTCTAAAAAGGCTTCTATGTAAAAAGCTTTCTAGCTGCTTCTTCTATGTGGATCTAGATTTAACTGCTTAAATCAATTCCAAATACACTCAAATTAAAAATATGAACTTCATAATAATTATAAAATATATTTAATTTAATTTGATAAAAAACCAAGGCTCTAAGCCCTTTTACCAGTGCTTGGAGTTGAATGTTTCTTTATAGGACTTTTATGCATACCAATTTAATTTTAAGCCCATTATCAATGCTTTGAGTGATCCAATATCAATATATCAGCTTTATAAAAATTATGGTCCAATAACATTTCACTCAGGATCAAAATGGACCTTTTCCCTAGATCATGTACAAACTCTCGTCAGGAGGCCTTTGTTCATGGACAATTAATTATTTCCTTTTTTCATTTTATTATTCAATAATGATATCTAATATTTCAATAGTGTCTTTTTACCAAAATTTCCTTTCTTTATAGATGTGTGACCCATTGTTTTTTTTTGGTTTACATTAAAGTATATATATAACAATAATTATGAAATTGGATTATTTAAACTCTTTTAAATCATTATATTAGTTATCCAATAATATTTATCCATATGTATATTTACAAATCATGAGACTTCTAACCAAACATCATGACTATCCAAGAGATAAAAAAAAGTCAAATAGTTTGACTATACTCTTCCAAAAAACAATTACATGTGCAATTACTCCTTTCACCTTAATATATTTTAGGTTTTGAGTATGGATTAATGTCAACTCATATAAACTTAAATGTAATTTTTGTAACAATATTTAACCTTTGTTCCCATAATACCCCTTATGAATCTTTTCCACTTTGGCAATCCACTCTAGCCAAAGATTCTTTGAACAAGGATATTTTAGAACTTATGAGATAATTCCCTTAATAAATTTGGGATGGAAAATCCTTTATTGATCACTCAACTACCTTCAAGTAGATCATGATATACCTAACCTCTTGATTATGTTCACCTCTTAATATAGGTAAGCACTTATGGAGCTAGAGAATACCACTCACTACTTAAGGTAACTTTGGTGATTGTAAGTCAAAGTATACTTATACCATTGCTATGAAGAGATTATTCATTGACACATATTTAATATCCATATGAAGATTCTCTTATGTGGCCTCCAATGTATTTGTTTTTCTAACATGAAACACCCATATACCCTTTAGGAGGATATAGGAGTGCATGACATATAGGATTATCATACACAAATAAATTCAGTTAAATTTTAATTTTTCATCATAGGGTGTGACTTGGCACATTGCATGCAAACAAAATATATAAGGTACAATTCACATGGAATCGATATTATACATATTCATCATAATATGGTAATTGCCACAATTACATAACCTTATATTCATATTTACAAGCTAAGATATAATATTATATATAATTACACATGTACATTACAAGTTTTTTCATTAAAATTATAAAAAGTTCTTCATGTGACAAAATCTTCAAAAACTCCTTCATTGGCCTTTGTAGTTGCAGTTATCCCCAAACTTAGACTTGGACACCAAGGTCTACATAGAGGAAAAGTCGCCGTGCTAAGCAAAATTGCTTAGTAGGGATAAATTATGCATGATGACAACTCCTCACAATAGTCATCCAACATCACATGCATATTATGCATAAGCAATATAACATAATTGATATGTAAATGACATAAAAAAACATCATTCTCTATATTGTTCGTGATCTCATTCAGATGATGTATGTAACATTCCTTTACCCTTAGTAGGATATGAGATCGCAACAAATTCAAAAACAAATAACCTTATTAAATATTGTTTCTAAATTAGATTAAATAGATTTATGTTGGGTTTCGAATAAAAATAAATAAAACTTAAACGCAGCGAAATTAAGAAATCCACCAGGATCCATACGATCCAATTGAATCAATTGTGTGAGAGAGTAATGATTACTAATCTCTTAAAAAAATGTCTTGTAGGTGTTGCCTCACAAGAAATGAACACCCTCTGCTAGTATCCACACTCGAACACGTCAAACGAATTTGCCTGGGGTGCTAGCTCCCTTTTATGGCGGCTAGGGTTAGAAAAAACATTTTTCTCTCTTTTCTTTTCTCTCAAAAGTGACACCTCACTTTCTAATGTGTCTCTTAGGGTTATGAACCTTATATATCACATGTATATATAGGTAGCCTAACCCTAATTAAGAAAGAGAGAGAGATAATTTCGGGCCCACATCTCCTATTAAAATAAGAAATACCTTATTTCTTATTTAAAATATGAATTATAATATTAAACTTAATTAATATTTATTTATTTCATTATTTATTTTGAATTATAATTTGTCATAAAATAAAATTCTAAATGTCTGAATTAACCCTTAGTCCATTCATCACATTCTATGTGTGCGACCCAATAGGTTCATATTATATTGGCGGTGGGCTCCAGTCCCATTATGGGCCCACAAGTCATAAGCGGCATCTAGCAAGACATTACGACTACCCAAATAATATGAATATCGATAATCCGATTTTAACCTAATAGAACATATTATAATTCCTTTGTCACATGATATCTTGTTTGAACATAAGTCATGGTATTTGTCAAACTTATATAGTTCAAACATATAATTTCTCGATCACTAAGTAGACTGATAATATCAAATGACATTGATCTCATCATCAATTCATTTGGGCACGGCCATGTATTTCTCAGTCCTACTTATCGAGAGGCCCAATAGATATCTCTCTCATAAGAGATGAATAAATTCCATCTTGATTATTCACTATCCTCTACATGATTATCATCATGTCCAATCATAATCTTTATTATTATCCAATTAAAGATAATGTTTAGTTATGTCAAAACATAATGTTCCTCATGTAGGATACTATGATAATCTCAGGTGTAAGGATTAATAACATAACCATTATGAGATCACCAATGACATTAATCCATGTAGTATCTCATAGCGGGTCAATCCGATACTCTATTCTCTAATGAGTACTTACAAGTTTGATTTATATCACCATATATAATCATTCCATAATTATCAATCGAACTCATACTAGTTTTATTTATCATTATATCTTTAATGATAAATAGTTAGGGATAACCAAAATAACATTATATTGTTATTTACAAATATTATTATATTCTAATTAACATGCCAAAATATAATAATATGAAGAAAACTCAATTTTATAAAATGAAATGTGAATGTGACATCACATAAAGAACCAAATGTATGGCTTAGGGTATAACTACTAACAATTTAATCACATTTACATGTTATTTACATTATACTTGATCATACCTTTCTATATCACTAGAATTACTTTTTTTAATTCTAATACATCTTTAATGATATGAGATATGTATTATGCACTTAAGATATCAAAATTATTTACAACATATTTACATTACATTTAATTAGAAACTTGTATAGTTAATATGGCCGTCCATGGGTTGGGTTGAATGAAAAATGAAATAAACCTAACCCAACCTAACATGTATAAAAATGGATGGTTTGATTAATGAAAACCAAGCCAAACCATTATAACTGACAATTGTTTGGAATGGTTTGAAACATATCAAATACTATATTCATTTTTTTTAAAAAAATATTAACTTTTTAAATTTTAATAAATAAAATAATAATTATATTAAATTATAAATTATATTTTATTCTAAAAAAATTGCAAATTGTTTTTTTTGTAATATATTCACAAATCACATTCACATTCATACATAAACTCAAAATAACATATCTAAATATATTCACATTCATACCTAAAACTAAAAACCCATCCATAAATCCCATTGAAAAATAATAAAAAATATGAAACAATAGCTATTCTTTAAGATATAAAAAACGTATCTTCTGTTGCTCTATTTTCCTAAAAAGAAAGCTTCTCATCTTTCTTGTTTAGGCTTCAATAAATAAAACTCCACGGCCATTACAATTGATCTCAAATCTACCATTTTCATCTTTCTGTAACCTTCCTGCTAACGGGTTAAAGGCCATAAAAACCACAGTTAGAGTTCAGTAAAGATCATAATTTTCTAGAGATAAAAGATTGAAACTTTATTATGTTCTCTTTTAATATATCTACACAGTATGACCTTTACAATTAATCTCAATTTTGCCATTTTTATCTTTTTGTAACGTTTCTGCTAATGGGAAAAATACCATAAGAACCTCACATAGAGTTCTGTAAAGATAAAAAATTTCTAGAGATAAAAGATCAAAACTTTATTATCTTATCTTTTAATACATTTCTCCCTAAACCTAGACTTGGATGCCAAGATCTACACAGAGGAAAAAGCTCCATGCTAAGCAAAATTACTTAGAAGGGAGAAATTATGCATGATGACAACTCCTCATAGTAGTCGTCGAACATCACATGAATATCATGCATAAGCAATGTAACACAATTGATATATAAATGACATAAAAAATCATTCTCTATTCCATTCATGATATCATTAAGATGATGTATGCAATGCTCTTTCACCTCTAGTAGGATATGAGATCGGAATAAATTTTAAAAAAATAACCTTATTAAATATTGTTTCTAAATTATGTTAAATAGAACTTAATCACATTCACAGGTTATTTACATTATAATTGATCATGCCTTTTTATATCACTGGAATTACTTTTCTCAATTCTAATCCATCTTCAATGATATGAGATATGTATGTATACATATATGACATCAAAATTGTTTTAAACATATTTACATTACATTTAATTAGAAACTTGTATACTTAGTAGGGTTGTCCATGGGTTGGGTCAAGTAAAAAATGAAATAAACCCAACATGTATAAAAATGGATGGTTTGGTTATTGAAAACCAACCCAAACTATCTGCTGCTGCTCTATTTTCCCAAGAAAAAAGCTTTTCATCTTTCTTATTTGGGCTTCAATAAACAAAAATCCATGGCCATTACTATTGATCTCAATTATGCCATTGCCATCTTTCTATCACCTTCTTACTAATGGGTGAAATGCCACAAGAACCTTAGAGTTCAGTAAATATTATAATTTCCTAGAGATAAAAGATTGAAACTTTATTATCTTATCTTTTAGTACATCTACATAGTACGACCATTACAATTGATCTCAATTCTACCATTTTCATCTTTCTGTAACATTCCTACTAATGGGCAAAATGCCACAATAACCTCACTTAGAGTTTTGTAAAGATTAGAAGTTTCCAAAGATAAAAGATTGAAACTTTATTATATTCTCTTTTAATACATTTCTCCCCAAACCTAGACTTGGACACCAAGATCTACACAGAGGAAAAACCATCATGCATGCTTAGCATAATTGCTTAGTGGGGAGAAATTATGCATGATGACAACTCCTCACAATAGTTGTCCAACATCACATGCATAAGTAATGTAACATAATTGATATGTAAATGAAATAAAAAGCATCATTCTTCATCTCGTTCATGATCTCATTTAGACGATGTATGCAATGCTCTTTTACCCCTAGTAGGATATGAGATCGCAATAAATTCAAAAACAAATAACTGTATTAAATATAATTTCTAAAGTAGATTAAATAGAATTTAATGACATTCACAAGCTCTTTACATTATACTTGATCATGCCTTTTTATATCATAAAATTAATTTACTCAATTCTAATACATCTTCAATGATATGAGATATGTATATATATAAATATGATATCAAAATTATTTACAACATATTTACCTTACATTTAATTAGAAACTTGTATGCTTAGTAGGGTTGTCCATGGGTTGGGTTGAGTAAAAAATGAAATAAACCCAATCCAACCCAATATGTATAAAAATGGATGGTTTGATTATTCAAAACTAACTCAAATTATTATAGCTGACAATGGTTTGAAAATATTTTGGAACAATTTGAAACATATTAACTATTATATTCATCTTTTTTTAAAAAAAACTTTTAGCTCTTTAAATTTTAATAAAAAAGATAATAATTATATTAAATTATAAATTATATTTTATTCTAAAAAAACTACAAATTATCTTTTTTTTTAATATATTCATAAATCACAATCACATTTATACCTAAAACTTAAAATAACATATCTAAATATATTCACATATCATATTCACATTCATACTTAAAACTCAAAACCCATCCATGAATCCAATAGAAAAATAATAAAAAATATGTAATAGTAATTATTCTTTAAGATATAAAAAAATGTATCTTTTGCTGCTCTATTTTTCCAAGAAGAAAGCTTTTTATCTTTCTTATTTAGGCTTCAATAAACAAAACTCTACAACCATTACAATTGATCTCAATTCTACCATTTTCATCTTTCCATAACCTTTCTGCTAATGAGTAAAATGCCACAAGAACCTCATTTAGAGTTATGTAAAGATTAGAATTTTCTAGAGATAAAAGATTGAAACTTTATTATCTTTTCTTTTAACTCGATTCAAAACCCAAAATTTCCCAACTTAGTTACTAAATATTTAACACAATTTGCCATCTCCCTACAATCATAGATGAACATAAACAAAAAAAAAATCAATGGTTTTTTTATATAAATTATTGAAAGGTTGACATAATTAAGACAATATATATAAAACAATAATTAAATGAACAAACGTAATTAAGAAAACTGATTAGAATATAATAATTAAATGAAGAAATATAATTGAGAAAACTAATTAGCATTTGAGATAATCTAGAATATTCTTAATAAAATTGATGAATAGATATAATATAGAATATATTACCATTTGGAAATCACAATTGAATTACCAAATTACACGACAATTGGAAAAGTATATTTTAGAAATGTAAATCAAAATGGAACAATATATAATATATACAACTAATGATAAAAGCTTTTTTTAATTAGGAAATAAAAGGTACATAAGTTGAAATGTTTAAGAGAAGAAGATATATATAACACATCTAATAAATATTCACAAGCATTTTGACATATTATCATTTATCAATAAGAATCAGTAGCCAATTTAATAATAATAATAATAGGTGCAGTCAATTTAAGGATAACTAGATGCAGCAAAACAAAGTTTCAATTATAAATGTTAATTAATCAAAGCCTAAACTCATATTCAAACCAAATGATAGTCGAATGCAACGAAAATAAGGCAGTACAAGGTAATGAAAATAAAATAATACATGACAACAAAAATGCAACCAATTTAAGCCCATTATTTGCCAGCTAAGCATTTTATCAAACACCCATACTGTAACGCATATATAAACAATTTGCAAATCCCCAACTAGAAAGCTTACAAAAATTATAGTAAACAAGAAATTATACTTTAACAAACTTGAGTAGAAAATCCAAGTACTTATCATCCACATTTTTTTTACAAGTCAAACATTTTTATTAATAGGAAAGTACAAAACTAGACTCCTTAAATACAGGGGTAAAAAGAACTCTAGTAACAACAAAACCCCTAAAGACAAAGTCGTAACAACCTAGAAAACTAAAATATCCAGAATAATAAACTAAGAATCATCACAACTCCTTAATTACCTGGGAAAGATAACCAATTACTAGGGATAAAGAGATCAATCGATCGATGGCTTGAAACCTCCTTTGCTTCCTCTTCCATTAATGGCTTCCTTGTTTGGATGAAATGGTGCCAAATTAAGCTTTTAGGCATCCATGAGATTGGATGATCCATCGATAACAAGAGAAATGGGAGAAGAATGATTCGATTAATTGAGAGAGATAAAAAAATGGTATGTTTAGTAAATAATCGATGAAATCTTTTTAGCTTGATCACTTTAGCATTAAAATGAAAAATATAACCCAACCCAACCTAAAAACCATCTAAACCATATTTTTTTGATCTAGTTGGATTGATCTGGTCAAATTAGTTGGTTTAACCCAAACTTTGAATAGTCCTAATACTTATTCATATTTAGTGTCTTCAACAACTATATATTACAAAATGATATACCTAAAAAATTAAGGCGTGAGCTTTTCCCTAGTGGCTTGCAAATGTTGACTTAAAGAACTTGGCACTTCTATACTTATAGACCTACACAGGAAAATACTTGTGCTGAGCAATCACTCAATGGGGAGCACAATAATACTAATCAACTTCTTAACGAAGTCACAAATATATAAAATATACAAGGAAGTATACTAAAATATGAACATCACATAATAGTAAGAACATGCAATAACATTCATTTCACTTTTATATTATATATACATTAAGTAATATGACAATCTCACTAATTTAATAATAATAACATGCACTAACAATATGATAAATTACCAAGTAATATGCACTATTATTAGCAAGTCTCTTATCATTGTAATTCAATTTGAAATTCTTCTTGCTTGAATTCTCATTAATGGTGGATAATGGGACCAAAGATACCAAGTATGGTATGAAAAACTAGATACTGACCAAGAAGTACCAAACACTAGAGATATAGTAGTCTTAATTCACTAGATACCCATTGGGTATCAGAACATTAGACACCATTATAGTGTTAACACTAGTAGCTGGAATCACTATCCCTTATAGGCATGTCTATTTATCCATGACTATATGAAATTCAGGCACTCATTAAGGCTTTGATTAATTATTGACTTTAAATTCAACACATTTATATTCACTTGGTTATTATTCACTTTAAGGCATGTAAAAATGTGAATATATCCACTTATGCTCAATTGTACTCAAACACTCAAATGCATTTTCAAAAATGCATGCCATAAGTTCACAACAAGCAAAAGTGTATAAAAATCATTTATGCACTCAAAATTCCCTTTTATATATTCTATTAAATTTTATATCTTAATGTATAATCACCTATTTCATATTTATTAAATCATATTCTAACCTTATGCATGTGTTTGTAAAGTTTTATGAACATTCAATAAAGTTCGAATAAGGTTCGATAACTTTTTATTGAGTAAAACTCACTTATCAACCTAAAATAGGGGCCATGCTGGTAGAAGGCATGTAAAATGACTGGATTGGCTCTAATCAATCTAATCATGTGGATGCCGTAACCCAAAAATTTTTATAGATAGCTTCTGATCAGGGTTACTAAATGTTGATATAGTTGTAGACACTGGATCCTGAGATGGCTTCTAATTAGGGTTACCAGATAAAGATTGTGTTGCTCTAAAATAGCTAGAGGACAAAAGCACAAGACTCTCTCTTCGAGTTTTGTGTTTTTAAAAAGGGAATTGATTTCAAAAATAATTTCTTCACTACTCTCCTTCAAAATTTTTGTTGTCTTAAAAATGTATCTTTTTCAAGACTTATTTCTCTCTAAAATTCAAAAAATATAAATTAAGTAAAAGTTATCATTATTAAAAATAAAAATAAAAATAAAATAGTAAATAATAAAAATAAATATAAAAGTAAATTAAAATAAGGGCTAAATATATGTTGAAAAATAATAATAAAATATAGTATTTGTGAAAAGAAATAATATAATTAATAAATTCAAATTATCCAAAATGATAATGAAAAAATATTTGTATACAAAAGATAAAAAAAAGATTAATTAACTAATGAAAATATATGTAAGAAAATAATAACATTTTAGAATAATTACGAAGGAAAAATTAAATAGTTAAAATAAATCAAAACTAAATTAAAATAAATGATATTTTCTTTAATCCTTATATGGAGCATTAAATGCTCCAGGATGAGTTAAACCCGAAAAAAAGACTAAGAGCAAAAAAGAACAGAACTAAAAAAATAACCAGTAGAAAGAGCAAAAAATAAAAAAGAGTAGACTTGAAGAAAAAAAAAGATGAGAGCATGAATAAGGGAGCACCAAAAAGGGGGAGGTAGTAGAGAGAGAAACCAAGAAAAAGCAAAAAAAGAAAAGAAAAGAGCAAGAAAACAACACGCACACACAACAAGGGAAAAAACACAAAAAAACCCAAAATAGTTCCCCTATTTTCCAGCAAGAAACCAAAAAAGAGCATGGAGAAAGGAGAAGCAATAATAGCTTCATTCTTATGATTTTGGGGCAGCAAATCCAAGGGTAATATTGTTGAGCCCCAAAGAATTTGCTACTTATTGTTAATCTTAGTTTTGCAGTATGTTTATATTGAGTTGAGTGCTATTATTCACTTTTTTCCTTATACAGGGGCTTGTTTCATTCATTCATTGACTTTTGATTCTTGTGTTTCATATAGTAACTTTCCTTTTTTCACTTGATTGCTGATTTTAAGTGACTTGGTGCATGAATAATCCTTTTACTACATGATTGTTGGCCTAATTTTTTGTTTGGGATAAAAATCACCTTGTTTTGTTATTGCTATCAACACTACAAAAAAATTACAGAATAGCGATGAAAATTAGCGAGAATAATAAATTTTGTTGCTAAATACACCATTTAGCGACAACATTGCGATTAAAAATGATATTTGTCTCAAATATTGTTAGGGGCTAGTGGAAAAACAGATTTTGCAACAATTTAACGATAAATAATTTTTGTTATAGCTAATTTTGGGCGCAAAAATTTTGACACAAAAAATAGAGACGACTTTGCGAGTACAGAACTCTCGCTAAATCTTAATTCATGGCTAGAATTATATATGAATCTCGTTAATTTTGCGAGAAACAAATCCTCCCTAAATTAGCAAGGGATTTGCGGTTAAATGGTTTGGCATTTGATATATGAACTAAGTCCTCGCTAATTTTGCGAGAAACAAATCCTCGCTAAATTGGTGAGGAAATTGGTGTGAGTCATATGCCATTTGTTTATAAAGCATTTGGTAATTTTGCTTGGAAAAAAATCCTTGCTAAATTGGCGAGGACAATTTCCTCGCTAATGGTTCAGTACAAAAAAAAATGCAGAATAGCGACAAAAATTAGCAACAACAATAAAATTCGTTGCTAAATACGTCATATAGCGACAACTTTGCGACAAAAAATGCATTTTGTCACAAATATTGAAAGAGTTGGTGGCAAAACAAATATTGCGACAAATTAGCGATAACAAAATATTTTTGTTGCTAATATCACGCGCCAAATTTTTGGTGTAAAAAATTGCGAGGACAAAAGCAGATTTAGTGAGAACATTGTTGTCGCTAATTAACGATAACATTATTGTAGCTAAATTTGCGACAACGATGTTGTCGCTAATTTATCAAAGCATACAATTCTGTTCATATAGCTCTATTGGCAACAACATTATTGTAGCAACTTTTTGTTGCCAATTAGCGAGAACATTGTTGTAGCTAATTAGTGACAACATTCTTGTAGCTAATTTAGCAAAATATACTATTCTATTCATATAGGTCAATTGACGATAACATCGTTGTAGCTAATTAGCGAGAACAATGTTGTAGCTATTATTGTCGCTAATTAAGGAAAATATACTATTACATTCATATAGATCTATTGGTGACAACATTATTGTAGCTAATTGGCGACAACAATGTTGTCGCTAATTTTGCAAAATATACTATTTCACTCATATAAATTTATTGGCGACAACATAGTTGTAGCTATTGTTGTCACCAATTCAGTAAAATATTCATATGTTTGTTGGTAAAGTTATATTGGCGAGAATTAAAATTATTATTTTAATTAGCTTACAAAAATGAGTACATCATATTTCATATTTTACGTTTTACTATTTTTATATAATTTTTATTTTTAATATTTAAATTTCATTTACATTTAATTAAACCATTTATTTTAATAAATTTAACTAACTAAATTAAACTAATTATTATATTTGTTTTCAATAATATCAATTGAGATCAATTATTTTAATTTATATAATAAAATAATTAAATTGAAAAAAATAATTAGATCTAATGTTGTCGCTAATTAGCGAGAACAAAGTTGTAGCTAATTTGCGACAACACTAATTAAGAAAATATATTATTCCATTCATATAGATTTATTGGCGACAATATTGTTGTAGCTAATTTGCAACAACAATGTTGTTGCTAATTAAGGAGATATATTATTTCATATTTTACTTTTAACTATTTTTATATAATTTTGACTTTTAATATTTAAATTTCATTTACATTAAATTAAATCATTTATTTTAATAAATTTAACTAACTAAATTAAACTAATTATTATATTTATTTTCAATAATATCAATTGTGATCAATTATTTTAAGTTATATAAGAAAATAATTAAATTAAAAAAAATTAATTAGATCTGTTGTCGCTAATTAAGGAAATATACTATTCCATTCATGTAGAGTTATTGGCGACAACATTGTTGTAGCTAATCAACGACAACAACGTTGTAGCTAAGTTGCGACAATAATGTTGTCGCTAATTAAGGAAATATACTATTCCATTCATATAAATTTATTGGCGACAACATTGTTGTAGCTAATTTGCGATAGCAATATTGTAGCTAAGGAAATATATTATTTCATATTTTACTTTTAACTATTTTTATATAATTTTGATTTTTAATATTTAAATTTCATTTACATTTAATTAAACCATTTATTTTAATAAATTTAACTAACTAGATTAAACTAATTTTTATATTTATTTTTAATAATATCAATTGTAATCAATTATTTTAAGTTATATAAGAAAATAATTAAATTGAAAAAAAAATTAGATCTATTGGCTACAACATTGTTGTCGACAACAATGTTGTTGCTAATTAAAGAAATATACTATTCCATTCATGTAGTGCTATTGGCGACAACATTATTGTAGCTAATTTGCAACAACAATGTTGTCGCTAATTAATGAAATATACTATTCCATTCATATAAATTTATTGGCGACAACATTGTTGTAGCTAATTTGCGTTAACAATATTGTCGCTAATTAAGGAAATATATTATTTCATATTTTACTTTTAACTATTTTTATATAATTTTAATTTTTAATATTTAAATTTCATTCACATTTAATTAAATCATTTATTTTAATAAATTTAACTAACTAGATTAAACTAATTTTTATATTTATTTTTAATAATATCAATTGTAATCAATTATTTTAAGTTATATAAGAAAATAATTAAATTGAAAAAAAATTAGATCTATTGGCGACAACGATGTTGTTGCTAATTAAGGAAATATACTATTCCATTCATGTAGAGCTATTGGCGACAACAATGTTGTTGCTAATTAGCGACAACAATGTTGTCGCTAATTAAGAAAATATACTATTCCATTCATATAAATTTATTGGCGACAACATTGTTATAGCTAATTTGCGACAACAATGTTGTAGCTAATTTAAGGAAATATAT
This sequence comes from Excoecaria agallocha, assembly GCA_037975025.1. Classification (NCBI taxonomy): domain Eukaryota; kingdom Viridiplantae; phylum Streptophyta; class Magnoliopsida; order Malpighiales; family Euphorbiaceae; genus Excoecaria; species Excoecaria agallocha. The sequence continues at coordinate 108,379,710 of CM075806.1, read as the reverse complement.
TATTTCATATTTTATTTTTAACAATTTTGTTATAATTTTGATTTTTAATATTTAAATTTCATTTACATTTAATCAAACCATTTATTTTAATAAATTTAACTAACTAAATTAAACTAATTTTTATATTTATTTTCAATAATATCAATTGTGATCAATTATTTTAAGTTATATAAGAAAATAATTAAATTGAAAAAAAAATAATTAGATCTATTGTTGTCGCTAATTAAGAAAATATACTATTCCATTCATGTAGAATGAAAATCAACATTTTACATGGCATTGTTGTCTTCTGCAAAGTTTTAGTTTCATTGAAAAAATCAAGAAAATTGCATGTTAATTCCTCACACCCTTGTATTAATTTTCTATTTGTTTCTCATAGCTTGTACTTTCAATATTTGTCCACTATGCGGATTGAGTTTTAAGTTGAGATTTGTGCTGAGCATGAACAAGAGATGGATTGGCAGGTTAGACAAATCCAGCAATAGACAGAGATGCAACAACTTTTTTCAGCAATAGATTTAGGAGCAAATGTATCTATTTACATTATAGTTATAAGTATATAGTATGACATTTTGGATGACATTTGTTATTGTTATATATGTGTGTATTATTTTAGATATACAATTAACGATGATATCCATTTGTAAATAAAAATCTTTTCATTAATATATATAATTTTGTTTTAAATATTAAGTAGTCTATAAATATAAATATTTCATCTATGGCTATTCATTTAAATTCTGAAAATTTCATATTAATTTAAAAATAAAAAAAATAATTTTAATTTAGCGAGGGATTAGCATGTTTAAATAGTAGCTATTTAGCGTGAACAATGTCGTAGCAATGTTGCGACGAAAATATTGTCATCGTAAAATTTTGCATGAACAATGTTGTAGCAATATTGTGACGAAAATACTGTCGTCGCAAAATTTTGCGTGAACAATGTCGTAGCAATATTGCGACGAGAATATTGTTGTCGCAAAATTTTGCGTGAATAATTTCGTAGCAATATTGCGATGAGAATACTGTCGTCGCAAAATTTTGTGTGAACAATGGCGTAGCAATATTGTGACGAAAATACTATCATCGCAAAATTTTGCGTGAACATTGTTGTACCAAAATGGCGATAAATGTTCAGTGACAACATAATTTAGCGACGATTTCTTGTTGTAGCTAAATTCTGCTACGACTTTTGTTTCAAAATGAAAGTCGTCGCTAAAATGATTTAGTGACGAAAAATTATCATTTAACGACGATAAATTTGCATTTTTTAGTAGTGGTTAAATATTGTGCTATTTGGTTTATAAAGCATTTGGCGAGATATTATCCTCGCTAAATTGGCGAGGACAATTCCCTCGCCAAAGCGTGAGTCATATGCCATTTGGTTTATAAAGCATTTGACGAGGACATTGTCCTCGCTAATTTTGCTTGGAAAAAATCCTTGCCAAATTGGCAAGGACAATTTCCTCGCCAATATTTCATTAACCAAATGGCTTGCTTTGGCTAGAAAATTGTCATCGCCAATTTAGCTAGGAATAAAATCCTCGCTAAATTGGCGAGGACAATTTTCTCGCCAAAGCATGCCATTTGGTTTATGAAGTATTTTTTGCTTGGAAAAATATCCTTGCTAAATTGGCGAGGACAATTCCCTTGCTAATGGTTAAATGTTGTGCCATTTGGTTCATGAAGCATTTTATGAGAGTTTGTATCCACACAAAAATAACAATATAGGTTGATGTATATAATTATATACCCATTAGCGAGAAATAGAGGTCCTCACAAAAATTGCTATAACTATTACCCACTCTAAATTAGCTTGGATATTTTCTCTAGCAAAATTTTCTAGGACTATTTTTGAAGCTAAATAAAATTATCAACTTTATTAGAAGGTGCCATTATTTCTAAAACTCCCTCTATTTTGAAATTATTTTCCAACCTCACTCCTATTTTAGCGGGATGAAGATAAATTTTAGCGGCATTTCATTGAAAATTTTGAATATCTTTCTCCTAAAGAAAAATCCCCAACTCTCTTTTAACTTTTGTCTATTGATCTTTGCTATAGAAAAACCCTAGATCTTGCGTTGCCTAATCCAGCAGTTCCTGATGAAGAGAAAGCTCGACCTACTATAAGTTGTTTCGCTTTTCATATTTGCTTTACTTTTGTCTATATTGAATCATTTTTGGTGAGGAGCATTTGATTTGAACGTTGAACACATAGCTTAACTTGTATGTATGTATTCTGTTTCTCTTAAGATCCATAATAGATCTCTTCCTGTTTTTAAACGTTTTGTTAATTCGTGTTGTTGTAAAAATGCAACTTTTTATTTCGTGATGCATTTTGCGTCTGAACTTGAGGTGCTATTGTTAAAGCTTTTCAGTTGGTGAAGTTGTTTACTAACCACCGCCTTCCTTTAATGACTTTAATCCATTGTATTTTTGAACATTCTTTTTTCCCTTTAATTTTTTATTCTGCCTCTTTTTCTTTTCTCATTCTTTCTCTTTCTCCAAGTTTTTTTTGACTGAATTACTCTTCTCCAATGGAGGGGGAGCAGTTTAAACAAAGTATGCAGTGTTGCATTAATGAGTTCAACTCTACATTGCTTCTTGGACATAATTAGGATTTCTTCTACTAGTTTTTTCGTGTCTTGCTGTTCTGTAAAATAAACTCTGTAGCATCTTGCTGCAAGCTCTCGAGTGGGTTATCAGCATGTTAAAACTAACATGCTTGATATGATCATTTATGTTGGGTGCTTCATTTTTTCCCTTATCAATTGGAATAACAGTTTAGGCAATTTTCTGATCAATATATTTTTGTTAGTCCATCCTAAGGTTTATGCAACTCAAATTTGTTTTCTTTTTTCAGATTTACAGAGGAAGATTGTATAATGGAACCATTTTTTCCATACGGTCTCTGACTTTGTTGAAAAAAATTCAATTCAGAATCTTAAAGTATGGTTGGAGTTACTTTCAAAGCTTCATCATCCACATTTGGTTGGTCTCTTGGGTTATTGCATTGACAGCAGCAGACCTAACGATTTAAGTGGCACCAAAGTCTTCCTTATTTATGAATATATAGCTAATGGAAATTATCGTACACATCTTTCAGGTCAGTTTTCCATGGAGCTAAAATCAATAACCTTTTATTTGTACATGGGTGTCTGTGTTAATGTGTGTAAGAGAGGATGCAAATTAAGGCATTTGCAGCCTTTAATAGTACTATTTACTATTTTTTTTTTGTGCATGTGGTGCTTCCATGATATAATAACTTTGCTACATATACATTTAGAAACTTGCCCAGAGAAAGTCCTCAATTGGCCTGATAGGTTGGTTATTCTCATTGGAGTTGCCAAAGCAGTGCATTTTCTACATAATGGGGTGATTCCTGGCACCTTTAACAATCAATTAAAAACAAATAATATATTGCTTGATGAGCATCAAATTATGAAACTGAGTGACTATGGCATGGCTGTGATCACAGAAGAAATTGAGAAACTTGAAGGTATTTTGGTTGCTAAGGGTATCAACATTTTAACTTGCAATATATCTTGTTCCCAGTGTTCATTCTGACATATACTATCTGTGCTGTAGGTAAAGGTTGAGACCCCAAAATAACGGTAGGCATTATCTATTGTTAAGTGCTTTTCTTTGAGATGTTCTTGCTAGATAACTTTTTGGAACAAACTTCTTGCCAAAATTTTAGAATCAATTTGGTTTTTCTATTTCTTGAAGATCAAAAATTTGGTTGATGAGGCTTTGGAACTAATTGCTGATAACCGATCATTGATGGTTGTTCAATATAGTCAATCTGAAGCAGCTGGATAGGCTTTGGTAAAAACTGCACAAACAGGGCTTATATGGTGGCATATAAAATGAGGCTTATTTTGATTAGGAATTTCTTACAGTTATTGTAATTGCAATTACCATGCATTGCTATGTTAGCGATTCATCCTATTGCTCTAACATCATACTTGTTGCCGTTGGCCTCCTGGCCTCCTATATATCTATCATAGTCATTCTCGGCGTCAACAATGCTGTAATAATTTTCACTGGTCCTATTTCCCAACTTTTAAGGCCAAAATTTTTCTTGTGCCTTGCTGCAATCCTTACTTTTTTGTTACAGTATTGCTATCCATGTTGCCAAAATAGTTAGATCCACCTGTGCTCCTTCCTCTTTGTTGTGATTAGGTTATTATTTTGTCATGATAATGCCTATCTACATATTTTAGTCAATTCATCTTCTAATTTTCTTGGTGATGGTTTTGACTTAGCCAACCAGTTGAAAAATTGGCAAGTTAGCAAAACATTGTTAAACAATATGTTTTGGTTCCCATAAGAAATAAATTATGGTATTTCATTTTTTTAACTGTTCTATGCTGTTATAACTTGTTTAGCAGTTTGTTGTATTTTCTTTTTTTGTAGTAGTAGAACAAACATGGAGGATGACGTTTATAACTTTGGGTTTATTCTTCTTGAATCACTCGTTGGTCCTATAGTGACTGGGAAAGGAAAAACATTTCTGCTAAATGAAATGGTATGCTAAAGAGTTTTTAGATTGTTGAATTTCAATCCTGAAGGTTATCCCATTATTGTGTGGTTTTTTGGTTCCTTGATTACTACTATTCCGACTTTTACCATCACCTGATTATTTTGTTCTCTTGGGTTATTGGGCTTTTTTAATCCTCTGAAGTTTGCTATATCAAAATTAAACCCTGAGAAGTTTCCTGGTCCATTGAGTTCTTTCTTCTTAATAATGTAAGTTGAGAACAATGTACCAATCTAATCTTTAGGAACATCAACAAATGGAATTGCAGGAGCTGGGATTCTGAAATCAATTTTTAGTTGAAGTGATATTACCAATGTGACCATGTTTTAGGTCTTTCTGATAAATGCAGCTGATTCATTGTCTAGTATGACATTAGTTTGGGAGTGTGAAGCTCAAGCCCACTGCATAGTTGAACATCATCAAGGTTACCTGTAATTTTTTATTTACTGATGCTGCTAAGAAGGGGCAATCAGTTGATCACCATTATCTTCTTTCAAGTCCTGTTGATGCTTCTTCGAGCCCTAGAATATGGGAGGTTGGTGGGTGAATTCATGCCTTTCTCTGCACCAAAAGCCCCTTTCAATTCTTCATAGTTTAGCAATTGAAATTTGCTTAATACAGTTATTCTTTCTGTCTTCCAATTTTTAATAATCTCTAGATGCTACCTACCTATTTTCTTTATCAACTTTATCAAGTTAAGATTTTGGCATTATATATCTTTCTTGAGTCAATTACAGAGCATACTTGATGATGGCCAAGCCTTGATTGTTGAGGATGTTGATTTTTGTGACACACACATGGTTCTGATTATACGGGAAGGTTGGAGCTTTAGACTTTGTTCAGTTTCTCTGCCTTTGCTTGTTGGGAAGGTAACAAAAGGAACCTTTTTATCTTCATTTGAAAATGATAAAAATAGCATACGTTTGTTCATTTAAAAATTCTAAATTTGGAAGGACCAAGACTGAGAATTCTTATTTTATTCGGTGAATACATTTAATACTACTATGGTCTTTTATTTATCATGGAATTGCATTTTGTTTGCATATGAACGTCAAATGGAAGAGTGAGTCCTATTATGCATTGCTACTTTACAAATGACTAATTCACCATAAGAAGATGGTGAAGGCTTTGACTAAGATTAAAGGGAATGGTAATAATGGCAACACGAGGACATTGGCTATGGTATTGAGGAGTGAAAGAGACCTTTTGAGTGCCAATAAGGAGCTGGAGATGGAGATTAATGAACTAAAAATGGTGCTTGAAGGGAAGAACATAGAAGTGAGTAGGAATTTTTTATATATTACAAAAGAATTAGTTAGGGGTTTTAGATTTAATTCATTTTTGGAAAGATGAAGACTTGACAATCTTGTTGCTTTTTGGAAATTAATTGAATTATTTGCTGTTAATGGGTTTTTTTCTGGTGAAAGTTTTTCCAGTTGTCTTACTACATTCTTCTTTGGTTGGGTGAAAATTGGGATTTTTATTAATCGCTGACACTTGTCGTATGGTAAGTACAAGTTGAGAAGTTGAAAGATTTGTGTTTGAATCAAAGAGAAGAGACCAAGGCACTAAAAGATGCTATTCTTTTTCCTGATGTGATGAATTCTCAGCTTGAAGAGCTAGTAGAGAAGCAATGATCTGAATTGAAACAAGCCAAACAACTTATACCAACTCTCCAAAGGCAGGTCACTTCTCTCACAGGCTAGCTACAGTTCCTCGCTGAGGATCTTGCTAAGGTATCATTTTCATTTTTACTTTTCTTGTACTGGTGTGTATACTTATAATGTTTCTATTGAATGCCACACTGTTGAATTTTGTGTCTTCTGATTCATCCGCTACTGTTAGTTCATATTTGAAGAATTATAGTTCTTGATTTGAAAATGTTGAACATCACTGGAACCAAAACAACAAGACTTAGCCTACTGAATTAGAGTTGGAAACTAATGGTATATGTGTACCTATTGAATTGTAGTAAGAATGCCTTTGCTAGTTCAAATATCACCATTAACCTGAGAATGGGAAATGAGAAGTAAAGAAATCAGCAAGCTTTACTAAATAATAACATTTAGTTTCTTCATTATGTGCTACATGGATACTCATTCTCTTGTCTAGACCAATTCATCATGAACCAATACATATTGACATGAATGCAAAGCAATTACTTTGCATATATATATATATATATATATATATATATATATATATATATATATATATACATCAAGATTCTCTTGTTAAGCTATTTATTCAATGCTCATTTGCAGGAGGGCTAGATATGTTTTAGGATAAGCAATAGCTATATAGTATTAATATTATAATTTATGCTTAGACGTGTTAAGATTTATATAAATGTTTATAATTATAAGTTTATAGTGAATCTTTTTAGCAAATCAATTTATTGTTTAATTATGTAAAAATGAAAGACAGGTAATATGGTTCAATGTCATGACCTGCCCTCCAATCCACTCAAAAATTTGCAAGTCAAATTGGTTGGGTCATAAAATAAGCACCTTCGGTATTCAAAAAAATCTATTCCTAGTAAAATGGGTATCTTTGTATGTACTATGGTATCTGTATTTATTTCTTTTGATTATATAAATATTTCTCCATTTATATTTTTAATACTAAATTAATCTTTACATATTCAGTAATTGTATGTCTGTTACCTGAATAATACTAAATTAATCTTTACATATTCAGTAATCTTTACATATTCAGTAATTGTATGTCTGATTTTTCATTCCCCTCTTGTATCTAATTCATTTTGTATGTAATATTAATTGTCTTTTAAGGGTGATTTTAAATCTATTTTTTCTTGATTATCTTTTCTTGTTCATTTATAATTATTAGATCATTTTTAAATTGAGTTACGGGTTGCTCTCTAGATGATTTCCTGTTGCAAATAACATCTGTTGATTATTTTCTGAACAGCCTCAGCAACTAGATGAATCAATTAGGATTGCTAAGGGAACCATTGATATTCTAAAGGAGCAAGTATTCGGCTTTGATACTTTTTTTGTGACAAGCCAGGAGCCATATGAGGCAAGCCAGTACTGATATTATAGCTTTTCTCCAAACTCTGAAAAGATATAAAAAAAAATAGATATGCTCTTTAAGTTGGAATTATGGTTGATGGTTGAGATTTGTAAAACTACACCCTTCTTTCTTCATGAACCAATACATGGAAATTTTTATTCTTTTTGCTTGTACTATTTTTACAAGATGAGCTCCAGGCTGCTCCTTTTTCAAAATTGTGAAAAGATTCCATATTTTAACCTCTTTGTCTTACAATTTCCCATGCAAGCTTGGTGGCGATGTTGCTCAGAATGTGGTTACTGCTAGGTCGAGGTGCATAGTGAGCAACCAAGACAAATGGTATTTAAATCACTTGGATACATGGCAAGAATTATATCTGAACGAACCACTCATAAACAGTGAAATTAAAAATACAAGGATTTGTCAAATTAAGAATAGTTTTAGGCTATAATAAACATTTTATGAACTGTTTATGACTTTTCATTGTTACTGTTATATATGCATGTATCATTTTAGATATATTATTAGCAATGTTATACATTTGTAAATAACAATTTATTCATTAATGTATATATTTTTATATTAAATATTGAGTAAATATAAATTTGTTATTTTTTAGTTTATTGTTTAAATAATAAAATTTTCATATTAAATTAATAAAAATAAGTTCATATTAACATTTAGCAAAGATAAATCTCATGATAAATTTCATGTTTGTAACAAAAGTCTTTCTAGCTGAATTTAGCGAGAATATCAATCCTCGTTAATTTTTGCAAGGATTTAGTCCTTGCTATCTTTTGTGATGATTTAATCCTCGCTAAATTTTGTGAGGATAAGTCCTTGCAAAATTTAGCGAGGATCAAAAAATAGTGAGGACTAAATCCTCGCAAAAATTTAGCAAGGACTTAAATTCTGTTAGGATGACTTTTGTTACAAAATTTTTGTCCTTGCTAAACTGATTTAGCGATGAAAAATCATAAAAAATCCTCGCTATTTTGCATTTTTCTTGTAGTGCAACGATTTTGCATCTCACTGTGATTGATAGGAAGACTGCAAGCAACGGCTATCACTCAAGCAAGCGACAACCACTCCTACCGCCTGATCCAGTTGTCCATCGCTCCTCTTTTCATTAGGCCATCACCCACTTTTGTTATTGCATTGTCATATCCTATTGTTGCATGTTTCCTTTTCTTTTTCTGTTCTTGTAATCTCTACATGTTGTGCGTGAGTAGATTTGGCCACCTTTCCCTTACATAATAATAATGATATTCATTTTAATATTATATTTAAACAATATATTTTTAATATTATTTATTGCATTAATATTATTTTGATTGTATTTGTCTACTTATTTATATTAATTTGATATTATATTTTATTATTATTTGTTACTCATGTCAACTTTAATTTATTTATTATTAATTCCATTATTATTATTTTTGCTAATATTAGTATTTTCTACTTGTGTAATATTAATATTAATATTATTATTATTATTATTATTATTATTATATTGTGGTACTATTATTATTTGTGTGATTCTCATTGCCTAATTATTTATATTCTTTTGCTTGTTTATTTTTAATTAATTACATATCGATGCAAATATATAATTTCTTTTAGTTCAATTATTAATATAGCATATAACATCACCATCATCTTTGCATGGTTTGCATGGCGGGTTAATTTTATCCACGGTCATTGAACTTATCACTTATCTCGTAAAAGTAACTGACTTTTTTTCTAGACTTAAAAGTCACTGAACTTATCACATATTTGCATAAAAGTCACGATCATCGAATTTCGGGGAGGAGCTTTTCCGAATTGATGACATAGCATGTCACGTCATATGTCTAGACACGCGTGACATGTTTCACATTTGGGTCAATTTCAACCACGGTCACTTAACTTACTATTTATCACCAAAAAGTAACTGACTTATTTGTTGTGACTTAAATGCCATTGAATTTATCATCTTTTTTCAAAAAAAGTTATCTTGACCAGACACACATAGAGATAGGGGTGAGCAAATTTCGGTTCAAATCGAACCAAATTTGATTTTTTAAGTTGGTTTGATTTTAAATTTTTTGGTTCGATTTCAAATTTTGAAAAAATTTCAGTTCAATTTTTAAAGGAAAAACCAAACCAAATCAAAATTATATATAATTATATAAATTTTTGGATTTTTTAATTGAATAATTATTTTGTACATGTAAATTATCTTATTTTGAGTTGTAAATTATATGAGTACATTTATCAATTATTAATATCTATTTTTTAGGTGATAATTTGAAATTTTGGCTATTAAATTGAAAATCGATTAAATGAAAAAATTTATTTAACATTTTTGTCGTATTATTTATTATATTTTGGGATTGTATCTTTAATTTGAAATTTTTTTTTGTACAATTTAGATGTTTTTACTTTAGTATAATATGATTTATAATTTTGTATAATTTTTTTTTATTTTTTAAAAAAAATTTTAATTTTTAGTTTTTCGATTAATCGAACTAAACCGATTGAAAATTTTGGTTCAATTTGAATTCGATTATTATATAAATTTTGTTCGGTTCGGTTGATTAAAATCTTAAAAATTTGGTTATTTCGGTTTGATTATTGAACATAACTAACCGTAACCGTTGCACATGGCAATGGATTTATTGCAACATCATCATCTACGACACATTAGCTATGGACGTCATTAGCTATGGACACACATGGATTGCTGATGTATCAAATATGACACATTAACTGATGACGGTGATTTGGCTGCTGACGTGTCAAATATGAAACATTAGCTTATGATGTGATAATAAATCCATTACCATGAGTATCCGATCATGATGACTTTTTTGAAAAAAGATGATAAGTTCAGTGATCACAAAAAATAAGTCAGTTACTTTTGGATGATAAATCGTAAGTTCAGTGACTGTGACTGAAATTGACCCAAACGTGGAACGTGCCACGTGTGTCCAGGCATATGACGTGGCATGCCATGTCATTAATCCTGCAAGGGTGCTCACCAAAATTCGGTGACCATGACTTTTAGACAAATATGTGATAAGTTTGGTGACTTTTAAGTCTAAAAAAAATTCGGTTACTTTTGCGCGATAAGTGATAAGTTCACTGATAGTGGATAAAATTGAACCTTTGCATGGCCTACTTAGTTGGCCATTGTTTTTTCCTCTGCATGCTACGTTATAGTTCATAATGATCTTTCACGTATGTTTTCCTTGTTTATATTAATTTTCCATTTTGTGTGACGTGCCTTACATCAATTAGTATATTTTGATAGCATTATTATTATTATTATTATTATTATTATTATTATTATTATTATTATTATTATTATTATTATTATTATTATTATTATTATTATTATTATAATATAAATGACATAATTATTTATTTTCTTATAATTTATTTGTTCACTACTGACAATTTATTTTTTGTTTTCCATTACCGCACATAAATATTTGAAAGTTGGCGACCAATTTGAAGGCTATCGCATATCTATTTGTTAATTAATCAATTTGAATTTGATCTTTTATTTATATTTTTGCAAAATGCCTGTAATAATAAAAGTTTTTAACCTCTTAATATAAAAATCACGCAAAAACTATTTCTATTAATTAAATTGTATTTTTATTCAAAAAATGGGATTAGTTATCCCAATTTTCCTTAAAATACACATCAACTTATTCTTTTATAAATATGCATATGGGAATCAAAGTTGTCATCTAAATTAATTTTTGATTTATATATGATTTATCTAAACAATATTTTACTATCTTTTACTGCCATGCACTTTATAACTTTTCATACATACTTGAGTGTGCCATTATCTTTCTCTAGCATAATAACTTGTGTGAGAAAAAAGATAAAATTTTTAATCTTAAAAACTTATTTATGTAACATTAACAATGGTATGAATAAAAGTGAAGCCCCGAACCATCTCTTGTTTGGCTTCACAAAGTTAGACTAATATACCTACCTTGTGGTGCCTAACTGATGCTTTCGTAAGTTTATCACCAATGATGGAATAAGGGTACCCTGAGAAATGTTATCTCATGCCTTTTTAGGGTCTGACGCTTGAAAAATTAGGTTGAATCCCTATCAATTGCAAAATGATAAACCTTCATTCAACTCGAGCCTTAAGAGTAGGCTTTCGAGGACCAATTGAATACCATCAGGGGTTTAGCATGCATCACAATAGTAAATGAGATTCTTAGGCAAAAATTTCTTTTAGAAACATTTTACCATATGTTTGTTGTTTCCATAGAATAAAAAATCAAGTCATTTGGACTTTTACATTATGAGATATTCAATAAATAACACAAGCTGAACCAAATGATAGAGTAGCAATGATAACTTAACTTCAAGCTAGATTTTGATTATCTTAGAGGAAAAATCAAGTTTTAATATTTGCATACAAGTTTTAGGTATGTGTCTTTAGTTTATTCTCTAATTATAATCATCCTATTTGAAGCCTTATAACTCAATTTATACATAAAACAATCTTGTTAGGTCAAATGAATCTTGTAACATAATTTTCTAACTTAATTATACTTCCTATATTTCATCTTTTAAGCATGCCTAAGCATCACAAAAACATAAGAATCACAAAAACATTCCCATATCATAATTAATATAACATTTACAACCAACTTTTATAGGCAAACATATGAAAAAAAATTAAATGCTCTCATACCTTTTAAAAATAACTAATAATGCTCTTCAACTTCTCTCTTTCTCTTTCTCCTTTTTCTTGCTTGGTTCACTCTTTAAAATAACATCAAACTCACTTATAAATATTTAAATTCTACACCAAATTCATATGTGAAACAAAAAGGATGAAATGAGTAGAAATCCTTACTCCAATTTGCCTTAAACCTTAATTTCTCTTTCTACCCTAATTTGAAACTCAAACTCATAATTTTGGTTGAAGAAATGAATTATGGGAAATGAAAATTGCTAAAATTTCACCCCAATTTATCTGACCCCTTTTCTCTCTCTTTTTTTAATCTTTTCTTTTTTTTAAAAAAAAAATTCATGCATTTTCCTATAATGCTAATAGGGTTTTCCTATTAATCCACTTGTTGGGCCTAGGAAAATCACCACTAGCTACTCATACTTTTTAATTTTGCATTTCCATATGATTTCTAACTTTATATGAAATTTAGTCCTTACTCCATCTCTTTATAATTATGCATGTGCACGCCACTAAATCAATTTACGATAATGCCTTTATCTTTTAAATTAATTACCATTATGTCTCTTGCTATACTTAAATGCTCTTAACTTTTTATGGCCACTTCCTAATGCTCTTTAAATATACTATAATGCTATTAGGGCATATATTGGGGCCCTATGCTATAGCAATTTCACAATCCAGGATATAATCATCAATAGTGAATAAAACAATCTGGTTAAAATAATCAGGTCAAAATAGAACATGAAAATTGCTTGTCCACTAATTTGCCTACTATTTCCTATAGATGTGGGTAACGGGTACAAGAAGTACTTTTAATGAGTATCTATAGGTGATACAAATGAGTTGTAAGCAATAGAGGCATAAGCCTTAAGTAATCATCATGTCTAAGAAGTGTTAGAACACAAAAATCAAAAAAATAGAAGAAACATAGATCTCAAAATCAAAGACATAATGGTGTTATAGAAACAGCTGCAAAAATATTTTAGGCATGTCTATTTACCTACAATTAAAACTCTAGCAGGCCATAGATATTCATTATAGCCAATATAACAATGATTCATGATCACATTTTATTCAAAAATGTAAAAAAAGTACAAATTTGATCAAATATCCATAATAGTCATGTTCCTAAATTTAATATTATAGACACTGGGTCCTAAGGAGGTTTTTGTTAGGGTTACCTGATAAGGCAGATAACTCTTTAAAAGATGATGTATAGAGAATTCTTGGGTCTTTTTATGTTGAAAAACTTTTTTAAAAATATTTGTTAGAGTGTTTTGTGCATGTTTTGAGCACTTAGGGAAAGGAAAAGATTTAATTAATTAAGAATATTCCCAAAAATGTACTTAATGGTCATTTTTCTTACTTTTTTGGAATTACACACCCGTGCAATCAAGGAATCTTGCATTATTTTGCCTATTTGCCAACTTAACTGCCATTTTAGGTTACACTCCCATGTAAAATTTGGCCTATTTATACAATCATGCATGGTGAAGAATCTATCTTTTCAGGCTTATTTGATAAGTTGACTAAAGGAATTCATTTGCATACCTACGCAAAGGGCCTCACACGTACATTTGCTTTTCAGAATCAACTTGACAAATTGCTTAACTTTTTTTATTGCACACATGTGTAAACATTCTTATAAAAGGTTTTTGGCGCATAAGAAGAAAAAGGTTGGAAGTTTTTATATTCAAAATGGTTTGCGTTGAATTTTAGCAATTTAGTCATTTTTTTAAACTATTTTAACGTATAAAGGGTCTTAAAATTCAACATTCTGTGGTCTATTTCGTGTAAGTATACTTAAGGTAACATCAAAATATTCTCTTTTGATTCAATTTTTGATAGTATAAGATTTAAATTTTTTTATTTGAATGTTATAAATTTTATTTGTCAATTTATTTGTCATATTTTCTTTATCTGTTTAGATCTAGGTTATGAAACCCTTTTAAGGGTATTTTGTTGTGTGATAGAAATAAATAGAATTATTACCTCTTTTTTTATTTGTTTTGGTTTTGTATCTTTGCAATAATTATTTAAAAACCATTTTACGGGTTTTATTTTCATCCTTTTTGAACCCATTTGTTGACAAGGACATAATTTAAAAGGTAAGAAATGTAACTCATTTGACAACAACTACGATTGTGCATCACCTAATGCACACTTACGCATCACTTGATGTATGACCAAAAATATAATTCTCCTTTTCTTTTTGGTAATTGAGTCAAGCTATATGTCCCTTAATGCACACTCATGCATTTCTTGACATATGCTTAAATTTATTTCTTTTTCTTTCCCTTTGTTTATTTATTTATTTTATTTCATTTTTTATTTTCCTTTGCCATTATTATTATTATTATTATTATTATTATTATTATTAATATTATTATTATTATTATTATTATTATTATTATTATTATTATTATTATTGTTGTTGTTGTTGTTGTTGTTGTTGTTGTTGTTGTTGTTATCATTTACAATGGATAGGGATGCAAATTGATTCACTAAGTCTCGGGCCTCAATAAGGCATGAGACGGCATCTCGTGTAACACCCTAATTTGATAATCCAATTCACAACTATACTTAAGTTATTAATCAGGATATAAACTCAATTGATATCCTTAAATAAGTATGTGAAGTAACTTAACATCAAACAAATGAACACCATTTGCGGGTTTTATTTTCATCCTTTTCGAACCCATTTGTTGACAAGGACATAATTTAAAAGGTAAGAAATGTTACTCATTTGACAACAACTACGATTGTGCATCACCTAATGCACACTTGCACATTACTTGATGTATGACCAAAAATATAATTCTCCTTTTCTTTTTGGTAATTGAGTCAAGCTATATGTCCCTTAATGCAAACTCATGTATTTCTTGACATATGCTTAAATTTATTTCTTTTTTTCCCTTTGTTTATTTATTTTATTTCATTTTTTTCCTTTACCATTATTATTATTATTATTATTATTATTATTATTATTATTATTGTTGTTGTTGTTGTTGTTGTTGTTGTTGTTGTTGTTGTTGTCGTTGTCGTCGTTGTCATTGTCGTTGTCGTTGTTGTTGTCGTTGTCGTTGTCATTGTCATTGTTGTTGTTATCATTTACAATAGATAGGGATTCAACTTGATTCACTAAGTCTCGGGCCTCAACAAGGCATGAGACGGCATCTTGTGTAACAACCTAATTTGATAATCCAATTCACAACTATACTTAAGTCATTAATCAGGATATACACTCAGTGATATCCTTAAATAAGTATGTGAAGTAACTTAACATCAAACAAATGAACACCATTTCACTTTAAATTCTTGCTATATAATCATAATTACAAAACTTATCAAATATAAAACTTTTAAATATACTTGAGCTTAAACTCGCTATCTTCATATCTTGTGTTGGCCAACTAGCTCTAGATATCAACCTGGAAAGGAATTTCAAACCTATACACCTATATGGATAAACATCTGTGCTAAGCTAAAAAGCTTAATGGGGAACAATTGAACTATGCACAAGCTTCTATGAAAATTATGAAATTAAGCACAAGAACTAAGAAAAAAACAATATATTTATGAGTTTACCATAAGTAACATTAGATACCATGTTACAGTATTTCAAAAATACAAGTAAACCAATCTAGCCTTTATAAGCCTTACAAAACACTTTACTAAAAGCCATGTCTTGATTTACCTGTGTAGTAATTGTGACAAAATACATTTCAAGTTCACATTCTTTATGTCGTTAACTCAATCTTGGTTACCGAAGTTACTATAAAAACTATATAAAAGTTATAACAATCCCTGTAGGTATTGCTATGCACAGTTCTTAAGTGTATGACTCATAAAACATTAATAGTATCACACTTGTAGATAATATTGACGTTGCATCCTTTTACTACACATTTCTATATATAATGCCTGGATTTTCAAGTAAACATAACATGAAGAAGAGTAATTTAAAAAGGATTATGTTTCTTGAGTCTTTAAACTTAATATAATACTTTCCTTACTTTGATAATTTAAGCTTGTACTTTCTAATCATATGTAACACAAAATATCAATGATAGTAAGCTTTTAACTCTTGCAATTACTCAGGTATATAATCAATAAAACAATAAAGATTAATGAATATCTCAACATACATAAATAATGTGATTGATTGATATACTTTGAACATTAGTACTTGAGATATAATTTTTTTATAGTAAAAAATAATCATGTAGTCCAATAATAACATCTGATCAATGTATTAATAAAGCTCAACAATTAACTTAGCATACATATGTCAAATAATTACTCTGTGTACTATGAGCATTAAAGCTTGAGAAAGGTTTTCAGCAATTAAAACCAATCATGTAATCTATTAATAACTATAGATCACTATTATTTTAATAGTTGTACTATGTTTATAATTTAGCCTACCTAAGTTCTAAGAATGGATAATGGGAACTATAGATATATCTTTAGGTATCGAAACTTTAGATATCCGAAGATATTGAATCTATAGATCCAAACAGGATTAAATGATGGTCCACATGAAGACAAACTATAGACCTAAATGGGGTCAAACTATAGCAGTTGTAATTTTTCCTATAGGCATGCCTATCTATCCACATTCTAGTCACTATGCAGGCAGTTAAATTCCTTTACTTTATCTAACATTACTTTGCTTTACTCTATTCAATCGAATATATATATGTATATGTATAGCCATATACGAGTAATCATAATCATGCATATGTTACTATATAGCAATGAGTCAAGTATCATGTATTACTTGCTCAAATATCCATGTCACGTAAATCAGATAGTTTATAGTTACCAAGTATAAATATTCAATACTTGATGTACTTATAAAGGCATAAGTACAATTATATTTATTAATAACTGTAAGCATTATGGTATATACTTATTCATTTGTAAACAACATGTGACTCATGGTCAAACTGTAACTATATTTAATTTAGAGGCATATATATATACATACCAAAACAACACCAATTATCACTTCAAAATCAGGTAGCTTAACATATAATATCATAACATAACACTCATGATCATGCATATGACTCTCACAATCTTGCTTGAACAATTCTTTATCATCTTATGAAAGTATACCTTTCTCCAATTTATGATATTCACCTTTTGTACCTTTTTAATGGCCATTATAGTATCAACATGTTTAACTAAGAACATTCTTATTTATCATCAATACATGACTGGATACTTATCATATAATTATAATAATAATATCTATTTTCATAAACATATATGCATATAGGCATATACATGCCACTTGAGCATAAAATCATTTATTTACTCAAGTATAAACCATTTATAAATATGATAACATCTTCATGTAATCAAGTCCATACTTATAAGAAGGAAAACTGCACTTGGAAACGTTCATAACTATATATTACCATACACTTATAAAAATATACATATATTGCTCTCATTTGCTTAAACATTATAATATATTACTCATCGAATTGTGGAAACATCATTCAATTGCATTAAACTTCACTTAAATTCATAATTAGTTCACAAAAATGTACCTTTGCAATTCTTCCTTAACTTACCTTTATATACCTTAATAGTTTGGCATCTCAATACATAATCATATAAAAATAATACCTAGGCATATATATGATCAATATAATACAATCAATGAGGTTATTTACATCTAAAGATAAACACTCATCCATATCCTCACATATTGGTCATGCTATAAATATTTAATCTTACATGATGACTTACTAATCTAGGATGACTCATCCATAAATTTGATGTACATTGCTACTACTATTCTTTACTTGCAGGCACCCACATAGTATGGTATTGACACATACAACTTGGTTTTATGCTAACCACGCCTTCACTTACTTATAATTTACCCTCTTAGTTCACTTTTATAGTCTATTAGATCACAATTAATCAGTTATATATTCTAACATGATCACATATGTGTCAAACAGCTTTCTTGTTTAATACCTTAGCAAAAATGCTTAATGAAAGACAGTAGTATATATGAATTTAAATACTTCATAGCCTAATACTTGTAAAATTTTTATAATATAAGAAGTGGGAATAAAACTTTAGTCAATCTTAACTATCTACAAAGAGTAACCTTTTTTAGACCTGATCAAATATTGTACATGTAATTAATTTATTATGAATTAACCATCTTAACATAAACATCTTTCTTCTACTAATTTAGAAGTTATGCAAAGATAGCAACAACAACTATTTGGTATAAATTCCTATTACCATAATAGAAACATGTTATTACAATATAATTTGATCAAACCATATAATAATAGGTTAAAACCATATATCATTATGTTATCATATTTCAAGTTGAACTATTTAAGAAAACCTTATTAAATTTGATACTTTGGCTAAACTATTTAGTTTATAAATAAATACAGAAAACCAACAACAAACACCCATGGAAACTATACTCTTCAAACTATCATTTTGTAATCTCCTTACTAACTAAACAGTAGGCTTATAATCATTAATATATCCAATTATATCATATTGGCAATTTACTTAAGAATTACAACTTTATAATTCAAACATTTGGTTTAAACTTCAATTACTAACTAAGCCCTTCTTAATAAAATAAGAATTATTTTTATACCAATTTCCATACATTAACAATATAAAAGAGCAAACCATTAAAAAATAATGCATAATTGTTTTATTATTAAACCCTTGTTTACAAATAGAAGTCTGAATCTAATACAAGATGGGCTATACCTTAGGCAATAGCTTCTTAATATTAGAATATGGATATAATAATTCAACAAAAAACTTCCTTTGCCTTTATAAGATGAAACTTCTATGTAAAGAAGAAATGGAAGGTTGTAAGGAGAGAAAGCTTGGCAGAGTAACTACAGGACTCGATTTGAGCATTAAATGCTCTAGAAAAAGTGATTGAAATCACTCGAAAAAATGTTCTTCGGCCAAAAGAAATCCAAAACTTGTAATTCGTTGTTTAACCCAAACTTA
Source organism: Excoecaria agallocha (assembly GCA_037975025.1). NCBI lineage: Eukaryota > Viridiplantae > Streptophyta > Magnoliopsida > Malpighiales > Euphorbiaceae > Excoecaria > Excoecaria agallocha. The sequence continues at coordinate 108,360,394 of CM075806.1, read as the reverse complement.
CATCTTTAAATCTAAATACTTCTATCTAACAAAGAGTTGTAATCTTCCAATAAATTTAACTAAATTTTCCATAAAATAACGGCCATAAAAAATAATATAATTCATTTAACAAAATCATAACCAATCCCTTTATTTCGTTGGAAAAAGATTAAGCAAACTACTGAATTTAGTTGCTTCTTTTTTTGTTAGAAATACACATGATAGATTTCAATAGCTCTGCTGTGAGCAATTCAAAACTCCACTCCATTAAACCATGAAATTACACATGCAAAATTTTGTAAATCAATTTTCTTATCTCAACTATAATCTTATCTTAATCTAGAAGAATTACACACATGCAAACCTAGATCTGATGATAGTTCACGTACCTTCATTTAGGATTAGATCTTCTTTACAAACTCTCCCCCTTTCATTCTTTCAACACCGAATCCTTAACGTTGCATCTCCTTCCTCAACATGCCGCGCATTTCCTTTACATAATTCTAACCAATTACAGGTGAAAAGAGATGAAGAAGAGGCCAAAGTGATGAGTTAATTACCTTAAACACCAACAAGATGAATTCTTAATACACCATCCTTAAATTGGCACTATAGGGAAAATAAGAAAGATGAAATAATGTTTTCTCTTTTTTTGAGCATCTGCTAACTCCTTTTAATAATGGAGACAAAATTCCTTTAAATCCTTGCATGCCTTTAATTATTAAAGTTTGTCCCACCACACATTAAAATTATAATTTAACCCTTAATTACCCATTCAATTAAAATGTTAATTAATCCATGAATTATGCTAGGGTCCAAATTGGATCCTTATATCTTAGGGTACTTCTATGCCATTATTGGTGATCAACATCTGTTGGGCACCATAAGGTAGGTATCATAGAGTTACCACTCAATAAAATATTTGGAAATGAGTTCTCATCTCATGATGCCAAAATCAGAGATAAGGTTATGGAGCTCACTCTTATTCACACCCTTGGTTAGTGTTATATAAATGAGTTTTTATAATTTCTTATTTTATCTCTTTTCTCACATGAGTTATCATTCTAGAAAAATAAAAGGCACACTTATTTATGTTAAAAAGCTGTAAAATATGTTATATTGAAAGCAGTAAAGGCATAACAAAATTAGGATAAAAAATAAATAAATCATACATAAAATGGGAAATTTAAGTGAAAATATTGCTTTTCGCATACATAGTAAAAGAATAATTTGATGAGTGTATTTTGAGAAAAATTAGGATTATTGATCCCACTTTATTATAGAAAACTTGTGTTAATCTATATAAATTAATCATTTATATTTTGATAAAAAGGGTATAATTTGTGTGTAATTTTATGGCAAGAAAAAAAATAGGACATTGGTCTTTTTTTATTAGTAAAATTTCAATTAATTAATAGAAATAGTTTTTCATGTATTTTTAGTTTAAGCATGTAAAACCCTTATTATTATAAACCAGATTGTAGGAATAAATAAAATACTAAAATTTAAATACAAATATATAGCAACCATGTCTCATTTGCCATGGCCTTCAAATGCTTCTAGCTGCCTCAAGCATGTGTGAGTTGTGAAAAAGATGAGAAATATAAGGCTTAGTGATAAATAAATAGATAAAGAATAGTGTGTGTATGTGTACACACACACACACACACACATACACGTGTGTATGTATATACGACTGCTATATTTATTTTTTATAATTTTAAATACCAAAATTACTAAAATAAAAATAAATAAATATAGTAGTGTGTGTTTATATATATAACGATATATTTATTTAATAAAATAAAAGATAGGATAAAATAAAATAAATAAAATAAAATGAGGTGTAAAAAAGTAAATATACACATATAATATATAATATGTAGTAGTAGCAGCAGCAACAACAGTAGCAGTAGTAATAGTAGCAGTAGTAGTAATAATAATAATAATAATAATAATAATAATAATAATAATAATAAGAAATAAATAAATAAATAATATATGTGATAAGAATAGAAAACAATATATGAACAAAAATAAATAGATTCAACAATAAAATAATAAAATAGGATACACATATAAAAGATGAAAATAAAAGAAATGAAGAAAAAATTATAAAGCATGCAAAATGGCTAAATGAATGGTGCCATGCAAACCATGGTGCTAGGCATGAATGGAAAGACTTTTAGTGATGGGAGCTCTTGACCATCACTAAAAGTAAACAACTCATAAGAAGGTTCCTAGGAGAAGTTCTTTTAGCGATAAGAGAAAATGAGCATCGCTAAAAGAATTGGAAAATGCACCAAACATAAGAAATGATGAAAATCATTTTTTGGCCATGTTAAGCCAAATAAAAAAAAAGGGAATATTTAAACCATGCAACAAATCACTTAAACTTAATCAACAAATAAAAGAAATGTAATTTAAAGCATTAAACATGAGAATCAAGAAAACCCAAAATATATTAAAAAAAAGAACAGAGGCATAAAGGGGATGATAAACAATGATAGTTTATATTCTGGTTAATCAATTTTTTGCATGATTTAATTTATTTTTATGGATTGATGATTAAAAATAACCCAAAACTTAAGAAATAAACAAGTTACAGGATAGAGAATAAGAAATTTAAGAATAAGAAAAAAATGAAGAATAAACATAAAAAATGGATGTTTACAGTATCCGAATTAAATTTTAAACACCAAATTAAGAGGCCCAACCATCTTGGTTGGACCAGGCCCAACCCAATTACCCAGTATATAAAGCCTAAGGATCTCCAGATCTCCAAAGCCTTCATCCTCTCTCATGATTTTTCTACTCTTCCTCTTGGCCGAACCTTTCATCTTCATTACTTCTTTTTTTTTCTTGAATTTTCTTCAAGTTTTTCCCCAAATCCAAGCTTCCCTACAATATTTAAGCCTCTCTATTATAATATGGTAGCTTCTACTCTTCAATATGAGCAATAAAAGTGAAAGAAATCAAGGATTTAAACTTAGGTATCAAAATTGAGGTAAGTGAAAAATAGAGTTTTAAATTTGATTTAAAGGTTCTAATAGGTTAATTAAGATGTGTAGGTCTCATTTATGTGGTTTATTTAAGTTAAGGAAGCAAAAAAAAATGAGGGATTCTTACCCTTGAAAATTTGGCCATGATGGAAAAATTAGAGGAAGAAAGAACTTTCAAAGAAAATAATGGAAAAGAATAAGGACCTAGGTGTGGAGGAGATGAATTTAAGGTTAGTGGATATATTATCCCTTAATTTCCATGATTTTTTTGTATGTTGATTTGTTTATGTAAATGTGTGATTTGGGTGATAAATTAGTAATATTGTTATAAATATGAAATTGAGAACTTAAATTGATGTGTAGTATGTTTGAATTGAAAGAATTGAATTGGAATGTTCAAGTAGATGTGTGTGCGTGTGGGGGGGGGTTATTTTGGTTAAATTGTGAAGAAAATGTTATAAATTGAAAGTAGGTATAATTTTAATGCTATACTAATTTAATGGAAATTTTTGGAATTTAATAGAATATTTTTTAGTTAAATTTTATATTATGTTATAGTGAAAAATATTGAATTTTAATGAGAAAAATTGAATTTATTGCATAAATAATCATAAAATAAGCCAATTAATTAATTGGTATCAAAAAGAAAATAAAATAATGGAAAATGACATAATAGAGTAGAAAAGGGACTTAATTGAAAAGAATTAAAAGTTTAGGGGTAAAATCATAATATTACCAAATATTGAGAGGAAAATAGTTTAAGTGAATAAGAGGTTAAATTAGGAAAAAATGATAAATGAAATAAGAATTTAGGCATGAAATTAAGGTTAGGGACCATATTGGAATTTTACCAATAAATATGGATTTTGTAGTGTAAAATGTATAATTGAAGGTAATTTTGTAAATAAAATGAATTGAAAGGTATTTTCGTAATTTGTTGAAATTTGAAGGACTACATGGTAATTTAGCAAGTATAGGGACTAAATGGTAATTTTATAAGTAAATATTGGATTAATAGTAATAATTAATAAATAATGATATTTTGATAAATAAATTGATTATGAAGGGCACAACCATAAATTGATGAAAATTTAAAGGATATAATGTAATTTAGTTATTTTAATGATTAAAATATAGATTGTATTTAAATATGTGTACAAGTATGCATATATGTATATGTATACGTGTATGTATGTATATGTGTATAGATGTATGTAGGTGAATATGTATGTATATGATTATGAATGTATGTAAATGTATGTACGTGAATATATATGTATGTATATATGAATGTATATATTCATGTATAAGAATGTGTGTGTGTGTGTGTGTGTAATGTGCGAACAAGTAAATAATGAACATGACTAAAATAAGTAAAGTATGTATGTACAAGATGAATATGATTATTATAATTAAATTAAATTGTCATACGATGACTGTAATTATATAAAGGATAAATAAAAATACAGAATAGGAAATGTTGCCCTTAGTAGTCTAGTAATAAATCTAGTTGAGGATATAGTTGGCTAGCCATAAAGACACCTATACCACGGTACAAGTCATGGCGACTTGCTTTACTATGGCAGATTCGCAATGGTCTCCCATAGTACATTGATATGCTATATGTTCACAGTTACAAGTACCATGTTCATATATATGTATTTATGTAAATGTAAATAGGTTTGCATATATGTATATGTAAATGTATGTATATGTATAGGCATGTATGTAAGCATATGATATATAGATGTATGAATGTGCGCATACAACCATGTATGCATATATATGTGAAAATATGTATATGATCATGTAAACATGTGTATGAAAATACACGTATATGGGCATGTATGTATGTGTAAAATATGCATGTATGATATGTATATGTATGCATGTACGATATGTATATATATATGTATGCATGTAAGGTATGTATAAGTATATGCATGTATATGTATGTATGTATGTATGTATGTATGTATACGCATGTAAATGCATGTATGTGTATGCATGTATAAGTAAGTAAGTAAGTATGTATGTATATATGTATGTATGTATGTATGTATGTATGTATGTATGTATGTATGTATGTATGTATGTATGTATATGTATGTATACATATGTGGATGTATGTATGTATAGATATGTGAAAGTATGTATATGCATGCGTGTATGCACATGCAAATGAATGTATGTATGAGTAAACTCTTACAAGTGTGTATGTGAGTTTATGTGATTTTTATGGAAATTTTGGGATACGTATCCATCATTGAGTGTTTTGATGCTCAGCGCGTAGTTTGTTCATTACATGCAGGTTATAAAGATGTTAAGTTTTTGGTGACCGGTATTGCAGGAGTAGTCAAGTCCAGGAAAAGAAAAAAAGACAGGAATTAGTTTTTTGCATGAATATATAGGTACAAAAAGTATAGTATTTGTACAAGTTCAAATTTATAGTTGATGATATATGCTTTTATATTATTGAGATACAGTTATATGGTTATTAATTATGTTTAAGTATGTTTATGGAAAAAAATTCAATGATTCAAGTATGGTTTTGACATCCGATTACTGCGTACACTATACAACGGTATAAGGGTGTTACAAAATATCTCTACTTATAATACTCCCTTCAATGGCATCTCATGCTTTCTTATTATACCACCTATCTTTTGGCATCTATCACACCTTAGTGCATGTGTTCTAACATCCTTAATAATAAAAAAAGCCACCAAAAACCAGATTGAAGTACCTTAGAAGCTATCTTGAAAAACCAAAATGACCACTAACCTCCATGGAATGGTAATGCTTCAAAATATCTTTAACCTCATCTTGGGGATACACCTTCTAATTGATCCATCTGCACACCTCTTGTAAAACAATGTCTCTTCCTAATAGTAGAACCTACAATCATATAAAAACTTTTTCCTTTGATTATAATCTGGACCATATGGAAGAATACCACTTACCAAGTAGTTGGCAATATCAGCAAACCAGTGTACCTCTTTAGACACCACACTTAAAAGATCTTCACCATGAAAATTTTCATATATAGGCACACCATCATCATGTATCTTCAATTCCTCTTAATCCAACCTTGACAAGTGATCTGCTTCTCACTTCCTTTCTTATCTCTAATTTTCCAATCAAATTCTTGAAGTATCAAAATCCACCTTAAAAGCCTTAGCTTTTCATTTTTCTTACTTAAAAGGTACTTAAGGGCACCATGATCTAACTATACTATAACCTTTTGCCCTACTAAATAAGCTCTAAACTTATCAAATGTATACACAATAGCCAATAATTCTTTTTCTGTTGTGGTGTAGTTGATTTAAGCTCCATCTAACAACTTACTAGCATAATATATCATAAATGGTTTGCCTTCTTTTCTTTGCCCCAAAACTACCCCTATCGCATAATTGCTCGCATCATATATAATCTCAAATGGTGCATCCCAATTAAGTGGCTGCAAAATAGGTACTGAAACTAAGGCTTTCTTCAGAGTCTCAAATGCATTAAGGCAAGCTTCATAAAAAAAAATTCGCATCCTTTGCCAAAAGATTGCATAATGGCTTAGCTATCTTTGAGAAATCTTTGATAAATCTTCCACAAAATCCCATATAACTAAGGAAACTTCTAATGTCTCTTACACTTTTCGGAGGGGGCAAATTGGCAATCACCTTAATCTTTGCTCTATCCACTCCTATCCCTTTACTTGAGATAGAATGACCAAGAACAATACCCTCTTAAGCCTGAAGTGACATTTCTCTCAATTAAGCTGTAACACCCTAATTCCTGAACCATGGATAATCATCAATCATCATCATCATCAACCTAGTAAAGGTCATGCAGAAATAATAATAATAATAATAATACAGGCCATCATTACATGCCATAATAAGATAATTAAGCTTATAGATAAGATAAACATAACATAAATGGCCTTCAAGTACCCTAATATCCCCAAGGCAAGTGCATCGTGCCCGATCCTCTGAAGCTTATCTTGAAACCTACACGGATAAACAAACCCATGCTAAGCTATAAAGCTTAATGGGGAACAAAACTCTTTATATATATAAAGATAATCCTCTTTCCATGATTCTTCACATACATGTATAAAACTTTCACAATCACACAGGATAACATATGAGTCTATTATATTTTTCATTTCATAAATAACATTCTTAGGAGAGTCTTCAACCTTACTAATGGGTATCATGCTTAGAATAATTTATTTCGTTATGAAACTCGTCACCCTTCCTAAAATGCTTAGTTATTCATCATCTATTGCCATCATCTTACCCTTTTTCCCTTACTACCTTAATATAAATCATGCATCTTATAATCCTTTTAATCAATAGGTTAGACATCATAATTATTAATGGTATAAGATTTCCACTTATTGCATTAAATCACATTGTTCGCCTAAGATAGGCATTAGACAACAATTCATCATATAAGAGTGTACTTAAGTCATATAGCACCTACAAGTAGTCCTGGTAGGCATAATTACTTCACATATATCATACAATTCTCATATGAGATTCACCACTTTACATCCTTCATGTTATCTTAGCATGGTAACCTGATTCTCTTACAGGCATCATTTTATGTCATGCATTGCACTTGGTTAAATGAATGTTATCATTATGTCTACCTGTGTGTAAACATTTATATATAAATAAACAGATTGACAGGGCAACAGGTGATCATAAAGAACAAGCATTACATATTAAGATTATAAGATAAAGTCTCAATGTCACGTGTATGCATTTTATAAATAGAGTACATGAAACTTAATGCACATGTTATAGTTCATATAACTTCTAGTACAATAGTGTATGCTTTAGGGTTCATATAATCTCTGTGGAATCCCATCGGTGGAACCATTCATATAGAATGCATATCATTCTTATCATACATCAATGTTGAGCTTTAGGCTCCATTTCATATGGATGATGTCATATGATTGTATGCTTGCATCAATTTCTTTCGTTCATATCATAATAGTTACATGTTTATGCAACAATAACAGCACATCATCTTTCATGATTAGCATTATGCGTACCCACATGCACTCGTACATATAGGTGCAGTTTAAACATGGCAATACATGATTTCATTACTCATACTTGTTCGCATATTAAATCAAGCTACTCTTCATAGCATGCTTGAATCAATTCTACCACATGTATTTACATAACTCAAGATTAGTTCCCAAGGACGTACCTTATTATTGCTTGCCGTAAGTAGTTTCCCTACTCTCATAATTAATCATATTACAACATAATCATATATATAGCAACACTCAAACATTCATGATTCATATGATAGGATAACTATGTTCTCATATGGCTTAAGGTCAACACTTCTTCATCTATAGCCTCTTTAGGTCACTTTTATAGTCTATTATATCATAGGCAATAGATTATTTAACTTAACATTATAGCATATATCATGATCATCTTATTTGTACTTTATATTTTATAACATTATTTTCTTAGAGGAGTTGTATAAGATTATATCATCTTAATCGTTAGAACATTACTTGCAGACTTGTAACTTTCATTCTACATCATAAGGTATGAATAACATATGGGTATGATCCTTTACATCAAAGTTCACCATCAATTCCCATTATGACTTGAAGTATAATTAAGCTTCTATAGTTTTATAATATCCTTTAAAAACATTCCTTTTCTTTTAACTTAGGCATATTACATACCTTATACCCGTATAAAATACATTAATTAGCATGTATATTTACAGTTACTAGATTTCATGCAACATTACAACTATCCTCTTATCAACTAGGCTAAATCATATTATTCCCATGCTGTTGAAAAGGATTACCAAAGTATAGTATCTAGGTAGAACCGTTCGCTTTGGCTGACCGTATACTTTATACTATACTATAAAGGGCATATCAATTAGCATACTCTTGTGACTCTTATATTTCCTTTCACTCTTCATAGTTTCATGCCATTATACACTAAAACACATTTTAGCAGCCTAATTATTTTAGCCTTATCATATGTAAGTCTTCCTAATTAGAGTTCAAGTGGACTCTAATTTATAACTTTATAGGATTATTGTCCTAAAGCTTTTTCACTCTACTTTGTGTATATCAAGGTGTATATATATATATATATATATATATATATATATATATATATATATATATATATATATATATATATATATATATATATAGGTCTTCATATTAAGCGATCACACATTGATTCACCTGACAGGTGACTTGGATAACTTATAGCTTAATTCACTCTTCTTCCTTTTATTATAGCATTTATGTCTTCTAAATTTTTCATAATAATTCATGTCTTTCTAAAATGTATCTTTGTAGACTTTAGCATTAAGGAGAGACTTTCATAATCTATTACTCTAATAAGTAACATATCAAACTTCACTTATTAGCTATTTATCCTCCGTCTCACTTATTACTAGTCATTTCACCTTAATTCTTACTCTCGTAATGATTTTATGGACCACATAATTTGGTGTTCCATATCTAATTACAAGGCTTAAATCTTAGGTGTGAATATACCGTGGAGGGGAGAAAACATGCTTGGTAATGCCTTCAATGAATGAATTGTACAAGTGGTTGTGCATTCTCAAAGAGAAAGAGTGAGTGGCCAAATACATCAAGGAGAAAATGCATGTTTGGTCGTGTATGAAGAAGAAGAACAAGACAAGTGGTCGTGCCTTCCCGTGAATAAAAGCATAAGTGGCTGTGTGCAAGGAGAAAAGAAAATCACGTGGCCGTGTGTTTCCAAAGAGAAAACACAAGTGTGGCTGTGTGCAAGAGGAAGAACAAATGCACGTGGCCGTGTATCCTCAAAGCAAAATAGTGTGTGGCCATGTGTGAGAAGAAGAATATCATCACGTGGCCACGCATGGGGAAGTAGGAAACCACACGTGGCCACGCATAGGAAAGAATAAAAACCTGTGTGGCTATGTGCAAGAAGAAAAGGAACTTCACGTGGAGATGCATGGGGAAGAAGAAAGAAACACATGGCCACGCATAGGGAAGAAGAGAAACATACGTGGCCGTGTGTGAGAAGGAACGAAAGAAATCCAAAATCCCGATCATGAAAAACATAAATTTAAAACCCAGATCTCACTTCCCCTCTTACTTATGTAATCATTTATGTTTTAGATCATGCAGCACTCATCTAAATCTATAGATTTAACCTATACATTCTCAAGGAAATCCATACACATAAAGAGGAGGAAAGACTCTTAAAATCAATCATATAAACATTACAGTAACCCTAATATCCATACCTGACATCGAAGCTTCAAATCTTCCTTCAATCATCTTGATCCAGCTCTACTACCCATGGTTCTTCTCTTTTCCTTCATAAAGCCAAACGTCAAAATCCCTAGTTTCCTTAGATTACAGAGAGAGAGAGAGGTCTCCCTCAAATGTCGATTCCAGCATTCCCCAAATGCTTGAGTGGGATTAATATCTCACTAAGAGAAATTCCCAAATTACCCTTATACACTATAATCTTCTAAATTTCCATTCCTTACCCTTTAACCCCAAGACTTTTAATTTAATTCCAATTACATACTTTCTTAAAATTTCAACTTACCCATCTTCAATTACATACATGCTGAAATTACCAAAATATCTCTCTTGGAATTTAACCTCGATAATTGCAAAATAATAAAAATTTACCGTAATTAATGGTAATCCTCATTAATTAGCAATAATCCTCTTAGGGTCATGATTGGGTCCTTACATAAGCACTAATCCATGCTCTATACACCTATCAAGAACTTTATAAATATTCTCTAAGCAATGGTCAAAGTTAGCTCCATAAACACTAAAATCATCCATAAATACTTTAACACATTCATCTATCAAATCACTAAAAATAGAAAATATGCATCTTTGAAAAGTAGTAGGGGCATTACATAAATCAATAAGCAGATGCCTTAATGCAAAAGTTCTATAAGGATATGTGAAAGTAGTTTTTGCTTGATCTTCAAGGTGAATAGGTATTTATAAAAACCACTTAAACTATGAAGATAGCAAAAATGCGAAAAGTTAGCTAACCTCTCTAAGACTTGATCAAGAAAAAACAAGAGAAAATGATATTTTCTAATAGCCTTATTTAACTTCTTATAGTCAATACACATACGCCATCACGTGATAGTTTTAATAGGAATCAAATCATTAGATTCATTCTTAACGACGGTCAAGCCTCCCTTTTTAGGAATCATTTAAACGGGGCTCAGCCAATTACTATCACCAATGGAGCATATAATACCATTATCTAAAAGCTTGATCACTTCCTTCCTAACCACCTATTTAAGAGTCGGATTCAAATGCCTTTGACCCTCAATTGAAGGCTTAGCATTATCTTCCAAAATAATTCTATGCATATAAATCATAAGGCTAATCCCTTTTAAATCATTTATAGAATAGCTAATAGCATTCTTATGCTTAAGCAAAACATCTCTTAATGCATCTACTTGATTATTAGGCAAAAATGAATTAACAATAAAAGGAAATCGAAAGTTTAAGTTTAGAAATACATATCTCAAATTTGATGGTAGAGGCTTGAGCTCTAACTTAGCTTCTTCATTTGGAGAGACACCTTTTTGGTCAACATCTTTATTCAAAGGTTCAAACCTTGAGGGCCTATGAAAAGGAAATGGATGGGCCTCCAATCGATTCACATTAACCTCCTCACTTGCATAAGGCTCAATAGGCCCTTGCCTCAAATAATCATGCAAAACTTTCTCAACACACTCATCAATAATATCAAAATAATCAATTCTGCTAACACTTTCTATTGGTGAAGATCTCATCATTTTCAAAGCATCAAATTCCACACTTTTATTATTTACTTCTAAAGTAATCTTGCCCTTTTTTTCATATCAATAATTGCACCAGCTGTAATTAAGAAAGGTCTCCCAAATAATATAGGAATTTTTAAGTCCGCTTCCATATCTAACATAACAAAATATACGGGTATGACAAACTTACCTACCTTTGTAGGCATATTTCAATGATTTTTAAAGGATGAGTAATGGTTTTATTAGCCATAGATAAACACATACTAGTAGGCTTAAGTTTGCCTAAATCTAATCTCTTATAGATAGAATAGGGCATAAGGACAACACTAGCACCAACATCACAAAGAGCCTTTCAAAGGGCACACCATCTATAACATAAGGAACCGTAAAACAACCTGGATCTTTTTTGCTTAGGTGGGGACTTAGAGTACATAGCTTTGCATTCTTCCACTAATGAAACTAAATCGTAATCTTCTATCTTACTTTTATATGTTGTAATGTCTTTTAAAAAATTCCCCTATGAAGGCATATCTCTTGTGGCATCTATAAATGGTATGGTAATAGTTATATATTTAAGATAGTTTAAAAACTTGCCAAATTGCTTATCTAAATTATGCCTTAAAAACCTTTGAGGAAAAGGCAAAGTTTTAAGATCTACTATAGGTTCATCCTTTTCATTAGATTGGTCATCTTTCTTTTTATCTTCTTTAAGCTTTACAACATCATTATCAATATCACATCATACACAATAGACTCATTAGATTTACCTTTAGATTCATCATCTTGAGTTAGTACCTTTTTGCCTCTTACCTCCTTATTGTCAACCTCCGTACTTGTAACACCCTTATCAGAACAGTATTTTTTGATGTGAAGTTTAGCGGTAACCGGTAAAAATTTTTTCAAACTTCCATCATTGCCAACCAATTGTGATACAATTTAATAGTTTATTCAGTTTATGAAATTTCGGCAGCACAAAGGCTAGAACTTACTAGCCTCCTGAAAAATTCAAACAATCCACACAGCCTCTCAGAGGCACAACAAATCATATATCAATGATAGTCATTTACAACTCATTAACTGAAATTATCAGAACAGTAACAATATTTATCATTTAACAAACATTACCTTAAATACCATTCAGTTCTATACTCTCACTGTCTAAGTATATACATGCCACAATACTAAACAAAAAAAGTACGACTAACTTTCTTCATCTTCGAATTCTGCTTCTCCATGTATAGAGCTCCTTCAACACTTCAAAACTTGCACGCAGTAAACACTACATGCTGAGCACTAGAAATGCTCGGTGGTGACTACTAATCCAAGAATTTTCCAATTAAAGCATAATTACGTATATTATGCAACTATTTATTTATATCTTATCAGAAATTGCCTTTAATTCTTGCAGTACAATTTTCACTATCTATTCTTTTAATTCACTTTAATCTTTTATCCGCACAAGAAATTCCAAGACTTATAATCTTTATTTTTCTTTTCTTTTTAAATGAACCCTTTTCATTTTAACTAAAAAATCGTTTGTCTTTTGATAATTTTACTTTTCATTTAATCTTTACTTCCAGAATTTATTATTTAGTCATATTTTTACACTTAAATACAGTATTGTCATGTTTGACTTTAAATACATAATTAGCACTATTTTTCGAACTCTTTATTTTCTTAAAATAATAATTGGTACACAAATTACCAATTTATTCTCATGAGTCTTTTCATAAACATGTTATTTTTTATAAACATTTTCTTTTCATTCTTGCTTATTAATTACAACCTTTGGGAACAATTTCAATTTTATCCTAAAGTTTTCATTTCCTTTCAATCAAGTTCTTTTTCATTTATAATATTTACATTCAATAACTTTCACACTTCCCATTTATTCTTTTCAATATGCCCCTAATACAATATGACAGAACTCTCAAAAAGGATATACAGAACATGGACCCAAAGGTCCCACTAAACAGATAGAGAAATGATCTCGGAAGATCAAGTCTCACAGAGCAGAAAATAGATGCACTTTCACTTTCACTTTACACTGAAACTATGGAGATCAAAGATCCTACCCATAGCAAAGCAAGTCGCCATGACTTGCACCGCGGTATAAGGTGTTCCTATGGCTAGCCAATTATATCATGAATAAGAATATCACTACCTGACTATTGCTAAGGGCAAAAACAGCCAAGAACTTTTCTGAATGATTTTCAAACTTCAATAATTTTAATTTCTTTTATTTTGCTTAAAACAGTGCATTTTGTCAATCGCACTCTTTTTAGTGCTATCGACTATACAATAACTTTTTCTTTTCATTTCCTTTTTCTTTCCAATCACTTTTGCGTGAATTATTTGACAATAATTCACTATAAATAATTTAATTAATTATTTTCTCGATATATATATATATATATTTCCATATTTTGTGAATTATATCAGGACTCTTTTCCTTCTTGGCACTTATTGGATTATTTCTTTACAATTCAAAAATATACTTTTACATTCATTTTATTCACTTTTTGACTCTTAGTCAATCTCTTACTTTTTCATTCTAAATTTGCGATTATTTAAAAATTGCAATACGTTATACGGGTTGTGAATTATTTATAATAATTCACCATTTTACTCGAATTATTAATTATTTTGTAATCAGAATGATCCTTTGGTACTGTTCACTTATACGGTTACTATTCACTATATGGTTACTATTCACTTATACGATTACTATTCATAAATCGTTTACTATGGTTAATTTATTCACTATACTTTTTATTTTCTGCAAATTTATCATTTAATCTCTTCTTTTTCCTTATACAAAATGTACATTAAATTATTAGCTTTTAATTGTTTATTGGATAATTTCTCAATAATTCAATATTTCAATTACGTATATTTTATATTTATTTTCTAAATTAATCCATACATCACATAAATTTCGTAAAAATTTATGTGAACATTGCTTTTCAATTATTGTCGTATTTTCTTATTTCATGAATTATTTTAACATAATTCATCATATACCATACACTTAACAATTCTCTAAATTTTCATAAATTTCATTACAAATTCATGGCAATTTATTTTATGCTTATTATCATTATATAACATAATCAACAAAAATTCTCTACTTTATCAATTACATTATTCAATACATATTCCAAAATAATCATATAAATTTCTATAAATTCCATAACAATTTATGGATATATATATTATTTCATCTTCTATCAAATTAGAACTTAATTTCATTAATTTACAATACAATAATTTATTTCTTTATCAAGGGAATTTTTGATTCACAAAGGAAATTTCTTAATAAATTTTTTTAACTCAATTTATACACTATAATAGGCTTAATTAAAATTTAATTAACCAATAATAACATTAATTTCAATTTTAAATCAATAACTTAATATTTTTCCTTAATAAATTTAAAGGAAAATTCAACAAATTAAGGAAAAATTAAAAGATTTCTAGTCACATACCTTAACGGTCGAATTCGTTTCGATTTGCTTAATAATTTGCTCACCGGATTGGTCGCCTGAGCGTCGCCGGAATCTCATCGGTGACAATCCGACACTGTCACCTTGTAGATCGGGATCCCTTCATTCATTTTCCGGTGGTCACGCACCCAAATTCTTTCTTGGTTGGCTGGAATCTTGACTTGAATCACCCGTCAAACCCATTTCTGATCTACCGATTGCCGGCATTTGAGAAGCGATGGAATACACCGAAAGACTCGCCTCGTTGCCGGGAGTTGATCGGTGGTGGTGGTGTCCTCGTCCGATGCCGTGATTTGCCGGAACGAACAAAAAACCCATTTAAAATAAAAAATAGAAAAACGTGACGATCGGACCACCACAACGGAGGCCGAATGCCGATGAAAGGGGAGAGGGCACGCCGCTCGTCGCCGTCGCGGTGGTGGCCGGTGTGAGGGGCGGCCGACGGTTGCCGATTGGTCCTCTTTCTTTTTATTTCTTTCTTTGCTTCATGCCTCTGTATCTTTTTTTTTCTTTGTTTTATTTCTTTGTTTCCCTTAAGATTGTGGCCAGTGGCCACAATCAATTTGCCGACAACTTTTTTTTTTGTCTTTTCTTTTTTTTTCTTTACCTTTTTTTTTTAGTTTTCTTTTACTCGGTGGCCACTATGTTTTGGCCAAAACCAACTTTCCTTTCTTTTTCTTTTTCTTTATCTTTTACCAAGTTGGTGGCCAACATATTTTGCCCCAATTTGCCGACATTCATTTCTTTTTTTTTAATTTTCATATATTTATTTATATATATTTATTTATCCATAATTTTACTATTTTGGTACCTAAAACTTTTGCTAATACTTTCAAAACTCTTATTCACATTAAAATCGATTCCATAATTTTTATCACATCAAAAATAGGTGGGACATAAATTTTCAACTCAATGGGAGTTTGTTATTGATCCGATTTAAATTTATCAGTCCAATCCAAAAATATCGATGTTATATAAAAATTTACTTTTTACAACCAAAATAATCTATATATTATTTTAGGCTTAACTGTAATTTTTGAAAATTTTCGGAGTCCGTTTACTATTTTTAAATATTTATACAATGTTGAGTCAATTTTTCAATAATAAAAATTGACTCGCTACCTTTTTCATATTTTTGACTTTTCGTGATCCATTTAACCTCAGTTTCACTTTAAATTTCAACCATAGACTCTCCATGACCAATATTTTCCAATGATCCAATAAAATATTTTTCACTTCCGGGTGCACTTTTCGGTCCGAAAAATACTATTTACTATCGGAAATACTGTTCATGGCTAATCCGGTGTTGAGGCCATTACAGTATCACTACTTAGTGTAATTGCTTAACAAGCCTCTTTGTGTGGGAACTCGGGTTGGCTAGGTAGTTTTTTCGTAGGTGAATAACTTGAAGAGGCTTGTTGGGCAATTAAGGTTTCTAAGATCCTATTATGGGTGGCAAGCTATTCAAGCTCTGCATTGACTTGCTTGAACTGTTCATCATTGTTTTTATTGGTAGCAATTTATTAGCTAATAAATTGTTAATTAAGAGATTCTAGATGGAATTTTGGTTATGAGGGATTGAATGGTGGTTTCATAGGAAAACCAGGTGGGTTTTGTGGTCCAGACATGTGGTTACTTGGAGGATTAAGTTGTGATGAAGTGTTAAATCAAGAAAATCCAGGGTGGTTCCTCTATTAGGGATTATAAGAATTAGAATTTAATCCTCCTATTTGATTGAAACTACCTTGAACATAATTGGCTTCTTCATTATTACCCATTGTGCATTGTGTGTAGGAGTGAGATCCTATACACAACTCACAAACAACACTTGAATTATTAATGGAATTAACTTAAGATTTACTTACTGATTTGGTGAGTGCATCTACCTTTGTTGTCAATAAGTCGATGGTATCAAGCTCTAAGACTCATTTTGCTTTGACCGTAGTTGGTTCATCTTCCATGTACCCTTGTGATGCAATTTCCTCAAGCAAAGTGATTGCTTTTATTGATGTCTTATCCATCCATTTACCATTTGAGGCTGCATTGACTATATTTCTATTTTCATCCTTCAAACCATTATAAAAGATTTAAGAAATCATCCCATCGGGCAAGCTATGATAAGGACATTACCTTTGGAGTTCCTTAAATCTCTCTCAATTTGCATATATTGTATCATTTTCATGTTGTCTAAAGGTTGTAATCTCATTTCTGAATTTGGCCATCTTATGGGATGGAAAATACTTGTGTAGAAATGCCTGCTTCAATTGATCCCATGTTGTAATAGACTGACTAGGAAAACTAGGTAGCTATAATTATGCACAAAACATTTAACTTTAAAATGAAAAATTATTATTCTTACAAGGGAAATGAGTTCAAACAAAAAAGTTTTGACAAAAGCCACATTATCAATAGGAACATCATTATCATCAAAAAATTATCAACAGAATCCTCCACTCATGCCTCCTCCTATTAAAACCATAAATATGTCATAAATTAATTCTATAAAGAGTTCACATGTAAAAACCCCCGTAATAGTGATCCTGAGTTTTTGTTTTTCTTCTATTTTTCTTAAACCAAAAGAGATTATTTATCAAAATTTTAGAACCAAATGAGCTTAATATATCACAAACCCAATGGAAGTCTAATTGCATCATATGTGAATCCATTTATTTTGAATGTTTCACACACATTTAGAAAGGCTAATATATGAGCATAATGATCTTCTCATTGGAGACCACCGAACTATTTATTGTAAACCATTTGGATTATACTAAGCTTGATTTTGAAGTTATTATTGGCAATCGTAGGTACCACAATCCCCCCAAAACTCCCTAAAATATCGGGCATGGCAAAATCTCTTAAAGTACGTCTATCTTGTTCAGCCATGATGTTTGAACTTTTGTCCTCCTCTTCTTGTTACCATTTTTTATCTCTACACAAAGCATGAAAAGTTCTATCAATTTCAGGATCAAATGGAAGAAGATTATTGATAAATAGTGATTTATATAGTGTTTTAGTATGTTTTTAGGTATTTAATTAGGTTAATTTTGTGTTAATTAGGTTAAATTTGAGTTTAATTGGTTAATTTTATGTTTTGGGAGTTAATTGTAAATTTTGGTGTTTTTCAGGGTATTTTGCAAGAAAAAGGACTTAATTGTAAAAAGGCAAGAAGATTTGGGCCAAAATTGTGAATTTGGAAAATTTATGTTAATTAGTGATCGTGAGGTCCAAAAGTTCGATGCATGGCCACGTGAGAAGAAATAAAGAAGAACAAGAAGAGCGGACTGTCGTGTTATCTAATCCTAGCGCCTTAAATTTTATTCAAGTCATTATTTGCAATTTTGATACATCAATTTTTATATACATTCAGTTGAGCATATTATGGATGACTTGATTTTCATTACTATCTTTATGATGCATGGGATGGCTAATTGGGACTTTTGTGATAAAACATGTTGCACTTCATTTCTTACCCAAGCACACACCTTTCCACTAAGGCATACACACTTAGTTTTTCATTTACATGATGTACTTGATGAGCTTAATTCAAATAAATTGGCATAGGTTTCATTAGTGTTGAATATAAGTTTGCTTAGAAATTGATTTTAAGTTATGCATTGCATTTACTCTTAGCTACTTATTGTGTGACATTGAACTTCATTGTGGCTTCATATAGGTTGAGTTTGTATTTGAATTGGCTTATTTTATTTTGTGCTTACCATGACCAATTAAAAACTTTCTATACTTTTCATTTAAGCCTAACCATCACCAATTCACTTTACACTTGAGATAATGCACCTTGTAACATATATTATCCATTGAGTACTTAAGCAAGTTTGGCCTAGTTACATTTGTTCACTTAGTTACCATGTCTATTCAGTCTTGTTTATAGCACTACATTGGGTTTAGAAGCATGTTTGCTTGTTCACTTAATTCCATTGACCTCTTGCCTTCTTTTTGACTTGATTATGGTTCTAGGTATGGTATGTTTAAGCTTACATTTCTCTTAGACACTAACTTGTTTCTCAAAAGTGATAAAGTGTGCTAAAATTTTTCATATTTTGCTGAGTACAACAAGATTTTAAGGAGGGGGATAGAGCTCAGCTGAGCTAGATTTTAAAGATCCAATTAAGGGAGTTTTTCTTACCTTGCCAATTTTCTTACTCATGAATTATGTTAGCAATGTTGTTTTAGTAGGATTGTTTTTGTTGTTTAGTTTTGTTTTTAGTTTGCATGTTTAGTTTTTATTTTGCATGTTAGTTTAGTTAATTCATTTATCATTTATTGTATATTTAGCTTAATTCGCCCTAGTTTTTCTAAAAAATTGAACAATTTGAACTTGAATTTAGAATGTGCAATGTTTAAAATTCTTGTTGAGCATTAGAACAGGCATTTTGTTTAATAAATTTTTGGCTAGTTTAATATTCAACTTGACTTATATTTGTTAGTTTCTATCTTTTTGAGCACTTAAGACCAGTTTTTATACTTAAAGAAAAACAATGCATTGAAATAGTTGATTAAGGAATTTTAGAACACTAGAACCTTCCTTATCACCCTTCAAAGCATAAAAGCAACTCAAAATAACTTGGAAAGTGATCTAGGCAATGTTTTTCTTGTTGAGCCATATTTTAACTTATTTTTCTATCCTGTATGCATATATTTATCCTTTGTTAGCTATTTTGAGCCTAATGAGGTATGCTTAATGCGTGCCATATTTTTTTTTACACTCATTTATTTTACCATATAACCTAAAAAGCTTTTATCTTCCCTTCTAGAATTGGCCACTCTAGGATTGGATAGATTAATGGGAATTGAGTATCTTGATGAGTGTAGTAAGATAATTTTGAATTTTATTATTAAAGGCTATTATTGAAGTCAAGTGAATAGTGAATAATGAATTGTGATATTGTGATTACCCATGTTATATTATTGTACTGCCAACATCAAAGCTAGTGAAAAAAAAAAGGAAAATAAGAAAAGGAAAAAAAAAGAAAGAAGAAAAAAAAATATGAAATAAAGCTAGCATGTATGGCAAAATCTTAAGTGTGGGGTAGTTACAAGGAAAAATAGTTATGACTTCTAAAAAGGGTATGAATTGTGAATGTAAGAGAGTTTCAATGGTTATTTCTCTTATAAGAGCTTTGAATTGTGAAGGGTTGATTAAGTTTGGCTAAATTCTTTATTGTGTAAATTAATGGGATGAAATTTGTGAATTTTTAGTCTATTTTATCTTAGAGTGGTTATTCTTATTATTGATCTTTTATCCATTCTTTGATAACTAATATCTTAGCTCCATTACAACCTTTAAAAGATTTAAGTGATTCTAAGTTTTGTTTTTGAGTTTTTTTAGCGGAGATGACTTCGGGTTTCGGTGTTAAAGGAGAGGCCTATGGTGTTTCTAGAGTTTCAAGCACGAAACCATTTGTATACTCATGTATACATTCATTTTAAACTTGACTATGAATTTGCATTGGTGTTTTGGAAATACTTAAAATATTTTGGTCTTGCACACACACAAGGAAACTAACTTATATTGTTTTGGTTGAATTTATTCTAGTCGAAAATTTTATTAAGTGCTCTTGTTAATTGCTAAGCTTGATTTTGAAATGCATGATTTTTTATTTGAGTTTGATTATTTTGAGAAGTTGGATTGTTCTAATTTGCTCGAGGGCGAGCAAAGTCTAAGTGTGGGGTATTTGATAAATAGTGATTTATATAGTGTTTTAGTATGTTTTTAGGTATTTAATTAGGTTAATTTTGTGTTAATTAGGTTAGATTTGAGTTTAATTGGTTAATTTTATGTTTTTGGAGTTAATTGTAAATTTTGGTGTTTTTCAGGGTATTTTGCAAGAAAAAGGACTTAATTGTAAAAAGGCAAGAAGATTTAGACCAAAACTGTGAATTTAGAAAATTCATGTTAATTAGTGATCGTAAGGTCCAGAAGTTCGATACATGGCCACGTGAGAAAAAATAAAGAAAAACAAGAAGGAGACACGTGACCACGTGTGAAGAACAAAAGGCTAGACACGTGACCACGTGAAGAAAAGGCAATGAAAACACATGGCCACGTGTTGAGTCTCCCATGAAGCGAAGGATTTTCGATTCTCTCCAATTCAAGAAGGATTCTTTTCCTACTCCAATTTGAAAAGTTTGGAAGGTTTTTACAACATCTTTTGCCTATAAATAGACAACTCTAACACCAAATAAGGAAATCAATTAGGGATTAGAAGGGATTAATTACTTTAGTTTTAGTTTTACTTGTTTTTTCTAGTTTTTCTGTTTTTATTTTTCTTTTCAACTTTGTTTTAGTTTTTGAACTTTGTTTTAGTTTTTAACTATGTTTAGGAAGTAGTTTTTTCTTTTTTTTCTAATGGATTCTTGAAATCTTATATTTTCATTGTTATGACTTTATTTTGAGCTTAATTTCAATAACGGTTTATTATTTCTTGGTTTAAAGCATATTCTTATCTTTGATTGTGTTGAGATTAATTATTGGTTTATTGAATAAATAACTAAAAATTGGTTTTGACATAGTTAATGATTTGCATGTTTTTGGATTAACTCTTTAATGTTTATGCATGATTATTATCCAAAATATGAGATGATTATATGTTAATTTTATTGGTTAATACTAAGAGAGGGGGAACTAAGAATAAATTGAAGTTGAATCACTTGAGAAAGACTTCAATGAATATTTAGGAAGTAAAACTAGATTTTCATGCTAAGTATTAGATTTGTTTATGAGTTTAATATTAAGAATGATATACTTGAATAAATATATCTTGCTTTATTACTAGTTTTTCCATAATCACTGGTATTTATATTGAATTTAAGTCATTACAATGAAAGTTAAGGTGGATAGTTTTTTTAGCAAGAGAATTCCAGTTATTGTTTTGTTTTTAATTCATTTTTTAGCTTTTGTTTTGTTTAATTGTTTATTTTGTTTAATTTTTGCTTTTAAATCAAAAACATTTGGGAAACAATTTCAGGTTGATTTAATTCATACATAGATATTATCCTTAGCAATCCATGTTCCCTTGGGTATGATATTTTGGGGTCTTAATCTATATTTCCCTATATTACTAGCCGATCTAGTACACTTGCTAGCATCCGATCAATTATCTCTATTGCTACTACTAAACATAAAAAGAAAATGACAAATTAAACTAAACTATTACAAACTAAAAAAACAAAAGCCCTAAATCAACTTTTTTCCTTTCGAAGTTAATAAAAACAATCACTTATTTTTTATTTCCCGACAACGACACCAAAAAACTTGCTGCAATGTATTTCTTTATACCCTAGTTTCTAGGACTTAGATAGGGTGAGAAGGGTGTCAAAATCTAGGGATCAATTTATGGTTAAGTGTCATTTTGTATTAACCGGTTAGATACTAAAATGTCTAGGCAATGATAAATAAAATAGGGTTGATTATATTAAATTCCTATTTACTAATCTAATTATCTAATCTAAACTATAACTTCAAACAATCAAAATAAGTATTAAAATTGCAAGATATCAATTGATCTTATACAAATGTAAACAAACATATAACCATGCAATGAATGGAGAATAAGGCCTACTATCCCTAGATGCAACTCTCATTATCAAATAAGGGCATCCCCATTTAGAGTCCATAAGCACTCTCATATTAGTATGAAGATAGATGAGAACCATGAAGTTCTATGCCTATTCTTAAACCCCTCAAAGTAAAACCCTTGTCTCTTAAGTGATTTCTAACATTAAATAAGTTTAATTACCTTTGCACCAAAATGTCCTAATTCCCATTGTGAACAAATTGATTAACATATTACATATGGTGATCAAACACACATAAAAGATTAAGAGCCCAATTAAACTTAAATCATTCATACTTAAACAAGATATTTATATTAATAAAGATCAATTCTTACTTACAATCCTAATAAAATAAAGTTAGCCTAAATACATATTAGGAAAATAAAAATACACAAGGAAAAGAACTAACGTAAAGTAATATCTAAAAGGAAAAGAGAAGAAAGAATAGTAGGAGACTCCTCAATGCTTGTTCAAAAAACTACTTGAGTGATGATAAACCTATTTTGATCCCTCCTCTTACTTATAGTATTCTTCTTCCTCATAATCTTTCTAATTGATTTTTTAAAGTTAAAAAGTAGTTTTTTTTTACCTCTAAAATTTGGATATCTTCATGTATTTATGGGTCCAAAGGTGTCCCAATTGATGTCTTTTCGAAAAGGATTGAAAATTTGAAGAGGTATATGAAAAATTATAATTGTTGGCCTTTGTGATGAGTCTGCGCACCCTGTGCCAATTTTTAGCATGCCAATTTATAATTGTTGGCCTTTGTGATGAGTCTGTGCACCTTGTATCGAGTTAGATAAATCGACATGCTAAGGCTCTAGGTGGTAGTCAATTGCATCGGGAGGCAATGAATTAAAATTTCTTGATAACCATGTCATTTTTGTACTGTGTCCCCTTAATGCATCTTCTATAGAAACTTGACCCAAAAGATGGCTACATACATCAAGCCAATCATACTATGAGTACAAAAATATCTTGTAGTGTTATCGTGGCTTCACTAATAGAAAGGTGAAAAGTGTATGTCTCCGGTTGCCACCTCTCAACAAGTGCAGTTATTAAATTAACATTGATATGCATCACAACAATTTGCGACACTGTATAAAATCCTGCTAATCTTAAGTATAGAATTATTCGCTCATCAATGTTTCTATAATGATTTTCAATGCTAGCTTTGCGTGTTACCAACATATTATGTTCAACCTGAAAATAAAAAAAATTATCAATATTATATACATAATTATGTATGTACATTAAAGTTATTTATAAAGAGAAAATATATTTATCGTTCCACTCCAAATAGCATCTGCTCGATGTTTGCCTTGTAGAGTTAGGACATCATCCACGAAAGGTCCAAGATTAATAAATTCTTGATTTCTAAATTGATTCATTTTATATTAACCTAGATGTCTATACAATAATAAATGTTATATCTACATTGTAAATATTTTTATCATAAATAACTATTTATATGTCTCCATCAAATATTATTCAGTATAATAATACAATTTAAATGACATAAATTAAAGATGAAATAAAAATATCACACGTTTTATCTACATATATGTGATTCATAATTTTTACAATTTAATAAAAAAAATTAGACGAGTAATTTTCTACCATAATAGAAATGCATACCTCGTATAAATTAAATGAAAAGAATAAATAACTAATCCAAGACATATTCCAACAATAAAAAAATTCTGTAATAAACTAATATTTTATAATTGAGCATGCCTAGTTAAAAATTAGAACAACATGGATAATTAAATGAAAATTTTATTTTCTATATTTACATACATTTTTAATAAATTTAATATTTAAAATCAATACAGATCTGAACTTTTTTCTTCATGCATCACAATATCAATTAATTTAATAGAGCTGCAAATTAAATTTTAACACAGTTAAATATTGTGTTAAATTAATATTTTAAAAAAATTTTCCAAAAAATTTATCATAACTAATACAATTAATTTTATGACTATAATGAATTTTAATTAACATTTACATAAATTTTGAATTTCTCATTTAAATCTATTATTATAACATATTTAAATTTAAAAAGTATGGAATAAGTTGCATTTTCTTTTGCAGATTAACAAACTAACGAATATATAACACCTGTCAAAAATAAAATAACAACATTAAGAATATTTCTAAATTTATTAATACAACTAATTATTAAAATTAATAATTAATTTATTCACCTTTAATTTTTATCGCGGCTCAAAAACTAGCAGTATAATTTAATCAAAATAATGCATTATAAAAAGGCATATTAAACATTTTTAAATTATAAAATAATAACCAAACAAATAAAATTATCCAATTCAATATTTACTATTGAGATTTTGAAATTATATTTAACTCTAATATAATAAAATAAAAAAAATCATATATTATCCAATCATCTACCAAATAAACAATGAACTATTTATTTATATAAAAAAATAACTTACAATTATCTACCAACTAATTATTTAATTAAACAAAAACTACATCTTATTTTATAATTTATCATTTTAATAATTAGTAATTTTTGATATATAATCCTCTTTTATAACAAAATTATATCTATAAACTATTATAAAAAATATTTGAAAAGAAAATATTACAACTAGCAAAAAAAGAAATAAAAATATGTAGAAACTTACCAAGAGCTCCAAGCTTGAGAGGCAACAAAGATGAGGAAGGAGAAAGGCAAGCTGGATCGGCAAAGATGGGATTATTATAGGGCATTTCTATTAAAAAAATCAATGATTCAAATACTTTTTCATATCAAAATTAAATGACCACTCAAACATGGACTTTTTCAAAATTTCTAAAATTCACGTGGACTAAAGGGGATTTTGCCTGTAGCATTTGAACCCACTGCAGACAAAGCTGCTTTTTGTGTCACTGACAAAAATCTGACAATATCACTACACAGTTCACAATAATTTTATGCTGAAACTCAATTTTCGTAAATATTATCTGACATACATAAATTTTTTAAATATTTTTTAAAAAAGCATTATTAAAAAAAATGTCCCTAATTCCGGATAGCAATTAAGTAATATAAAGTCAAAATATTTCATTAAAAAATATATAAGTTCAAAATAAGTTATTTTGGTCTAATTTTAAAATTGCTATAGGATTATTATGCTTTATATATATTAAAAAAAAAAAAATTGAAGGAGCCCGCTCTGTCGCGGATAAGGACAAGCATAACCTCATAGTCAAACAATATAGAAAATCCACTCAACTCTATTATGCATATCCGCATTAAACAGAGTAAACTGAAAACTGTGGCTATGCATTTGTTGCTTGCTTGCTTTGAGAACAAACTCTAACGCCGAAAAAGGAAAGAAATGCAGAGATTCAAGGCAGCCGCTGCAATCTTTATGAGGCACAGTAATGTCAAGCACCACCATTACCACTCTAGAAAGCTCTCCTCACTTCCTACCGGTAACTCTATCGATGATGATCTCGAGAATCAGGTTAATTTTTTTCCTTTTTTACCCCCTTTTTTGTGCGTTTAATTCATTTTAATTAAGGTGATATGTGCTAATGGCTGAGACAGGTATTAGCTGAAGGAAAAGCTTATTCCAGAACCGCCATTCTCAATAGGCCCTCCGCTCTCAATGCTCTCAATACTAATATGGTGTGCGATTTTCTTCTTCTTTTGACCTCTTTTATTATTATTTTTTTTAAATTCAATTATTATGTTTTTTGTCCTAAGTAATTGTTTAACAAAGATATATATATTTCCTACCCTAAAAATCTTAGGGTGCGAGATTGCTAAAATTGTACAAATCTTGGGAGGATAACCCAGATATTGGTTTTGTGATGATGAAGGTAATATTCCAGCTTAATTACTGACAAATTTCAATTTTATGATTTGGTATGCTTAGACTTTATTTTGAATCTATGAAGGGCAGTGGCAGAGCATTTTGTGCCGGAGGAGATATTGTTACTCTCTATAATTTGATAAAACAAGGTAAAATATAACACTATTATGCCTTTGATAGCACCTGTATGATCTAATTCTCATTTCAACTAATTAATTTTTCTTTCGTCTTTTTTATATGCTTGCATAAGTTTTTTCCCGCAAAGCTAGCATTATGTTTGCTACTATCTATGTAGGGAAGTTTGAAGATTGTAAGGAATTCTTTTGGACACTATACAATTTCATATATATAGTCGGTACATATTTGAAGCCCCATGTGAGTATGCACAAGTCTCAAATCATTAATATCATGTGCAGAATACGGGCTTTCTGTCCTCTGTTTCTGTATTTAGCTACTAATAACTGCAGATTTTCATATACCTTTTGATATTCTTTAATATATATATATATCTATATATAGATATATATATATATTAAAGAATATCAAAAGGTATATGAAAATCTGCAGTTATTAGTAGCTAAATACAGAAACAGAGGACAGAAATATATATATATATGTATTGTTATTTTTAATGATACTTGCTCGCACTTGTTATATTATCCTCACTACTTGTGATTCGTTATTCTCTTTTCTTTAAGAGTATTGTAAAACATTTATTTAACAGAATAACCAAATTATTTTGTTCATTTAAAGCATGTCTATTTTATATGGGATTAAGGCGTAGTTGTTGTTGTGACATGTCTTTGTTTCTGCTTCTTCACTGATATTGGAAATTTTATCCATGTTTAGTGTTTAGAATCAAGACGGGCATGAAAAGGTAGTTAACATGTCTTGAATTGTTGGTACTCAAGAATGGGTATTTGACTCGTAGGAAGGAATTTTATTTTTTATTTTTTCCTTCATTTTTGCATTAATAATCTCCTGCAGGTGGCTATTTTGAATGGAATTACAATGGGTGGTGGTGCTGGAGTTTCAATCCCTGGCACATTTCGGATTGCAAATGACAGAACTGTATGTAAAAGATAAACAAATAAACATATATATATATATTATACCGTTTAGCAACTGTTTGTAAACGTTTAGTTTTATAAATTATACTCAAATTTTAAACTTTTTGTCATTTTTTCCCTATTGTTTCAGGACTCCTGCAATGCATCAAATAATTGTATAATGTTTTAACCTTTTTTTTTCCTTTGACCTCATTCATTTCTACATCTTGTATCCTAGATATGAGTTTTGAGAATTTCAAGACTTAGTTGAAACCAAGGAAGCAAGTGTTTACTGATCCGAACTTTCCTCTTTCAGTCAACTTGGGCATAGAAACTATGTTGAATGATATTTCATCTTCATTTGTTTTGGTTTCTGTGTTTTGAAATTTAATTTTTTCATTGAAGTTATTGACGATGCACCTATTTGTAACTTTTCAGGTTTTTGCCACACCTGAAACTCTCATTGGGTTTCACCCGGATGCAGGTGCATCCTTCTACCTCTCGCATCTGCCTGGTCACTTGGGTATTCTTTCTTGCATTGACATCTATCTATACACATTTTCTACGATTTTCCTATTATACCCATTCTAAATGTAGGATGAGTAATTAAATAGTATTGAAAGCATAAACATCATGGTTAATTAGATAATATGGAAAATTTAAATTGCAATTAATAAGATAATAATTAAAGAAGGATATAATAGATAATTTATAAATTAACAATAATGTAAAAAACGAAAGCAAATAATATTTTGGGACATATTAAAAATGAAAGGTGGACAAAAGTTATGGACAGAGGGAGTATATATTATCTTTTGCCCTTTTACTGTACTCAATTTTGATAACAAATTTCTTACGCTTTCTGGAAATGAAGGTCACATGATTAAATTAAGTTGAATGGTATATTCCTGCCGGATAATTTACTTTAGTCTTTCCTAGTTTTCTTTAACCTTTTGGCACCGTTTTGTTTTCATTTTCGTTTTGTTTTCTATCAAATTACTTTGGCAATTTTTTTGAGAATGTTTTGTATGCTGATGTTTTGGTATTGCGTTGAGGGCTATGTTACTCGGACTCGGGTACGAATGTCGGATATGGATACATATCAATGTGTCGGACTTGTAAATTTCCTAAATAGAAGATACGTGAATACGGATCCAAATTTAAAATGCGGATGCGTGGATACTGTTAGAATTTAGAAATGCTAGTAAGTATTTTTAATTTCAAAGTTAAAGCTGCCTATTCGTTTCCCTTGGCCATTAAGTATTTTCAACTTGAAAGTTGCTGCCGTTGGGCCTATTTAAGTTTTCAATTTCCAAGTCAAATTACATTGACTTGGCCCATTACCACTTAATTGGCTCTTTAAACTTTGGTAAACACATATCTATTTTTATGGATGGCGTTTATTCTCGATCTCTCTTCAAACGTTGTCCTAATCTCCTCTGCGCTGCTGTTCTCCTCCTGCCGTCCTAGTCCTGCCGTTCGCCGCCGTTTTCCGTTCTCCTGCCGTCGCTCGTTCGCTGTTTGCCATTTTCTTGCTGCTGTTTGTTTTGCGGTTCGCCGATCTCTTGCTGTTCTCCTCTTGCCGTTTGCCTATCTCTTTCTGTTTGCCGATCTCCTGCCATTTGTCAATCTTCTTGGGTTTGTGTCGGACACAGATCTTGTGTCGTGTCGACCCTGGTATGGCAAGGTAAAATGACGAGTCTGAGTAACTGAGGTTGAGGGATATTTCATAAATAACTGCTCGGTCAGATAGTTATTACTCTGCAGTGTAAATTTAAACTTTGAAGTTCTAACTCTTGATGAATTTGCTATATTCTAGAGTCTTTGGTTTGCAACATGTATGAAGAGATTTTTGTTTTTCTTCTTTGCCTAAGCACATGACTTCAGTGGATCAGTCAGCTACTTAGATTGATTTGGCAATTTGGCACATGATCTATCAAATTGCTTTGGCAAATTTCTTGAGGACCTTTGTATGCTGATGTTTTGGTATTACCTTGAGGGAGATTGAGTACTGTGTAGGACAGGTATTTCTCCACGGTGTTAATTTGAACTTTGAAGTTCTAACACTTGATGAATTTGCTATATTCTAGGGTGTTTGGTTTGCAACACATGTATGAAGAGATTTTCCTTTTCTTGTTTTGCTAAGCACATGATTTAAGTAAATCAGTCAGCTAGCATGAAGCTAGAATTTGTGGGGTTAGTATATATTTGATGAGGCTGGTTGTCTCAGATAACATTTTAACATGTCAACCAACAATAAAGTTTTGGATGAGTTTGATAAGGTTGTTAATTTGATAAATTTGTCTCTGCAGGGGAGTATTTGGCTCTAACTGGAGAAACCCTGAATGGAGCTGAAATGCTTGCTTGTGGCTTAGCTACACACTATTCACATAGTGAAGTTAAGATTGCTGGACTCTGTTTACTTTTTTCATAATATTTTTGTCTATCCTGTTCATATAACATCAATCTATTTTTCAATATACAAATATCAACAGAGGCATCAATTAATGGAACATCAGCTTGCAGAGCTGGTCACTGATGATCCTTCTGTTATTGAAGCAACAATAGAAAAATATGGTGATATAGCCTATCCAGATAAAAAGAGTGCAGTTCACAGGTTCGTTTAACTAAGGGAAATGCTGGCTCATAAAAATTTTGTTTTAACATCTTTCTCAAAACTAATGTTAGTTGGTCCTGTTTTATTTTTCATCACAAAATCTGCACAGTATCTAACCTGTACAATGTCAAACTCACAGAAGCAGAAATACTAACCTTTACAAACTTCAGACTCACAGAAGCATGAGCATCTATCTAACCTTTACAAACTTCAAACTCACAGAAGCACAAGTATCAAACCTTTACAAACTTCAATTTCACATAAGCATACTCTTTGCTGAGGTCATTATCAAGTTCACTGATAGATTACTGTCTCATTTGTCTAGGATTGAGACTATTGATAAATGTTTCAGCCATAACACTGTGGAAG
The DNA here is from genome assembly GCA_037975025.1 of Excoecaria agallocha. Classification (NCBI taxonomy): domain Eukaryota; kingdom Viridiplantae; phylum Streptophyta; class Magnoliopsida; order Malpighiales; family Euphorbiaceae; genus Excoecaria; species Excoecaria agallocha. The sequence goes on along the minus strand of CM075806.1, from coordinate 108,329,638 downwards.
AAATATTTGATGCTTTGGTAAGCAGATGTTTTCATAGCCTCAGATTTTTGTTTCTTGATAGATCTTAACCAATTTAATGGGCAAGGTATTTTTTCCATGAATCACATCTTGAGAATAACAATGAAAATAAAAAGCTCAGGCAGCAGTAATATAGTAGAGTATTATTTGCTTTGGGACATTCCAGCTCGTGGGAAAGGTAGTTTCTCATTGGTTTTGCTTTCGTAAATATTCCAAGATCATGGAAAATCCAAAAAACATTTTCTCAATGTTAAAATTTTTTCGAGGACTTTACAGTATTTAAGATATATTGTCAATTCCAGCTTAAAATAGTTGGCTATTTGCTTGTACATTGCCTTATTTTGACTCTTTCTGGTTGACTTGCCTATTGTGGCATCGTCCTGTCAGCATCATCTAAAGTATGTTAGAAATGCATCTGCCAAATTGAAAGTCAAATTGCTTGCTTAACATCTTACAAAGATGCAATTTTGCTGAAATAACCATGTCTTCCAGGAAACTGAGGCTTCAGGAACCAATTATCAATTTTGCAATTCCACTTTAAGGAGACTTAAGGAAGCATCCCCATTGAGTTTGAAGGTTTCCTTGAGATCTGTCAGTGCGCTGTAACCTTCTTAAGCCTTTTCATCTTTCAAAACCGTCTGGTTATGAACTCATCCACATCTATTTTATTGTTTTAGATACAAGAAGGTAGATTCCAAACACTTGATCAATGCCTGGTCCGTGAATATCGAATGTCTTTGCAGGGAATATCCAAACAGATTTCCAGCGACTTTTGTGAGGTATAACTGTTTTCTTGTCAGTGAAAACTTTACTCGTTGTTTCATATATCTTCAGTTTTCTATTTCTTTTTTAGGGTGTCCGTGCACGAATGGTGGACAAGGACTTAGCACCAAAGGTATGAACTCGTTTGTGCCAGTTTTCCGTATTGAGGGATGTGGATATTTTATGTAGAGATCGCAGCAATAGTAATAAATGAATGCAGGGTGGGGTTTTGCTAAACTGAATTGAAACTTAAAACTGAACCGAACCGCATATAATTTAGTTACTTTGATTTGTTCGGTTTTTATTGTTTCATTATTTTGTTTTATTTGGTTAGGTTTGGTTTTCATGTTGGAAAACTGAATAAACCGAACCAACGGGTAGATTATACACTTATAAATTGTTTTAATATTTTATCAATCTAGCATATAATTAATTTAGTATGTTATTATATAAATTAATTATAATCCAACCATAAAGTAATTATATATTATACATAATTATAACTATAATTATATATAATACATATTTACTTATAATAATTTTATCAATCTAACATATTTATCAATCTAACATATAATTAATTTAGTATGTTTTTTAAATTAATTATAATCCAACCATAAAGTAATTATATATTATACATAATTATAACTATAATTATATATAATACATATTTACTTATAATAATTTTTAATTTTTATATGTATTAATTAATGAATTAATTATAATTTATTAGTTGCAATTATAAATATACTATTTAATTACTCCATTATAATTTTTAATATTCAAATTATGATGTTTTAGATTTTATCAGGTGATAATTATTAAATTTTATTATAATTTTTTTTGCTCAAATTATATTTAATATTATAAAATATTGGAAAACCAAAGGTCCAAAATTGAATAAACCAAACTGAACTAGTCAAAATAACTTCGGTTGGCTTGGTTTTCAAATTCAACTTGATCGGTTCGAATATTCTTTAAAGGAAGTTTGGTCTATTCAGTTTAATTGGTTTTGGGGCCTAACTGATTGAATGCTCACCTCTAAATGCTGAGTATTACTGTAAAGTTATGAAAAAATGTGTTGTTTGCCCGATATTATCTAAAGCACATGTGGAACAAGAAGTTTGACGTTCTACAATCGGTTAATCGACTTGATGGATTCAATTATGTTTTTTAATTTTTTTATTTTAAGGGTTTTTTTTTATGATTTAGATTTTTTTAGTACTGGTTAATCGTTAGTCTACTGATAGTTAGTTCATATATAATATATATTATATTTTTATTTTTATATTTTAAAAATTTTTTATTTTTCTTTTATTTTTTTTTAAAAACTTACATAAAATAATATTGTAAAATATATTAAATTATATTTTTATTTTTATACCTTAATTTTTTATATTTTTCTATAAAATTTATATAATATTTTAAATTAAATTTATATTATGTCATTATTTTTAATTATATAATAATATTTATATGTAGTAATTAATTAATTTTTATACATTTTTTATCATATATAATAGCATTTAATTATATTTTCTGATATTTTAAAGTTTATGTCTTAACATTTAATATTATCTAAAATTTTATTTGATTTAAAATTAAGTATGTTAATTTTCAATATATATTAAATTTATTTTATAATATTAGCTATTAATTTGTTGAACATGAATTTTGATTAGTAAATTATATTTTCTTTGTAATTTTTATTTTAAATTACTTTGTACATTTAAAATTAAATTGAATTTTGTCTTTTATTTTGTAATTTTATTTTATAAATTTTAATGGTTAACTGAATAATGTTGGTTAATTAAATCAAAAATTAAAATCGATGGGCTAGTTAATAGTTAATAATTTTTAAAAATTAATATTAATAGATTGGTTAATTTTTTTTGCACATGTATAAGTAATGGTCTTATTTTGGCAATAACAGTTTGTGGTTTCTTTGAACTTTGCAGTGGTGTCCTCCTCGCTTGGAAGAAGTATCTGATGACATGGTGGAACATTATTTGTCTTCTCTGAATGAATTGGAGCCTGATCTTGAGCTTCCCACGAAACAGCGAGAAGCATTCTCATAGTTTATCTCAAAAGGGTTTTCTGTTTGATTTCATGTTTTTGTAAGGAAACGGAGTCACATGATGGAAAATTGAATTATTCAAGTATTGTAATTTCATGGCACATATGATTTTCAACAGCACCAACAACAGAGGACAATTTTTTTTTTTTTCCTCTTAACATTCCCAAACAGCCCCCCTCACCTCCTACCTTGTAGGGATGGCGGCTTGAATATGTGATCTAAACTTATACTGAATGACAAGAACCTACTTTTCATTAGTCCCTCGTGGCAGACGGACTAAATTGAAATCTTCTAAAATTTTGAATCCTAAAATTATTATTATTATGGTATATAACTAAACCAATATAAAAAGCGTTATGCTTTCTTACGTGTTTTATGTTCACTTCCATGCCACATCTTAGTACGGTCCTTGTATAACTTTGTATTCTCGTAAACATTCATTTTCAACTTCTCAAACTCATTAAGCTGAAGTAATATCTTTCTACCAGCTTGCTTCATATCAAAATTCAAATCTCTTGTTGTCCAATAGGCCGTATGTGTAAGGTCTATGGGCAAGTGAAAAGACTTGCCATAGATCAATTAATAAGGGATAACAGCTATAGGAGTTTTGAAAGCTTTCCTATATGTCCATAGGATATTATCCAACTTCAATGCCCAATCTTTCTCTAATGAAGAAATTGTTTTCTTCCAAGATCTAAGATGAAGAAACTATTTTCTTCCAAGATCTACTTCAATTCTCTATTATTTACTTTTACTTGTCCACTAGTTTGAGGATTATATGGAGTAGCAATCTTGTGTGTCATCCCATACTTTTTCAATAGATCATCAATCATACTATTACAAAAATGAGAATCTCCATCACTAATAATGGCTCTAAGAGTATCAAACCTAGAGAATATGATCTTCTTGAGCATCTTCCTAACTATTTTGGCATCATTAGTGAGAGTTGTTGGGAATTAATCGGTTACATACATCACATGTATAAGCGAAAAATAAAATTTTTAACCAATATATCTTATCTTGCCATGAATATACAATATAAATATTAATGAGAATAAGAAAAATCACCTTTAATTTTTGTTGAATAGTTATTTTTTCTTCTCATCGGGTTGTCGCAAACCACAATATTCAAAATTGAACACCTCCAATCGTAATCCACACTGGAAAATGATCAAATGAACCAAAAACTATGGAAATTACAAGGTGGCTGAACTTCCTTTGATGCTAGCAAAGAGAGAGTGGCGGCTAGGGTTTTGAAAGAAGAGAGAATTTCTTTTCTTATAAAACTCAATTAACCCTAAAACCTTTATCTTGGATTTTTATAGTTAGGTTTAAAATTCAACTTCATATTGGGATTGAGCTCTTTAAAATTGCTGGAGAAATATTTATTAAGCTTCTGAAAATATTATTAATTCATTTGGGCTCAATTAAATTCAATTTAAGTCCTTTCATAAAAGACCCTGCACATAACCCACAAACTAGGCTCTTTATGCATGTACTTGGATTTAATCATACAAATTAATTCTAAATTCATCTAAATTAAATATATAGGATTCATAACACTTATGAAATATATTTAATTTATTTTAGTCAAAGAATTGGGCCTCTAAGGCCTTCTATTTAGAGTTGGCGTAGAACCCATCCTCTGGTGGATTTCTGCGCAAAAAACCAAACCTCTGGGCCTCTTATATTTCTCCAATGGATATATTAATTATTATATCAGTCTTAGAACACTTATAGTCCGATAATAATTAATTATGAAATATAATATTTCAATTAGGTCTATTTTGCAGAACATTTCTAAAAAGTTATGTGAATATTTCTACTTGACCATAATTAATTAAACTCTTTAATTAATTATTCTCTCATTTATTTCTCTTCTCCCATAATAATATCAAATATTATTAACGTTGTCATTTTACCATTTTATCCTTTACTCTATATGTGTGTGACCTATTGGGTTTCTTTCTATGTTGGCAGTATAATATGTAATTATGAGTTCTATTCAAAATTCACACGATTTAAACTTTTTAAAATTATTTTATCAATCCCTTATTGATATTTATGATATACTATTACACAAGTCATGAGCGGCCTCTAGCTAGACATCATGACTACCCACAATATCAGGAAAGTTAAGTGGTTCTGACTATACCCTTCCATAAAAACAGTTATCGTGCAATTACTCCTTTCACCACTCTTATCTCAATTTGATTCTGAGTATGGATTTATGTCAAGTCATATAAATCTAATTATTTATATTCTATTAATTTAACCATTGTTTCCAAAATGCCCTTTATGGATCCCTATCCATCTTGGCATATTACTCTGGCCAGAGATTCTCTGAACAAGGCAATTATAGAATCATGCGAGATAACTTCCCTTAATAAATCTAGGATGGTGAATCCTTTATCAATTACTCAACTATTTTCAAGTAGGTCATGATATATCCAACCTCCTAACTATGTTCATCCCCAATTGGAAGTAATCAGTTATGGAGTCAAAGTATATCACTTGCTACTTAAGATAACCTTGGTGATCTCAAGTCTAAGGATACTTGCACAACTACTATGAAGAGATTCCTCACTGACATAGATTTAATATCCATGTGAGGATTCTCTTTGTAGGTCTCCAATGAACTTGTTCTTCTAACAAGCATCCACATGTTAACTTTGATCATCCTCCATAATTACAGTTATGAGAACCATTGCTTGAACTATTCAAGAAGTATAACATGTGCTAGTCTATCCGGATTAACAATATCCTATCTTGTTAATTCTATGACTAGGGATATTTAGATATTATCACATTTGCACGTAATATACATCTCATGTCATGAACACTTTAATGATTGCCTTTGCCTTGTATTTATAATATCTAGGACTTCATTTATTAATTTAAGACATACAAACACATGTATTTAAACATAGCATTAATAAATAAATGATGCCTTTCATTAACGACATGAATTTATATATATGATATACATCCCTTTTACATGGGCTCTAGGGCATACTCTCAAATAATCTTCCACTTGCACTAGTGCCAATCACTCATATGTCTTAAACCCATGTTATTTATATGGTGATTATGCTTAATCTAAAAAAGTGCTTTAGTGAGGGGATCCGCCATATTATCATCTGTGGGGACCCTTTCTATCTTCACATCATTTTTAGCTATTATTTCCCTTATGAGATGGTAGCATCTGAGAACATGCTTGGATTGCTAATGAGACCGTGGTTCCTATGCTTGTGCAATGGCTCCATTGTTGTCACAATATAAAGGAATTAGATCAATAATCCTAGGCATTACTCCTAGTTCATATATGAACTTTTTGATCCATACTGCCTCTTTGGCTGCCTCCGAAGCAGCAACGTACTCAACTTCGGTCATGGAATCAGTAGTTGTTTCTTGTTTAAAACTCTTTCAACTAACTGCTCCTTCTCCCATTATGAATACAAAACCAGATAGTGATTTATAATCATCTTTGTCAGATTGAAATCTGGCATCATTATATCCATTTACTTCCAAACTATCATCTCCATATACCAAGAATATATCCTTAGTTCGTGTCAAGTACTTAAGGATATTCTTGACAGCTGCCCAGTGTTCCTCTTCAAAATTGGATTGGAATTTGCTTGTAACACTCAAAGCAAATGCTACATCTGGGCGTGTACATAACATAGCATACATGATAAAACCAATTGCAGATGCATATGGTATTCTATTCATGCTCTCTCTATCCTCTAGTATCTGCGGACACATAGACTTAGAAAGGTGTTTTCCATACACCATGGGTATAAATCCTTTCTTAGAAAGATCCATATTAAACTTCTTCAATACTTTATCTATATATGTACTTTGAGAAAGACCTAGCAACCTATTGGATCTATCCCTATAGATTCTTTTTCCCAAAATATAGGATGCTTCTCCAAGATTTTTCATGGAAAATTGCTTGGATAACCATATTTTAACAGATTAGAGAAGAGAAATGTTGTTTTCCATGATCAATATGTCATTTACATATAGAACTAGAAAGACAATTGCACTCCCACCGACCCTTTTATACACACAAGGTTCATCTTTATTCTGTGAGAAACCAAACTCTTTGATTGTCTCATTGTATCGTATGTTCCAGCTCCCAGAGGCTTGCTTTAATCCATAAATGGATCTTTGAAGCTTGCATACCTTTTTTCCATCTCCTGATGTGAACCCTTCTGGTTGCGTCATATACACATCCTCAATCATATTTCCATTTAGAAAAGCTATCTTCACATCCATTTGCCAAATCTCATAGTCATAATGAGCTGCAATGGCTAAAAATATTCTTATAAACTTAAGCATCGCTACAAGAGAAAAGATTTCATCATAGTCAATTCCTTCTCTTTGATGATAGCCTTTTATTACTAAGCGAGCTTTATAGGTAACTATATTACTTTCCATATCGGTCTTCTTTTTGAAGACCCATTTACACCCTATGGGTTTTATCTATTCAGGTGGCTGAGATAAAGTTCATACTTTGTTCTCATACATGGAGTCCATTTCAGACTACATAACCTTAAGCCATAAATCACGTTCTGAACTGTTCAAAACTTCTTGATAGCTTGTAGGCTCATTATCCTCTACTACAGTTATGCCTCTATCTGAATCAATGTGAAATTCATATCTCATAGGGATAGAATGCATCCTAATATATCTTCTAGGATTTTATATATAATTAGGTTCAGCTGTAATCTCATCATTATGAGATTCAGTCTCGGATTTAATCGGTTGATCTACTTCTATTTGTGGGTCTTGAACTTCACCAAGTTCAATTTTACTCCCATAATCCTTTAGTAGGAGAAACTCTATTTCTAAGAAGACAACATGCTTTGAAACAAATACCTTTTATTCTAAGGGATGGTAGAAATAATATCCAAACGTTTCTTTTGGATATCCCACAAATAAATATTTGTCAGACTTAACATCTAGTTTGTCTGACATTATCCTCTTTACATAAGCAGGATAACCCCATACCTTCATATGAGAAAGTGTGGGTTTCTTGTTATTCCATATCTCTTATGGTGTAACATCAACCGATTTACTAGGAACTCTATTTAACACATAAACAATAGTTTTCTAATGCATATCCCCAAAAGGACTTAGGCAAGTTTACTCGACTTATCATGGATCAAACCATATCTAATAGTGTTCAATTTCTCCTCTCATATACACCATTATGTTGTGGTATATATGGTAGAGTCCATTGAGATAAAATCCCATTATCTCTAAGATAATCTTAAAATTCTTGGCTTGAGTATTCTCCACCTCGATCTGATCTAAGTGTCTTAATACTCTTGCCAAGTTGCTTCTCTACTTCATTTCTGAATTCTTTAAACTTTTCAAATGCTTTTAATTTATATTTCATTAGATAGATATATCTAAACCCGGAGTAATCATCTATGAAAGTAATGAAGTAGGAGTAACCTCCTCTGGAATGCGTAGTCATTGGACCACATATATCTGAATGTATTAAGTCCAAAATCATTTTAACTCATTCTCCTTTACCAATAAAGGGAGCTTTTGTCATTTTTTTTTCTAATAAACAAGATTCACATGTATCAAATGATTCATAATTAAATGATCCCAAATCACCTGACTTGTGTAATTTAGACATTTTTTTCTTATTTATATAGCCTAAACGACAATGCCATAAATATAAGGTATTTAGATTATCTTATTTCATTATCTTGGTATCCATATTATACACTTCTTTAATTAAATCAAGAACAAATATACCATTCTGAATGATAGTTTTAGCATAAAATATATTGTTCTTAAAAATGTAACAACATTTGTCCTTCAAAGAAATGTCATAATCGTTTAATAAATAACTGAAAGAAATAATACTTTTAGATAATGCTGGAATATAATAACAATTATTTAACTCCAGTATTAATCTACTTGTAAGAGGCAAATGATAAATTTCCACAACTGTTGTAGAGATATTTTGTCCAGTAGTTGACTGTAGACATATTTATGCCTTTTCAACTCTTCTACTGCTTTTAAGTCCCTATAGATCATTACACAAATGAGATCCACATTCGGTATCTAATACCCAAGATTATTTTGAAACAATAGAATAAGTATTTATTTCAATCATATGAATACCTGAAGTAGAAGCATCAGCTTGCTTCTTCTCATTGAGAGAATCTAGATAGGCCTTGCAGTTACGCTTTCAATGACCATTTTTCCACAGTGAAAGTAAGTTCCTTTGAGATTCTCTTTCTTGGCAACCTTCTTCTTGCAAGCCCCACCATGCTTTGGCTGCGCCTTGATCATCATCTTCTTTTTCTTTCTTTCTTTCTTCTTCTTCTTCTTCTTCTTCTTGCCTTAAGCAAAAGTGACAACCATGACACTTTTTGAATCCTTCTTGAAGGATCCATCAGCTCTTTTGAGCATATTGATTAATTCAGGAATGGTTACTTGGATCTGTTGATATTGAAGTTAAGAGCAAAAGGTGCAAAACTTGGAGCCAACGAGTACAAGATTAAATCTATGTATAGATCATTATCCATTACATAGCCAAGTCTACTCAAATGCTTAATATACCCATACATCTTTAATGCATGAGTAGCAGCCGAAGTGCCTTCCACCATTTTGCAGCTAAGTAAAGCTTGAGTAATCTCATATTGTTCATTTCTAACTTGAGAAGAATAAAGCTCCTTTAGATGCAAAATGATGGTTCTAGCATCCATCATCTCATGTTGCTTTTGAAGCTCTAAGGATATAGCACCCAGCATCAGACATGTTGCTGCTTCACTATCCTCCATGTATTTTCGATAAATGCCCTTGATCTCATCAATGGCATCATCTGATGGAGTTGATGGTGGATCTTTATCTAAGATATAATGGATCTTTTCAGCTTTGAGAATAATTTTCACTTGTTTGATCCAGTCAGAATAATTACTGCCAACCAGCTTGTTATCCACGATCGATCATATGTTTATGTTTGATGTGCTCATGATGATGACCTAGATGTGAAAAAGAAAAATATATGAGAGTATGTTCATATATATGCATGCATTAATTAGGTCTTTAATTAATCCATTTACACCCACTATTTTATTACAAATCAATAGCCCTCACTATATAATCCGAGAAAATCCGATAGTTTTCTTAGTGGGTCAATATCCAATCCTTGATATAAAATTTGACCTTAACTATGGTCAATAAATCAAACTCCATACCCTTGAAAAGTAGGTATCTCTGTACCAATTATGTCTTTACACAACTATTGGATCATTAGGTTATCAACTCTTGATGCATGCATATCATATATGCATTCCCTAATCTTGCCTCTAGAACCATTAGCCTTGACCGTGGTCAACAAGCTAATGGGCAAGCTAAGATGACCCATTTAATTAGATTCGAACATATTCGGTATAATGTGAGCTTGACTGTGGTCAATAACCCATACTATAAAGAACTTTGGTTCTCCTCCAATTAATGGAAGGTTTATATACCTTAGTATTAGTTTGAGGAATTTTAGTTAATTAAGTCTCATCATACATGGTTGGCATATATTGGTATGCGTCCTATATCTATCACATAAATATAAGCATACAAATATAGTATAGTTACAAACTTTACTATATTGACCTCCCCGAGCCAAAAGGAAAATCAAAAGGTCAAACCTAGGTAATATGCATGATTCAAACAAGTAAAAATAATTACATTATCTTCAATCTTGTTGGATCTCCATTCGGCCCATCTTGCTTTTTGATAGTGGTCTCCATATCTATTTCTAATTTTAATCTAAGTAATCTAATTACATATTACAATTTGAAAAAGAAATAAAAACCAAAAACAAGTGGTCGAGACATGAAAGTCCTCATTAGACTGAAACATGCATTATGCTCAATCACATTAGGCTTTGTCCATAACTATCCATCATGCCAATCATACACCCTTATATGCATTTCTAATGCATAAAGTAAAACCATATAATAGAATACAAACTATGTTTCAACTCTTGAAACTAACTTTTGAGTTATTTTAATAATGTGATCAAATTAGGAAACTTTTTTCATTTTAGAAATTTTTTTTGCATGCATGTGTTCATGCCTTAATTATCAATCCAATTGACTATTAATTGATTATTTAATTAATTAATCACATTAAATAATTAAAGAATCAATTTTGGGCCTAAAACAATGGGTAGGCCGAAACCTACAATTTAAACCCTAAAGTGTGCTTACACACAAACTAGTTTTGTGTCTTTTGGACCATTTGGGCCTTTTGAAATGAGCCAAGCCCACTCAAACCCTTAAAATCCATTAATAAACTTAATTAAAGTCTATAATATTTAATTTAAATAAGTTCCTTGGACCTACCAAGTCATTTACTAATTTAAATCAAATCCGTAAACATAATTAAGCCCATTAAGTGGCTTTAATAAATTAAATTTAATCTAATTAATTCAAGGCCTATTTTAATTAATTAAATTAATTAAAAATACATTAATATATCAGATATATCAAATTTATAAGATTAAAAATCATTCTAAACATAAACTTACCAATAACACACTAAGAACACACAAAGAATACCAATTTATCGAACTTTTCGATTAAACTAGTTTTCATGCAAAAAGTGTCAGATTTTAATTTTGTTTGATCCTATGGCTTAATATCACATACTAAACACATAAATTTTCATCAAAATAATTTTAGAGTGGATCAATAAAAATTTTATTTAGAACAGCCCCCAAACTTTATTAAAAAATAAAAATACTCCATGCCTAAAGAATGATTCTTTACATAAAAGTATCGTTTTATTTTTCATTTTATTTATTTGATCACATACATCCAGAAATCAATATTTTTCATTCATGAACAATCAAATATGATATTTTAAAGTTCATGAAATAAATGACTCAAAAATATAACTATTCCGTGAAAATATAGAATTGTAGATTTATGGCAAAACCGTGGTTCTGATACCATGTTGGGAATTAATCTGTTACATATATCACATGTATAAACGAAAATTAAAATTTTTAACCAATATATCTAATATTTCCATGAATATAAAATATAAATATTAATGAGAATAAGAAAAATCACATTCGATTTTTGTTGAACAATTATTTTTTCCTTTTCATAGGGTTATTGCAAACCACAATGTCCAAAATTGAACACCTCCAATCGTAATCCACACTAAAAAAGTATCAAATGAACCAAAAACTATAGAAATGACAAGGTGTCTGAATTCCCTTTGATGCTAGCAAAGAGAGAGTGGCGGCTAGGGTTTTGAAATAAGAGAGAATTCTTTTCTTATGAAACTCAATTAACCCTAAAACCCTTATCTTGGATTTTTATAGTTAGGTTAAAAATCCAACTTCATAATGGGGTTGGGCTATTTAAAATTGTTAGAGAAATATTTATTGGCTTCTGAAAATATCATTAATTTATTTGGGCTCAATTAAATCCAATTTAAGTCCTTTCATAAAAGACCCTGAATATAACCCATAAACTAAACCCTTTATGCATATACTTGGATTTAATCATCCAAATTAATTCTAAATCCATTCAAATTAAATATATAGACTCCATAATATTTATGAAATATATTTAATTTATTTTAGTTCAAGAATTAGGCCTTTAAGGCCTTCTATTTGGAGTTGGCGTGGAACCCATCCTTTGGTGGATTTTTGCGCAAAAACCAAACCTTTGGGACTCTTATATTTTTCCAATGGATCTATTAATTATTATATCAGTCCTATAACACTTATAGTACAATAATAATTAATTATGAAATACAATATTTCAATTAGGTCCATTTTGTAGAATATTTCTAAAAAGTTTTACGAACATTTCTACTTGAGCATAATTAATTAAAATCTTTAATTAATTATTCTCTCATTTATTTCTCTTCTCCCATAATAATATCAAATATTGTTATCCTTATCATTTTACCATTTTATCGTTTACTCTATATGTATGTGACCTATTGGGTTCTTGTCAATATTGGCAGTATAATATGTAATTATGAGTTCTATTCAAAACTCATATGATTTAAACTTCTTCAAATCATTTTATCAATCCCTTATTGATATTTATGATAAACTATTATACAAGTCATGAGCTGCCTCTAGCTAGGCATCATGACTATCCAAATATCAGGAAAGTCAAGTAGTTATGACTATACCCTTCCATAGAAACAGTTATCGTGCAATTGCTTCTTTCACCACTCTTATCTCAATTAGATTTTGAGTACAGATTTATGTCAACTCCAATAAATCTAATTATGTATGTTCTATTAATTTAACCATTGTTCCCAAAATGTCTTTTATGGATTCCTATCCATCTTAGCATATTACTCTAGCTAGAGATTCTCTAAACAAGACAATTATAGAATCATGTGAGATAACTTTCCTTAATAAATATGGGATGGTGAATCCTTTATCGATTACTGAACTATCTTCAAGTAGGTTATGATATACCCAACCTCCTAACTATATTCATCCCCAGTTGGAAGTAATCAGTTATGGAGTCAAAGTATATCATTTGCTACTTAAGATAACCTTGGTGATCTCAAGTCTAAGGATATTTGCACAACTGCTCTGAAAAGATTCCTCACTGATATAGATTTAATATCCATGTGAGGATTCTCTTTGCAGATCTCCAATGAACTTGTTCTTCTAACAAGCATCCACATGTTAGCTTTGATCATCTTCCATAATCACAGTTATGAGAATCATTGCTTGAACTATTCAAAAAGCATAACATGTGCTAGTCTGTTTGGATTAACAATATCCTATCTTGTTAATTCTATGACTAAGGATATTTAGATATTATCACATTTGCATGCAATAGATATCTCATATCATGAACACTTTCATGATTGCTTTTGTACTGTGTTTATAATATCTAAGACTTCATTTATTAATTTAATACATACAAACACATGTATTTAAACATAGCATTAATTAATGAATGATGCCTTTCATTAATGACATGAATTTATATATATGATATACATCCCTTTTACATGGGCTCTAGAGCATACTGTCTAACAATCTTCCACTTGCACTAGAGCCAATCACTCATATATCTTAAACCTATGTTATTTATATGGTGATCGTGCTTAATTTGGGAAAGTGCTTTAGTGAGGGGATCCGCCACATTATCATCTGTGGGGACCCTTTCTATCTTCACATCATTTCTAACCACTATTTTCCTTATAAGATGGTAGCATCTGAGAACATGCTTGGATCACTGATGAGACCGTGGTTCTTTTGCTTATGCAATGACTCTATTGTTGTCACAATATAAAGGAATTAGATCAATAATGATAGGCACCACTCCTAGTTCAGATATGAACTTTTTGATCCATACTGCCTCTTTGGCTGCCTCCGAAGTAGCAATATACTCAGCTTCTATCGTGGAATCAACAATTTCTTATTTAGAACTCTTCCAACTAACTGTTCCTCCTTTCATTATGAACACAAAACCAAACAGTGATTTACAATCATCTTTGTCAGATTGAAAGCTGGCATCAGTATATCCATTTACTTCCAAATTGCCCTCTCTATATACCAAGAATATATCCTTAGTTCTTCTTAAGTACTTATGAATATTCTTGATAGCTGCCCAGTGTTCCTCTCCAAAATTGGATTGGAATCTTCTTGTGACACTCAAAGCAAATGCTACATCTGGACGTGTACATAACATTGCATACATGATAAAACCAATTGCAGATGCATATGGTTTTCTTTTCATGCTCTCTCTATCCTCTAGTGTCTGCGAACACATAGACTTAGAAAGGTATTTTTCATGCACCATCGGTATAAACCCTTTATTAGAGAGATCCATATTGAACTTCTTCAATATTTTATCTATATATGTACTTTGAGAAAGACCTAGCAACCTATTAGATCTATCTCTATAGATTCTTATTCCCATAATATAGGATACTTCTACAAGGTCTTTCATGGAGAATTGCTTGGATAACCATATTTTTACAGATTAGAGAAGAGAATTGTCGTTTTCCATGATCAATATGTCATCCACATATAGAAATAGAAAGAAAATTGCACTCCCACTGACCCTTTTATACACACAAGATTCATCTTCATTCTATGAGAAACCAAACTCTTTGATTGTATCATTGAATCGTATGTTCCGGATTTATAATGTCCTATTTTGTTAGTTCTATGACTAGGGATATTTAGATATTATCACATTTACATGCAATAGATAGCTCATATCATGAGCACTTTCATGATTGCCTTTGTACTGTGTTTATAATATCTAGGACTTCCTTTATTAATTTAAGACATACAAATAAATGTATTTAAACATAGCATTAATAAATGAATAATGCCTTTCATTAATGGCATGAGTTTATATATATGTATAATACATCCCTTTTACATGGGCTCTAGGGCATACTCTCTAACAAGAGTAGGCTCTACCTCAACCCATTTAAATACATAAGCCACCATTACTAAAATATACTTTTGACCTAAAGAGCTAGGGAAATGACCCATAAAATTCATCCCCAAAACATCAAAGATTTCTACCTCTATCACTGCTTTCAAAGGCATCTTATTCTTTGTTGTGATACTACCCATCCATTGGCATCTATCACATCTAAGCACAAAAATTCTAACATCTTTAAATAGAGTAGGCCACTAAAAACCAGATTGAAGTATCTTAGAAGTTATTTTTGAAATATCTGCCTCCATGGAGTGGCAATGCTTCAAAACATCTTCAACCTCATCTTGGGGAATACACCATCGAATTAAACCATCTGTACATCTCTTATAAAGCAGGGACTCTTCGTAATAGTAGAACCTATAATCATGCAAAAACCTCTTTCTTTGATTATAATCTAAACCATATGGAAAAATACCACTTACTAGGTAGTTGGCAATGTTAGCAAACCAAGGAATTTTTGTAGACACCACACTTAAAAGATATTCACTATAAGATCTCTCATTAATAGGCACACCATCATTATAAAGTTTCAGGCCATCTTGATCCAACCTTAACAAGTGATCCAGAACAGGATTCTCACTACCTTTCTTATCTCTAATTTCCCATTCAAACTCTTGAAGCATCAAAATCCATCTTAAAAGCCTTGGCTTTAGATCCTTCTTGCTCAAAAGATACTTAAAGGCAGCATGATCTGAATACACTATAACCTTTTGCCCAACTAAATAAGCTCTAAACTTATCAAATGCATACTTTATAGCCAATAGCTCTTTTTTCTGTTGTGGTGTAATTGATTTGAGCTCTATCTAAAAACTTACTTGCATAATAAATCACATAGGGTTTACCTTCCTTCCTTTGCCCCAAAACTGCCCCTACAACAAAATTTCTTACATCACACATAATCTCGAATGGTTCATCCCAATTAGGTGGTTGTAAAATAAGTGCTGAAACTAAAGCTTGCTTCAAGGTCTCAAAAGCATCAAGGCAAGCCTTATTAAAGATAAACTTAGCATCTTTGGCAAGTAGATTGCATAATGGCTTAGCTATCTTTGAAAAGTCCTTGATAAACCTCCTATAGAATTTCGTATGTCTAAGAAAGCTTCTAATATCCCTTACACACTTTAAAGGTGGCAAATTGGCTATCACCTCAATCTTTGCTCTATCCATTCCAATCCCTTTACTTGAGATCGAATGACGAAGAACAATACCCTATTGAGCCATGAAGTGATATTTCTCCCAATTAAACACCAAACGATGCTCCATACACCTATTAAGAACTTTGGAAAGATTCTCTAAATAATTGTCAAAGTTAGCTTCATAAATACTGAAATCATCCATAAAAACTTTAACACATTCATCAAGTAGATCACTAAAAATTGAAAATATACATCTTTGAAAAGTAGTTTGGACATTGCACAAAGTAAAAGGCATACGCCTAAAAGCAAAAGTTCCATATGGACATGTAAATGTAATTTTAGCTTGATCATCGGGATGAATAGGTATTTGATAAAAATATCTTAAACCATATAAATAACATAAGTGCAAAACATTGGCTAGCCTTTCTAACACTTTATCTAGAAATGGTAAGGGAAAATGATCTTTTCTAGTGGCCTTATTTAACTTCCTATCATCGATACATATACGTTTTTCCGTGATAGTTCTAGTAGGAATCAAATAATTAGTCTCATTTTTAACCACCATCAAGCCTCTTTTCTTAGGTACCACTTGAACTAGGCTTACTCATTTACTATCACCAATGGAATATATATGATCCCGTTATCTAAAAGCTTAATCACTTTCTTTCTCATCACTTCTTTAAGAGTAGGACTCAAATGCCTTTATTCTTCAATTGAAGGCCTAGCATCATCCTCCAATGAGATTTTACGCATACAAATCTTAGGGCTAATCCCTTTTAAATCATTTATAAAATAACCAATAGCATTCTTATGCTTAAGAAAAACATATCGTAAAGCATCAACTTGATCCTTAGGCAAATCTGAATTAACTATAAAAGGAAATTGAGAGTTTGAGTTAAGAAAAACATATCTCAAATTTGATGGTAGAGGCTTGATCTCTAACTTGGATTCCTCCTTTTGAGAGGCACCATTTAGGTCATCATCTTTATTTAAGGGTTTAAACCATAGGAGCCTATGAAAAGGAAATCAACTAGCCAGTAATTGATGTACTTTAGCATCCTTTCTAGTATAATTCTCAATAGGCTCTTGCCTCAAACATCCTCAACATATTATCATCTTAAAGATATTAAGTTCTACATTTTCATTATTCAATTCTAAAGTTATCTTACACTACAAGAAAAATTTCAATTCCCGATGGAAAATTACCTATAAAAAATTTTTCATAGGTAATTACTGATGGAAAAAATATTTTCGTAGGTAATTACCAATGAAAAAATATTTTCATAGGCAAAATTGTCATGATTGCGAAGGAATAACAAATTCATCATAAATAACGAAGGAAAATTTTTTTGCCAGACTTTACCGATGGAATAGAAAAATCCATCATTAATTTACTGGAATTTTTTTGCAGCTGAAATAGGACACAAAATTTATTGACGGAATCCTTTTTTTGTAGGTAAATTCCCTACGAAATCATATTTTCGCAGGTAAATTACAGATGAAAAAAATTTATTGCTAATTTACCTACGGAAATATGATTTCGTAGGGAATTTACCTATGAAAACATGATTCCATTGGGAAATTACCTACGAAATCATGTTTTCGTAGACAATTACCTACAGAAACATGATTCCCACTACAAAAAAAATTGATTTTACCGACGAATTTTTACCGACGAAATAGGGCATTTTACCGACGGAAAAGGCCTTATCGACGGAATTAATCCGTCGGTAAAATGCTCGTAGGTACCAAATTACCGGCGGAAAAATCCGTCGGTAAGAGTTACCGACGGAAACACAAAAAATTCCGTAGGTAGTTTTGTTAACAAATCCGTCGGATATTTCGTCGGTTTGACTTTTTAATTCGTCCGTAATCCGTCGGAAAAGTTTGATTAATAAAAATATTAATTTATTTCAGAAAAATAGAGACGGATATATCCGTCGATATTTTGTCGGTAAAATTGAATTATTTATTTTCTTTTTCAATTTTTTTTAAAATTATATATTTCCTGTTCGTAAAAGCAAAAATAGGCACAATACATTCAATACAAAAAAATTAAAATTAAAAACATATATGAATTAACAATTTTAATATCCAAAAAAACCAGTATATATTATAATTACTGTACAAATAATATCAATATTGTACACAATGTCAACCAATACTGTGAAAATTATCTAATTCTAATTTAAAGATGAACGACAATAATAAAAATATATAACATGTTTAAGAAAGAAGATAATGACAATTTAGCCGTTAATAAGAGGCTTTAATCTTCTCATTGTTCCATGTCAGCCTAATGTATACCTTTGAACTACCAAAAAGGTCCTTCAGGTCTTGCAGAAAGGTCCTTCTTCAGGTCGCAAGATCCTCATCAACTGATGAGCTCTCAAGTAAGCAAACTGCAAAATCAATGGCAATCATAGAAATAGTAAAGATATTTTTCAATAGAGAATTGTTTTTACTCTTTCTTGTTCATATCTAGCATAAGTATTTTCAGTTTATTATTTTTCTAACAAATAAAAAGCACTGGGAGTAACATATAGAAATATTGAGCATTGACTTTGGTAAAATATTGAGCATTGACTTTAGAAATACACTTCAAGCTTAACTAGTTAAGAACATTACATTTATAATATTTTAACTCTAAGTTTGAGTTTCATTAATTATATTCATAGTATAAATATTTATATTTATACAGTGACATGATAATATTAATAATACTTGTTTTACTAATATTATTACAATTATCAAGTACATTTAAATCACCTTGTATCAATTATTCATTTCATAACACTTGCCATTATCATTTTTTCCTTTTTATGAAATAGCTATACGGTAATGCACTTGTTATTATCAGCTTGTTGTTACACTAATAAACAGCTTGTTGTCATTTTAAACTTCATAATATAATTTTTTTGTCAATAAAATCATAATATCATATTTAAACACTATCTAATAATTCTTCCATAACCTGGCAGCTTAGTTTGGACACAACCTTTATTCCATTCCAATAACAAACTTTAATTTAAAATAATCATATGCTAAGTGTTTAGTTTTCAAGGGTCCAGGTGTCTCTATATTATAAGTAATAAAAGAGATATATGTTAACCTACTAAATAAACCAAAGCTTAAATGAGATTTTTTACATGTAGAAGCAGAACTATAATTTTAAGTGAGTGCTAATAGCACTCGGTTGAGTGGCTTACTACACTCGGGCGAGTGATTTTCCTCAGCCCAAAGACCATGCTGGATTATGCCACCTTCACAATTCACACCAAAAGTCCTTTATATTTTAATCATAAATCATTAACTATTTATTCCCACTAATGAACCTTTAAACATTTAATTATATTATTAAAATATAACACATTAAAGCTTTAACAACATCCTTAATTCTTTAAATTAACTCAAGACTCAACTCATACTAACTCTTATCTATTAAAACTTGATTTCAAAAATCCAAACATTTAATAACCAAGGAGTTACCTAAACTCTCAATTATATAACCTCCAATCATTTGATGGCATTTGGATAAGAATATAACAAAATACAGGACCAACAAAGTAAATCAAAGGAATTATCTGCAAAAATGTCCAAAAAAGCTTACAGCCTAAAGCCAGCATCCTCACCTCAAGCGTGCACTGGAAAACTGCTTCAAAAATACGTGGCACATCATCTATCATTGCAGCTTTGTACCTTAGCGGATAAAAGGAATACCAAGGAAAGGACAAAATAAAATCAACAACAATAATAAAAGAACAGAAGTGCCAATGTAATAGCAAACAAACAGGTATCATACGGGACAATGCAACCTTCCCTCCCAGCATCAAGTAGCTAGAACAATCATGCAGTAAGTAATATTCTTGAAATACTAAACCTCTGATCACTGAATTTATAGCAGCATATACTAGCACCTATTCAATGACCATGACAAACTAAAGCAAAGGCAAGTTTTCTATATGACCCACCCATCATTTGAAACCTGAATATCTTGAAGTCCTACATATTTTACTACCTAAAAGCCTGACCGATTCCAAAATCCACCAATGAAAAAAAATGAATATTTCGTGTTCAATAGCCCAAAGTTCTCGCAGCAACAAATTATATGAACTCAAGTCGAATATCCAGGAAGATCATTGAGGTCAACAACCAGAAAGATATAGCTACCCAACACCTCACAGGTATCAAATATGAGTATTTATGCTGATTACATATTAAGAATCACCCCTTTATCCAGTTATCATACAAGTATCCTGTGGAAGAAAAAAGGAAAAGAGAGCACATATAGATAAATACTTGTTTATGATTGTTGCAAAAAGTGAGAGAACTTCTGATTCTCTAGCATCAGGCAAATTCCGGGCATAGTCACCAAGAACAGGATCCATCATCGGGGGCACAGACTGTTTTTCGATCTGTGGCTGGTCTTCATCCTTGTCCAAAACCCCAATCCAACAAAAAGTAAATCAGGTTGTGAGCCACAGAAGCTTTGATACTCCTCAGGGAACTTTAGCGACATATTCTCGACATCAATTCCAATGAAAAGGAAATAATTACAAACTTGTGGAGTCTGATGGATTCCACTTTCAAATTTGATGTCCCGTAAACAAGCAACAGTTCATTTTAAAATTTATAGCAGTTGTCCATTTTGAGTTATAAATATTTCAAAAGGATCTAGAGTACTAAAACCCCAAACCAAATTACAACCTCCAAATGGAAGTGAAAGCCATATACATGCAAAACAGACAAAAATAACTGATACATAAATTTCAGGGCAGAAAGTGTCAAGTAGAGCCTCTGAAACAAAATTCCCAGGAAATTCAAATAAAGTAATTAAACTATAAGATGAAAAAAGGACCTGCAAGAGCTAAGTGTGTGCTTACATCTGTAGTAGTCTCTACCAATTCCACGGTAAGGAACTTCTTGCCTCTGCATTTTTAAAGCAGTACATTACTTTTAAAAAAGATGTAACATCCAAACACATGTCAAGGATATGCATAATACAATTACATTTGCAGTACCATAGCCTACAGATGGGGGAGATAAATCCAAGGTGGAAACAACATTCCCTTTTCATCCTCAAGGGGATAAAACACGTTAGAAGCAACAATTGTAAAAGCATAGCATTTGTATCTAAATATGTGAATTCTTAGTGTAATTAGCAATTCTGTGCAAGAAAAATATATGGACTTCAAGCCCTAACAAAATTCCCACTCATGTAATACCATTATACTGAAGTAATTAGCAAAATTGCTAGTTCCTATTTATACTTTTATATGTCAGTCAAATCAAATTATACAATAAAAATGAATAAACTAGATCCACTTGGAGAGCAAATGCGATCAAAATTATAAAATATAGAAGTCACATAATCCCAAATTTGTGTGTGATTCACATCAACGTTTCACTCAAAGTGGAAAGCACAAGTGTTCTATACGACAATACCACCACAAAACCCAACATAAAGAAAATTATAACTGCATAAATCCATACCTGAAAACTACTTGAATAATTTGAATATCTGTGACCTGATAAAACAAACAAGCAAAATGAAGTAAAGATAAAACTGATAACCAGCATATTATTTTTCTGATTTATTTATTTATTTTTAACTTGTGATGCCTGCTATATGTGCAACAGGTTTTATTGAAAATCTTATCAGAAAAAAGCAGTATATTGAGGCTATCAGATTTATTTATGCATTTCAGTCGGTTAGTGAGTTCCCACCTATGACTTTGCTGCAAAAATACTTAAAGGACTCCAAGTTTGCTGCCAGACAATTGAGAAAGAGAAACAAACAGGTGTTTTTTTTTCTCCTTTGTAATTTCAGTTGTTCGTATTTTTATTTCATACTTATCATGACAAATTTGCTAACAGATTGAGGCTGCAAACAAAAGAATCGCTGATCTAAGGCGTGCATTAAAATGCACCACAGAACATAATATTGAATTTAGACCTAACCTCAAGCAGATGATAGATTGTCTCGAGAAAGAAAAATCAAAATTCAAAGCGAGCTTGGCAGACATAAAACAAAGTAATAAGGAGAAACATTTGGTCCCTACTGTTGCTTTTATTGATGCTGCTGACCTTGCCCCTGTTACTACATCTGCCACAAGCCCTCCTCATACCTGCCTCCCAACAATCACCTCAACGTTTGTTCCATTCACTAGTAAATCAGAATTGTCAAGTGGAATTGACCGTCCTTGGAAAGCTATTTCAGTGGATGACAACCTAAACATCTGTGCCAGTCAAGGTATACAATAGTTGTGTTATTTAGACACTAAAGTTTGGCATGCTTCATGTAAAATTTTATCTGAATTTACTGTGATATAGGGCATTTTGATGGCATGGTTTAGTATTCACAATGATAATCCAACAATGCGCCTCCCTAATGCAATAGGCTAGTATCAGTTTCAGCTTTGAATATTTCAGTTTGAACATTGTCGAGCTACTACAGATTTAATCTTCCACAAAGGAATATCAATGTTAAGAGTTTACCTGATGCATAATCAACACCTTGATGCTGGTAATACGGAGATGTCATCCCAACACCTAGAGGAACTTCACCATAACTGAGGACAAGGGCAACAAAAAAATCATTCACCTTCAATGGCCTGGATTGTTTAGTTTCAGACCCTTTTGCAGTGCCACTAACTGCCACGCCAGAGGAATCATGACCTTCAGCCTCTGCAACACGATCCAAAGTACCGTTGGCTTTGATAGGCCCTTGATCATTAGCAGCATTCTTTTCTTCGTTCCTTGGTGTCTCGGCAGATGGTTTGAAATTAGCTTCCTCAATGACACTCTCATCCTTCAATGCAGCTTCATTCTCTGTCTCCGTTTCTTCACAAAATCAACCAACGAATTACTGCAAAATTGCAACAGCAGTATAGTCAAATTGTAGTTAAAATCATTCAAACTAAAACCACGACGCCTTAAGAAAAACCCACGTCTTATAACTTACACGGTTAACACATAGAAGATGCCCAATTCAGCAGTAACGCCGACTCCAATCCTCTCTGCTTCTGCTTTAGCCTGCCTGTAATTCAATCTATGCCCTCAATGAGTGGGATTTAAAGGGAAAAAAATGAAGAAATGGGGGAATGAAATTAGGGTTGAGAGGGAGGAGCGGCTGTGAGGGACTGGGGGAAGAGAGAAAATGCTGAAGAAAGAAAATAGGGTTTTTACTAAAGTATTTATAGGGAAGGTCAAATATGTAAATAATTTAATTAATTAATTGACTTAAAATAAATTTTATAATTTCATAAATTTAAATTAAAGTCAGAAAATAAAAATGAATTTTAAATTGTTATAGATTTTTTCCACCCGAAGTAACAGTTTTATATTTCAAAAAATATTTATTATATATTTTTTCTTTATATAATTACTAAATAATAAATAATTAATAGAGTAATATTTTATCCGTCTTATCAAATTATCAATTTTTTAAAAAAAATAATCATAAAAACTTGCCACTTTGATAAATTTAGTATACATTTAATACATTTTTTTTATTTTACTTCTTATTACCTGGTATCCAAAATACTACTTACACAAATAAACAACATATTCCCAGTCAATTCAACTTTTGGGGCGTTATAAATTGATCAAATATGTTTATTAAATTATTAGAATTGTTGTTCTTTTATAATTCTATATTCTATAATAGGCTAAAATATTATTTTCAAGACTGGACTACTTAGAAAAAGGGATCTCAAACCATTAGGGATCTTTAAGCCCTATAATATTTTCTTAAATATTTTATTAACATTAAATATAAAATATTTTATTAAAACATTACCGACGACACGATACCATAGCAAAAACTATAATCCTTAGCCTTAAAAATTTTACGCATTTATTTACCGACAGTACATAAATCCGTCGCAATATCCGTCGGTAAATATAAAAATGCTTATATTACCTACGGAAATTCCGTCGCTACATAAATTAAATGATAAAATTAGTTACCGACGGACGTAACCGTCGGTGATTCGGTCGCTAATGGTGGGCGCCAACTTTTCCCGCCAATAATACCGACGAATTATCATTTTCGTCGGTAAAAATATCGTTGTTTATCAAAATTCATTTTTTTACCTACGCATTGTAAGTTCGGTCGGTAATCCGTCGGTAAAATCCATTTTTTTGTAGTGTCCATAGGGAATTTTCCAATGAAAAAAATAATTTTATTGGTAAATTACCTACGAAAATAATATTCCATCGATATCAATTTTATTTTTCGCAGGTATTTTCCCTACAGAATGACATTTCTATAGGTAATATACCGATAAAAACTTATTTTCGTTGGCAAATTACTTACGGAAATTACATTCCTTAGGAAAATTAAAATAAATTATTAACCCAATTTTTCTTTCTCTAAATTAATCTATTCTATATTTCACCTAAACCTTAAAATGAAAAAGTGCTTCCAAATCGAAATCCCTATCTTTCACCTAAGCCTTAAAAAACCAAGTGCTTCCCTTTTCCCCCCTTATTTCATCCAAATCTCCATCGTTTTCTTCCTCACAACGACATAGCCGCTACTCTCTCTCTCATTCACTCTACAATTGCACTTTCCCTGCCATTTAAAACTTTAGTTTCTTTAAAGGAAGCTCTAGATTCTGCTAAAAAGTTGCTTAAATTTGGCAGCAAATGTAGCAAGATTTACCTGGTGTGTATGTGTTTCTTTATCCAAAGTCCACTTACTCTCACATCTAAATATCTCAACCCAGCAATCATTCGCGTTTTGAAATTCAAATTAGCAGCAAAAATCCATCGATACCTGGCATTTGTGATAGAAATCAACACAGAGAGCAAAGTGAAAATCAGAGGAAAATTTCTTAGGGATTCAACGACGATGAGATGGCTCCTTTTTTTGGCTTCTTTGGCGCTGCTGCTGCGCTCATTTTCTCCTGTAAGCCAATCCTCTATCATCAATTTGTAAATTTGATATGGTATTACGAATTGTTTGTTTAATTCTATTTTTGATGTTAGTATGGATTCGTGATTCCAATTGCTCTCTTTGCAGGCATGGGAGTTGTATATGAAACCACAAAGAGTGGGGTTGGTGTGGTATCCATGGGTGTGATGCGATCTGAGCTAGTGAAGATATCTATCGTACCAGTGGTTATGGCTAGATTTTTAGGTATATACAGATTGATTATTACTGTGATCATAAGTACCCGGAATCAACCGTAAGGCTAAGTCGTATTATCTCTTTGATGGATACGCACATCTCTCCTCGGGTCTCGCCTATGGTCTTGCTGGATATCAAATATTGAATAAAACAACAAAGAGATAGGAAATGGGCTGGCAAGGAAAAGATCCATCTACGAATTATAGGTGAACTAGCAGAACATGCTTCAATTCCGTTATCACTTTCTTACCTATCCCTTTGTTATTTTATTCAATATTTGATATCCATACTTATCTTGCAAGGGTGGTGGTTTTATATCATTGAAAAACTTATTGTACTTTGCTAAACATTTTCCAGTACAGGCTGTTTTACACCTCTTAATTAAATACTTCTTAGTTCCATGTCTTTCTTCAATTTTGTTCAAATTGTAGTCCTTCTTTAGGCAGATTCTTTTTTGGGCTTTAATTAACCTAATGATGTAAATTATTTGAGTTAAAATGGTACCGATTGCCATGTTAACTATAAGATATTCCTGCCAAGCTTTTGGATTTCTTTTATCATTCGCTACATTCAGTAGTTTTATCGACTTCGACATGATGTCAAGGACTATTACATGACAGCTTTAGCATCCTTTCTAGTATAATTCTCAATAGGCTCTTGCCTCAAACATCCTCAACATATTCATCAATAATGTCAAGAGAATCAATTTTGCTTACACTTTTTATAGGTGAAGATCTCATCATCTTAAAGATTTTAAGTTCTACACTTTAATTATTCACTTCTAAAGTTATCTTACACTACAAGAAAAATTTCAATTCTCGATGGAAAATTACCGACAGAAAATTTTTCGTAGATAATTACCGATGGAAAAAATGTTTTCGTAGGTAATTATTGATGGAAAAATATTTTCATAGGCAAAATTGTTGCGATTATGATGGAATAACAAATTTATCGTAAATAATGAAGGAAAAATTTTTCGTTAGACTTTACCAATGGAATAAAAAAATCCATCATTAATTTATGGAAATCTTTTGCAGCTGAAATAGGACACAAAATTTATCAATGGAATCCTTTTTTCGTAGGTAAATCCCTTACGAAATCAAATTTTCGTAGGTAAATTATAGATGAAAAAACTTTTATCGCTAATTTACCTACGGAATCATAATTTCGTAGGAAATTTACATATATATAAAGACATGATTTCATCGAAAAATTACCTACGAAACCATGTTTTCGTAGGCAATTGCCCACTAAAACATGATTCCGTAGGGAATTTTCCAACGAAAATTAATTTTATCGGCAAATTACCTATGGAAATAATATTCCATCGATAAAATTTCTATAATTTTATATTTTGCAGGTATTTCCCTACAGAATGGTATTTCATAGGTAATTTACCGATGAAAACTTTTTTCGTTGGTAAATTACTTATGAAAATTTCATTCCTTAGTAAAATTAAAATAAATTATTAACCCAAATTTTCTTTCTCAAAAGTCAAAATTAATCTATTCTATATTTCACCTAAACTTTAAAATGAAAAAATGCTTCCCAATCGAAATCCCTATCTTTCACCTAAGCCTTAAAAAACCAAGTGCTTCCCTTTTCCCCTTCCTTCATCCAAATCTCCATCGTCTTTTTCCTCACAGCGACATAGCCGTTACTCTATCTCTCATTCACTTTACCATTGCCCTTCCCCTGCCATTTAAAGCTTTAGTTTTGTTAAAGAAAGCCCTAGATTATGCTAAAAAGTTGCTTAAATTTGGCAGCGAATGAAGCAAGATTTACCTGGTATGTATGTTTCTTTATCCAAAGCCCACTTACTCTCACATCTAAATATCTCAACCCAGCAATCATTCATGTTTTAGAATTCAGATTATTAGCAAAGATCCATCGATACCTGACATTTGTGATAGAAATCAACACAGAGCAAAGTGAAAATCAGAGGAAAATGTCTTAGGTTCTTTGGCGCTGCTGCTATGCTCATTTTCTCCTGTAAGCCAATCCCCTATCATCAATTTATAAATTTGATCTGGTATTGCGAATTGTTTGTTTAATTCTATTTTTGATGTTAGTGTAGATCCATGATTCCAATTGCTCTCTTTGCAGGCATGGGAGTTGCATATGGAAGCTCAAAGACTGGGGTTGTTGTGGTATCCATATATGTGATGCGATCTGAGCTAGTGAAAATATCTATCATACCAGTAGTTATGGCTAGATTTTTAGGTATATACAGATTGATTATTACTGTGATCATAAGTACCGGAATCAACCGTAAGGCTAAGTCGTATTATCTCTTTGATGGATACGCACATCTCTCCTCGGGTCTCGCCTATGGTCTTGCTGGATATCAAATATTGAATAAAACAAAAAAGGGATAGGAAATGGGCTGGCAAGGAAAAGATCCATCTACGAATTATAGGTGAACTAGCAGAACATGCTTCAATTCCGTATCACTTTCTTACCTATCCCTTTGTTATTTTATTCAATATTTGATATCCATACTTATCTTGCAGGGGTGGTGGTTTTATATCATTGAAAAACTTATTGTACTTTGCTAAACATTTTCCAGTACAGGCTGTTTTACACCTCTTAATTAAATACTTCTTAGTTCCATGTCTTTCTTCAATTTTGTTCAAATTGTAGTCCTTTTTTAGGCAGATTCTTTTTTGGGCTTTAATTAACCTAATGATGTAAATTATTTGAGTTAAAATGGTACCGATTGCCATGTTAACTATAAGATATTCCTGCCAAGCTTTTGGATTTCTTTTATCATTCGCTACATTCAGTAGTTTTATCGACTTCGACATGATGTCAGGGACTGTTACATGCCAGGTTTTTAATCTGAATATTAGTTTTTTTAAACCTTCAAATGCAGACATCCTTCCAGGATCTCCTTCCAAAGCGAGAAGGTGATAGGTTAATTTTGGAATACCCATTTGCTGTAGCTAGTGTGAGCATCACTTTTATGTTCATTCAAATGCTTGATCTTGAAGTAGGTTGCTATTTAAAATGAATTGACCTGTGATTTCTGATGAGAGAATGTTTGTATTGTATTCGTAGCATAGTCTTATATTGGAACTTGATCTTTTACCCTGACATTTGTGCTTCAATTCAACAGTCAAACCACAAACAATGGTGGGAGCAACTTTTTTGAAGTTCCTAACAGGTATGGCTAAGCTCTTGGTGTTGATGGAGGTTATGAATACACCGTGAAGAGTAGCTTTGTCGTTCTTTTCCTTTATTTTATTTTATTTTTGTTAATGGAACAAAGTATATTTTCTTTAGAGCTTCACTTTAGAAACTTCACGATGATGATCTGATTCAATTGATTTTGTTTCTTCTTATAATATTGAAACATAGCCTGTTTCAAGTAAAATTTAATAAATCTTTCCATGGCAGAGAATGAATCAACATTTGACCTTCTCTACTGCATCACATTCAAGCTAATGGATCATCAGCGGCTTAGTATGCACGTAACATATATGGACTTCAATGTATGATATTTTATCCTAAAGTTTGATATTTTATCCTAAAGTTTATAGTAGGAATATAACAAATTCCTCACCTTTATGAATTTCCCTTATATTATAAGTCATGAAAACATCATAATTTCTTTAAGTCCGGAAGCAATGCGATAGAATTATGGAAGCTTAAATAAAGTTTCAATTCTGAGGACATTATATAGCTTGTAGATAAACTGATGTCCTACAAGCTATAGCAGATATACTGTATCAACAATTATTAAATGGTTATTTTTTTATTCATATTCCTTAAATATTAATATTTTTCTCAACAGATAGTTATGAAAGCAACACGTCGTCAACTTGAAAGGGAGGTTCTACTCGAGGACATAACACAACTAGAAAACTTGCCCTCATTTGGCCTTTTTACATGATAGGATAGAATTTGAAAAGTTTAACTTTTGTAACACCAAGATTTACGCCTACATAGTAGGATTCACTTTTTTTTTTGATGGTTTTACTACAAGAAAATAATCAAATAACAACGAAAATTATTAATTTTTTGTTGCTAATCAAAACTAGCAATGAAAAATTCAGTTGTTAATTTGACAGTTGCTATTTTTTAGCTACGGAATTGATTTTCGTTGCTAAATATAGAACGAAATTAAAAATCCGTTGCAAAATCACCAAAGGTAAGACTACATGACTTGGTCAAAATTAGCATTGATAATTTATTTTCGTAGCTATTTTTAGCAATTGAAAATCAATTCCGTTGCTATTTTAGCAATACAAATTCAATTCTATTGTTATTTTTAGCAACAGAAATTTCAATTTTCGTTGCTTATCCGCTAATAAAAAATTCAGGACAGCAATTTCTGTCGCTATTTCATCACTAAAATTTATTATAGATTTTTAATTAATTTACCGTTGCCCTATTATGAGTTCCAAAAGAAATATTCCAAACCTAAAGATGTCATTTATTTATTCTATAATCCTATTTAATGCTTTATCCAAGAGCACTTACAAAGATAGAAATGTGTCCCAATATCACTAGATATATTACAACTATACAGCTGAACTGTTAAGAGCTCAACCATGCAAAAGAAATGTTGCTAACTATACGCTTACATACAAATTAGAGATCAGTAGGGCCATCATTTTAATTCTTAGTTAATTGCCTTTTATATTAATTATTGTAAACAATAGTAAATACTTAACATCTTAGTCAATAAAGTCTTTTTTTTTAGTCAATAAAGTTAGCAGCAAGAGCCTAATGTCAAATTCTCTAAACAACAAGGATTACATCACAACAGCCCGAAAATCCCATATTGTCCATAGCATTTACGCAGAGTATATATAAATTATAGTATGTTTTGTATTTAACATTTTCCAACGTACCTGAGGATAAATGTAATCACTTAGCAAGCATGTTTTGTTGAACTTGATTCTCCTTCTGCTGTTGATAGTTCAAAGGCCTCCTAAAAAGCATGATGTGTGGCTCAGAACGATGAATTGCATAGTGAACCCAACCATGGCTCTACTGAACACCAATGGCATGCCATTCATTCTACATGACAAAATCATGAACACAACATTAACCTCAAAATTTCATTAGATAAACTCAACTGCATTAAAAATAATTCTATTTTTAATTATACTTTCTTTTTTATTTCATGCATTAAAAATATTTTTAAATACTGAAAAAAAGATTGTGTTAGCCTTTCGGTGCAATCAAGAACTTGAAGAAACCTTACATTGTCCAATAATATAATTTCCTATAGAAGACTAAATAGAAGAGAAAAGAAATTCTTATCAAAAAAAGAAGAGAAAAGAATTAATTTATGCAATTTATTAAAATATCAAATTAATTCAATATCAAAAATTAAGAAAATTAGTTTAGTGAATCAATTGGTTTTTCAATACCAAAACCTGGGATTTCCAACGGCAATTAATATTATCCTGGTGTGGAGGGCCATTTATGATAAAATATATTAACATAAAACAATGTTGCACCTTTTATAATAATAATAATAATAATAATAATAATAATAATAATAATAATAATAATAATGCACCTACAGACCACCTTCAGCATTCAAAATATAAAACACATCAGAATGTATGATAGACCTAGGTGTCAATATGATTATCATTTAGTAGATACAAGGTTCTACCATTGCCATTCACTCATCTACGATCTAACAGGTCTGATTATTTCGTAATCAACCATCGAAATAAATTTTCTATATTTTTTTATTCACGTATATGAACATCAAGTGTCACGAACTGTGCTCATTAGGTGCATTGGACAATTAATTTTTTTCCAGACTAGAAGTATATCATAGTACTCATCCTTCTAGATATATCAAGCATGAAGAGGTTAATTGCATTTTTTACAAGCAGAAAGTAAGAAGAGCAGCATAAGAAAATCGATCCTTACACAAGTTAACAAAATCCGGTAAAAAACATAGGGAGACAGAGAGGGCAAAAATGAATGGAAAATAATATAAATATATTCACTAGAGTTACTCACTTGCAGAAACTTGTTGAGATTTGTTGTCAATTTGCATAATAATAGATTTGCTGCTCAAAGAGCCATCCTTCAGTAATTCAATGCTTATAGTAACACTTGTAGCACCATTTTCACCAGTTGGTTGGACATTGAACAAAGAAATTCACAAATAAATATAGGTGAAAAAAGGGTACCGCAGAAAGAACAAACAGCATATGTTGCATATTAACTTACCAGAACAGAATGTCCAATTAAACTATTTAGAGTAGCAGATTTACCAGCACCTTGACCAATTTATCAACAAAAAAGAAAAGAGGCAATAAGATGATAGCAAGTGCAAATATTTATGCCATAAATACTAAGTTAAAGCTTAATTCAAAGTGTATACAATGAAGAATGTTTAAACTTCGTATATTTCTTTTTGCATAACTGTTACTTATAAAGACAATAATGTGTATACAATGAAATAAACTATCAGACTAACAACAAATTGATTCTCCTTTACCTTCACAACTATATTATTGTAATTAGTTAACATTATAAAGTGACCTTGAGCAATATCTAGAAACCAAATTAAGCACTAAAACTGAAGATGACAAGGTATTTGGTTAACCATTTTTTTATTGAATTTTTCAAGTGTAGAGAAAACAATGATGACGTCAAATAACTCAAATGACCAAGTGTGGCAATACAATGCATATTACCACTTTCTAGGGATGTAAAGATCCATGTTCTGACCTTTTCAGCAGGGATATAATTAGTTCGGGGTTGTTTTTATTTAATTTGCTTTCTATTTTTTCAAGATAGAAAAAGAAGAAGAAAAAGAAATGGAAATGGAAAACACACATAATTACGCCATTTAGCTACATTCTTATATAAAAATCAAAATAACCTTTATTAGTCTTGAGTTTGACTAATTATTACAATAATTGCTAGTAATTAATATATACACATATATTTATTAAATGATGCAAATTTGCAGTACAATATATATATATATATATATGCGCGCCAGTAATTACAACAAACTATCTAATTTGCAAACAACATTGCCATCAGTAGCACACCAAACAACATTCTTATTCAAAAAATGCAAAATTAAAGTTGCAGCATAAAAATAAAAATTGAGGCATGACATAAAATGAAATGGATAAACATCACTTTTAATTTCATCTTAACATTATGAACAAAAATTTGAAGGCACTACACGGAATTACACAATGGACATCATCATAGCTTTATCATTATCCTTGTAGAAAGAAAAATTAACACCATAATAACGCCATGAACTATTAACTTTTCAGTTAAGAAGCAACAAAAGAAACTACTACCACATAATTCACCAGTAATTATCTAAGAACCAGTAATGACAATGCTGCTAACCACCATAAATATGACATAGACATGAGTAATACTGAGAGAAGAATATGAAGGTTTAATCTGAAGATAAAATTGTAACATCTTCACTGCTAACTATGTTATAATTAATATAACAGTTCAAACGATAATAAATCAGTGATTTCAACCATAATACAACATTGCTGACAAACACAATTAAAATGGGATACCCATAGTAGCAGTCTCCATTTGACAGCACCAACAATTTGTGGCACCAATTCAAGCGCATTTTTATTCTATCAATAAAATAACAGAAATTAAAATAAATTATAATCACACTGTTAAAAAGAAGATATGTGCACATCAAAATTACAAATGCTGCACCAGTGGAATGAGATGGTGACTGAAAAGAAACATTTGAGTGGTTAACATCTGGACGCCAAGGTGCTAATTGATACTGGGCTTAATTAGATTTTTTTAACTCCTAATATAACATAAAGAAAAAACCATGGATTAATTAATTAGATTTTTTTAACTCCTAATATAACATAAATGGATCCTATGCATTCCCCAATTGCACTGAAATCATAAACCAAACACATGCCCAAAGACATTCACTCCTTCATGTTGGAATAAGAAATAAGAAGCAATAGGCCTAGCATTTTCACAGAGAAGCATGCATAGGTAGGGCAAAATATTTATAAAATTAAATACACTTTAGCAACTTCTATTATGTTAAATGACTTTCCTATTGACATTAAATAAAGTGCAAAAAAAGGTCCAACAAATAATTACAAACCAATAACTTCACAAGGCCTGGTGATCAAAGTTATGCACAAGTATGCACATTTGAAGGATCAATTGTGCTTTTGTTAAAATTAAAAAAATACATATATTTAACAAAAATTGAAGTTAAGTAGAACAAAAATTGTAAAAAGTTGAAAACTGCGAGACGATTACAAAGATAAAAAGGATTAATAGTGAAACCCACATCAGAAAAGACATTTACTTGACATAAATAAAGAGCTAAAAGATAAAGATCCACACCTAACAACAAAAATAGATAAAGTAAATAAACTATTAGGAGAAGTAATCAAAACCAGGTATAGGGTGGAGCTCAAACCACAATGTGAAAAGCAAAGAGGATAATTGAATTGAATTGAAATAGATAAATTCCAATGTTTTCTAGTTGAGAATTATAAACTCTCAAAAACTAATTTTTCTAGCAATGAAATAAAAAATAAAGAGTCATTCAATAACCTGATATTGAGTCCTTATGATAGATACACTCATAAGTGGCAACCATCTCTTTAGGTGTCAGCATTGGGTCCTTAGTAAAATCCAAAGTTATCAGCCAATGATTGAAATCTCATCTCCCTCCTTGTACACCTTTTACTGTTTTAGAAGCAGAAGCAATTTTGTATCATATCTTTACAAGATTTTCAGCAAAATCCCCAATACACACAAATAAGAGAGAGAAACAGAGAGAGAGAGTGTACCTAGGATAGAAGGTCAGCGACGATGGTGAGAGACATCATTGAGAAGGCACACAATGAGAGATAGAAAGAAAGAAAGAGAGTACATAGGGCATAAAGGTGAGACATGAGAAGAAAAGGGCCTATTTTCGTTGCTAAATTTTAGCCTAAATTTTTTCCACCACCTATTGGTGCTTAATTTAGCAATGAAATTCATTTTTCATTGCTATTTTAGTAATGAAATTTAATTTTCTTTGCTAAATTTTGTTCTAAATTTTTTTGCCAACTACTGGCGTCATATTTTGCAACGAAAATAGCAATTTGTTGCTAATTTTCGTTGCTATATTTTGGCATTAAAATCTCCCATCTTTTTTACCAATGAAATATAACCATTTTGTTTTTTTGTTGCTAAATTCCAAAAACTTCAACCACTTTTAGCAAGGAAATTTATTTTTTGTTGCTGATTAGTTACGAAATTGGTATTTCGTTGCTAAATTAGCAACAGAATGAATTTTGTTGCTATTTTTCTGTTACTATTTTAATATTTACTTGTAGTGTTTGTTTAGGCTGCTACCGGGTTAATTTCATCGGTGGTCATTAAAGTATTGTAATTTTAACGATGTGGTCATATAACTTCGATTTGTAACGAAAAAAATCACGTAAGTATTATTTTGTAACATAAAAGTCAATTTGACCGGAATTTCAAAAATCAGACCATCGGAACGTGTAATACACGCGTTAAATAAGAACAGCTCAGCAAAGATTGACACGTCACTGCCACGTGTCATAACAAAAAAAAAACCCAAAACTCTGCATCCTAATCATCCCGCCCCTTTCTTTCTTCTCTCCCCCTCTCTCTTTTGGCTCCATCTAGATCTAGAGCCCTCATCGATCTCCAGTCGCAGCCTCTCTCTCCTCACATCCTTTAGATCTAGCGTCTCCTTGCCCACTATCGATTTACCATCTCATCGCCCCATTTCGATCTCCAGCGGATGGGTGTCGGATATCACCTGGATTTTGTCTCCGAAATATTCACCTGCATATCTATTTCCATTCCTGTAATGCATTATATTTCCCATGTTACCAAAAAAGTAGAGCTCTATGTAATACTTTCAAGACATTTGTATTCTCTTATCATCAATGAACAGAAGAGTTTAAATTATTATTTATGTTCAATGACATATAATAAAAATGCAGAGAACTTTAAAATAGTACCCAGGTAATCTTCATGTCAATGACTGACAATATCACTTCATTAACACAACTCACCACACTACTCTTACAGGATATCCTTTTTGGCAACTCACTCGCAATGCCTCATTCAACTTATCAAACTTCTAATCAAAAGACTGTGACTTGTTTGTGCGTTTATTGCCACTAAGATCCCTTCCTCCACTAGTCACCACAAGTAGCAATATCAACATAAATAAATCCTAAGGCGTTAAAACAATCAACTGCAACATATATGGAGGATAGTGCAACATATATGGAAAACATTCTACATTAGCCTAGATGATGCACCGCTGTCTAGCTCACAAAAGCTAGCACAGACAAACTTATACCTCCCAGTGTAAAGAAACCAGTCACCGTGGTCCTCATCATCTACATACCCTCCGGACAGGGCAACTAATTGGGCTCGATAAGTTGACTGAACAGCAATTCCTGCAACATGGGTCACCATCGAAAGCGACCTCGCCTCCCCAGGAGCAGAAATTCACCCCAAACAATCTCTCAACTCTCTTCACCTAGGGCCTTAAGAAAGAAGCCTATAAAAACAAAATGACAGCTTTCGCCCTGTCTTCCATCCTCTTCCGTGAAGAATAAACAGAAACTTATGATTCAATATTGAGAAGGATAAAAAACAAAATAGAGTTGAAAAAATAAGACGAAACTTGCAGCGGAGAATTCAATGTCATAAATTATGCTTCGACTAGATATAGAACCAAGCACGGAAACCTTACAAGTAACAATACAAAAATGATCATTTATTTAAATTTGCTTCGAGATATAGATAAAATTACAGTAACAGGCCTGTCAGGCAACTACATGCAAAATGAACAGTTTAATCTGCCGTCAAGAATATCAAGGATATCATTACCAGAGTTAATCCTTTCCTCATTGGCAATCTTGACCTCGCCTTGAGACGACTGAACTCCTCTGCTCATAAGCTGTTGTTGTTTCTTAGCTTTCTCTGATTCGGATAGTGATGAGTCGGACTGAATGGCTCGAATAGCAGCGATTAGGCCATCGGATGCAGAGACTGATCGAGGAGCGAGGGAGAGATGGAGCACAGAGCAGTCGGGGCAGAGCCATTGGAGAGTGTCGGCTAAGGTTAGAGGGGGAGAAGAGAGACCAGGCATGTGCCAAGGGGTGGCACATGTATTGCAAGTAAAGGAGTCGTGGGGAAGAGGAGTATCCTTGCAGATCATACAAATGCCATCTTCATCGCAGGGAAGGTCGCCAGCTCGTGACATTGGAGGCGAAGGAAGTGCAAAGAAGTGGGCGTTGCTTTGTTTCAAAGCGCTGTGTTTGGCTGGTCAATGGGAGGAGCCAGGAGAGAGAGGGGGAGAGGAGAAAGAAAGGGACGGGATGATTAGGATGCAGAGTTTTGGATTTTTTTTAGTTATGACACGTGGCAGTGACGTGTCAATCTTTGCTGAGCTGTTCTTATTTAATGCGTGTATTACACACTCCGATGGTTTGATTTTTGAAATTCCGATCTGATTTTTGAAATTCCGGTCAAATTGACTTTTATGTTACAAAATAATACTTACGTGATTTTTTCGTTACAAATCGAAGTTATATGACCACATCGTTACAATTGGAATACTTTAATGACCACCGATGAAATTAACCCGGCTGCTACCATATTCTCCACCTTAATCCATTTTAACTGGATGGCTTTGTGCATGCTATGATGGTTATAGTTCCACTTGAAGCTATCAGCTAATGTTACCATTTAATCATAGAAATGGGTTGTTGAGTTTCTT